>JAACJT020000092.1:503791-586396 GCA_009936485.2 Gymnarchus niloticus | reverse complement strand
GGGGGGCACAGGGGAGAGAGAATATGCATGAGCAGAGCAGCGATTCAAGGCGGCAGAATAATGGGTGATAAAAAAAAAAAAAGTTAAACAGAAACAACAAGGGCCCCGGCATGACTATATATGGCAGTAAACAATTTCATTGTCACTTGACAATTTTTTTGTGAGTTCTTTAGGAACAACCCGTCTGTGAGTGGCAGGGAACTAGCCACAGACAGATGGCCTACGGGAGCCCGACATGCATCCATCTTCTCTTTCTCCATTTTGTAGCCTCATTGCCCCCACCAGAACCACCACCACCGGGCATATTTAATCCAGACCCAGACGCATGGCCCTCAGCGGTAAAAAGGCTTTTGTGCCTCATGCTTAGGCTGTCCATGGAGACCATCTCAGGCCCCATGTGGTATGGTGGCACAATACTGACGAGACCACGGAAAAAGTGAGTGAAGGGTAAGGAGTGTGCTAAATTTAGACCATGGGCAGCCATGACCGGGGTAAATGCTCAGAGAAACGGTCATCGTTCATCCAAAATAATGACTTTTTTCTGTCCTGCTTGTTGTTGTCACTGTTTTAAAGAGAGATTTTGTAATATCAGTGATTTTGAAGGTGAATGTAAGCCAAGGCTAAACTGTTTTAGACCTGAAATGTTCCTTTTCCATGGTTCATCTGTACATCTTAGTTAAGCAATTGGTTTGGCCTTTAAACAGGTGACAGATTTCCACAAAGGCATCCAGGTGTAAGCAATTCTGATCAAGACCGATGGACAGAATGAAATGCTTCCCATGGTCTCTGCTGTGAAAAACTTTTGGTTAGATGATTTTGCTGCTTCAGTACAACTTACTCATTGTAATAAATTAAATCCAAGCACCAACTTTAGGTTACTGCGGTATATAAGACATACACTAACCACTCTGAATTATCTCACCCAGGCGTTGGGCTGCAGTCGCACTGATCACATCTATGCCAGGTTTGCAAATGTCGATTGTCTATGTTATCAAAGTCCAGATGCATCTTTTAATGTGCCATAATGTGCTCGACACGAGGGAAGTCTGGCCATTTGTTTTCCTTTGTAATTTGGTCTAACATTTCGAAATGCATTAGAAGCATGCCTTCTCTCGCTGTCATTTAGGTCATGAATATGGACTAGATTACATAACAGGCCTGCCCAAAACAAATTGCCATATTAAGTGGATGCATTACCTCCCTGAAAACACTTTGAAATGCAGAGCTCTACGCAAATTTCATTTTATTAGAGCTACTGTTTTTCTTTTTTTTCTTACCATATTCCACATTCCATTTTTAGAAAATCTTTCGAGAGTGTAAAGCACCGAATGAGACGTCATGTTAAGGTGTACACAAAATCGCCTCGTTTAGATTCTCTCAATGCGTTTCATACAACACTGTTACATGTGTTCGGTTCAAATAGGCAGACAAAAAAAAATTTAGGGGAACAGTGAATACAGATGTAATAAACATGTGTGAAGAGTATTGCAAGCCCATATCCGAATCAGAATTGAGTTTTATTCGGCAAGCACGAACATGTACATGGAATTTTACTCAGCACGTAGGTGGAGACTTGAGGACAGACAAACATGATTGAAGCAAACAAGCTAACATATCGATGCATTAAAGGAACTTTTCTAAGGAGCCTCCATCTACAATTTGATACTGGTACCCCACTTTTTCAGGGTTTTAATTGCAGCTAAGTAGTTACTGACAAACACATTCCAACTACCTTGCAATTACAAATGTCAGATGGAGGCTGTGCCCCTGGCTTGTGCCCTGTGCTGCTGGAGACTCTCTCCCCACAACGAAATCCAGGTTAAGCATTTGGATGGAAGTCAGGCTTTAATTGTTAGCGATTAGTATCTGCTGGCCATAACATTTGGCTCATCATAGGAATGAGGTGTAATCAAATCTGAAGCTGTGTAATTCAAATACAGAAAATATTTGCAATTGTGCTGTTATTGCAGATTACAAATCTTGTAGTTTCCTAACCCCTACTATCAGGGCCATATTGCCATCTGAGTACAGCCCTACAGGTAGAGCGTCAGTTAAACATAAGTAACCAAAATTTTGCCAGTTTAAGCCTTGGATATCCATCCATTTTCCAAACCGCTCATCCCATGCAGGGTCACAGGAAGTCTGGACCGTAAGTCTGGACCTGCTCCGAGTTCTGTACCTCACTCTGTGAAAGGGATAGCAAATGGTGCGAATGGGACAGCTCTAAAGGCGATGAAATGCGTATTCGTACTCTCAGACAGCCTCAACAGCGGAGCGGACAGACGTGGCCTGGCTGCTCATGTGAGTAGCGCCGTATCCGTAGCATGCCGGTTCAGTTCACAGGCCTCACTCACCGTCCTGATGTGACGGCATTCCTGCCAGCCATGGGGTGCCCCCCCCCCCCGACTTTGTGAATGGCTCAAGACGAAGATGTCAGCTCTCCAGACCTGACCCTCTGGGGACAATGAATCAGACCTTGCATGCACTCACACAAAGGAGTTTGTGAGATGTCTTCATAATGGAGTTGCCTTCTGGCTTGCGGTCGGGTTTCATTGAGCCGTGGTACGGCACGTCTTCCGTGGGCCCGGCTTTGGGCAGATACATCCTTCTCCCAAGGCGGTAAGGTGTTTTCCAGCTCTGCTCATCCTGACGTTGATAACATGTCCAAACCTACTGGTTTATCTTCAGCTAGAGCCAAATATTCCATGAAGGCTTCTTATTTTGGTAACAGAATAATTCAGCTTATTTTTGCCGGTTCTTCAAGCGGTTTAAATATCTTTGCGTAATTTTCATCTCACCCGATGGCCATTTGCATATTCATTGATGACCGTCATGTATTTTACACGTCAGAATGATCGCTGTAGCTGGTTCTGTTTGCTGCACTAAAATTGTGCATAAGTGAATCATCCATTCCACTAGAATTCAGTGCGTGTTTGACACCTGGGAGCTCCTTGCTTTGCGCCATGGTATAAATCATGTTATTAAGGAACTTTTTAATGAAGTTACAAAGCCTATACCAACTGAAATCAGGTATTGCACTTTGCTGTTCTGGGTGCAGCGTTTATTGATTTTTGTTAAATTTCTCATTTAGACGTGTCTGTACAGCTACTGTAAATGTCACAGTTATGGGGACTTTAACTGCCACTTCTGTGGGTGTGAAAAAAAATAAAATGTGCTCTTTCCGTGACTACACTTTTCTTCATACAGCATTTAAGAGGAGCCAAAGCTATTTTCTCGACTTCTGTTAAATAGGGTGCTCCTGTATGTTATGGGTAGATATGTCTGAATTCACCTTAACCGCCTTTTAAAGTGACATCAGTAAAGATCTGAAATACGGCTTTGTCGTAACTTTGGCTGTTGGCAGTTGACGTTGTAATTTCTTCCTGGTTTACGTGCACGTAGCCCTCTGAGGTGGTGTATCTGACACAACTGAACCCACTATGCTAAGCTTTTTGAGCTTTTCGTTATCAACGTGAAATAATTATTTGTCACGGAGTGTGTTTCTACACAATCTGGGCATGTATTCTAAGGCATTGAGACAGTCATTTTCCATAAAGTTAGAAGGAGCCAGTGGTTTAGGCTATTGCTTTGTCCTTCTGAAAGGGGTTTTATCAGATCATTTAGCTAACATTCATGTTCAGTCTTCCGTGTTTTCCAACCAAGCTGAAAAACCAGAAAATGATGGACTGCTAAGCCACAACATCTCCTGAGGCCTCTCAATGACAGTTCAGCACTATACTTTGACATTGTCTCTATTTATGAAATTGACTTTCTTTAATCTACTGTAGTGATCCACCCATCGTCAAACTGTGGTTTATGGTCTACTGTACTAATGTTGAATGATTTTTTTTCCCAGTTAAATGAGGGCAGTGTGTAAATAAAGGCAATAATTCTTAATGGTATAGTTTCTGCATAAGATTTTGCAAATTAGAAAATCTATAGCCTGTTGTATTGTGCTTGATGCAATTTTAGAAAGAGTTCTCCGCTACAAGGATTTGGGCATTTGCCCAAAGTTTTAGGATGATGAAGGTAAAAAAAACAACCTGTGAAATCACTGCTTGATAATTAAAGTTGCACTCTGTCAATGACTGTAATGATTACATGAATGACAGATCCAACTGCAGAGAGACAGTCAAAAAATGAAAAATAACATTGTGGCTGGGCAGAAACAGGCAAATGGTCAAAACCCGAAGGTCCAATACACAGGTTTCTGAGTCAGAATGCAATCCAATGTTCATAATCTGAAAAAACAAACAGGTACAAAGTCCACAGTGGTCAATCCAAAAAGCAAACAAATTTTAAGCATAAGTCAAACAGCCATAACAAAGTCGGACACGAAAGTGAAAGGCCATGCACTGAATAGCTATACATTGTACTTTAGGTTTTTCAAGATGAATGATTACAAAAAGCTGGTCGGTATACCAGAGAGGCGGAGCTTGAGTAATCTATGTGTGCCGGGCCAGGTGCAGGCATGAGAATCATGGTGTAAAACTAACCTGGCGTTATGGGAATGGACTCAGGCCTTGTGGGTGTTAGTCAATAATTCAGACCTTGGGAATAAGTTTGTGTGACTCTCACTAAAATGGACCAAATAAACATAAGGCTGACTTTCTAGTACAGACATCCCTTGCTTCCTGTCACTTTAAAACCACATAATAAAGCCATTAATGCGGCCATTAAAATAAATGCTTTATTATGATTTTATTTTTGCATGTTGTAGATGCTTGCCCTGAATTATTTGTATAAATAAAATTTAACCAATTAAGCCTAAGAGTAATACTTGCTCTGCTGTACAGCTGTAGCAATTTTTCATTTAATTAGTGAATTATCAAGGTTGACATCAATGTGAGAAAGAATTTAGAATATTAAGTTTCTGGTTCCCGCATACTAGTCAGCTCTCAGTTTCCTCTCTCTAATCGAGATTGGGAAACCATGCGGCAGAAACACTGAAAATTAAATATTTGTCTTTTTTTTTTTTAACTGGCCATTAAATTTTAATAGAGCAGAAAGACTATGCTATAGTTCACAGTGTGAAATTGAGATTGTTGGAGTCGTTTGAAAGCTGCAACAGTGGTGCAGTTTACACGGGAATATAGGCAGACATGATGGAAGTCGGGAACTCAACGATGTCATAGTGACCATGAGAGGGAGTCGTCTCATTTCTCCTCTTCTCAGCATTGTTAAGATGTCAATCTCTTATTTTGCTGCCTTGTTAAATTCCTGGATTGTGTCTGTGAAGCCCCCAGCTGTCATACCTAGAAGACCTTAGGTCTTGTACTGCATTTGCTTTTTTGCCTGAATGCTATTACACAGTTGGTGGTTGAGGCCAGTCATTACAGCCCCCCCCCCCAAAAGGAAGAAAAAAAAACACTAAGTGCTTTAGGATCCCTGGGTGAAAAGCATTATGCCAATGCAATTCATTCTCTAACTGCTAAGTCGAATCCTGATGAATGGTCAAGAAGGAAGTCTAGGCTATCTTTACTGTCCATCAGTGCTTCATTAAAGAACGGATATTGAGGAATCCTCAATGGGAATCTTGTTGTGAAATGGGAAATGTTGTGAGGTTTGGCAGCTGGGGCTGAGAACATCAGTTTCAGGAGGAAGCAGTTTCAAGTGATGAGTCCTCTCTTCTGCATGCTTTCATGGGTTTAAAATGGTTTCCTAAACAGCACTGTGACAGGAAGTAACAGATTTTTATATATGCTTAGTGCCTTGTATCACTAAAACGCTAGTACCAGAATAAAAACGTTGGACAATAAAGTCCAGGGCTGACTGATAATCGAACAGCACGTAAGAGAGTGTCAAAGTCCCATGTGTGAAATATAAACACATTCATTAAATCTGATGTATAATGTATACTTTACTGAATTAAAATGAAGAAGCATTTAATTGTGGTGGGACTCTTCCAATGGCCCACTCATAGCACCTTCTACTTATTTACCTAATCTTATTAAAAGGGTGAAATGGAATCTCTTAAGTTTGCTCTGACTACAAGACAAGGGCCATGGATTGTCACTCTGTGCCAAAGCCATACAGTGGGCCATTCTGTAATCACTCTCAAACTCGTTCTCTGCCTTTTTCTCACAGAATCAGGCTTAAGTTGTCTGCTTCCTTTACTCAGGCTCTGATGACTGAAGTGAGCCTGTCCCTTTTCCTTTATATGCCAAATGTTTCATTTCTGGAGTTAAAACGGATGCAGTGAAAGATCCTTTATGGAGACGGTGTTGAAATGTCATAGAAAGCAATAATGTTTCTCCCACAGATATGCCCAGTTCCTCTGAGCTCCTACACATGTTCTTGGTACTGAAACGGCATCCTTGTTGCTTGGCCGCTGTCCAAGGTGCTGAAGAGATATACCGTTGTGTGGATCTGTCCTTGGTGCTGAAACGGCAGGCTTGTCGCTCGCCTGCTGTCCATGGTGCTGAATGCACATGATTACGTGTGCGTTACGATGCACACAGTGTTGACATGTGTAAATTATTTGTAGATGAGCATGGTTGTGTGTACTAACCTTGACATGACTGAATTACTACTGTTCTGCTCTGATATTAAGATACAGACTTTCACAATGCTAGTGCTGGCCCAATCTTGTCCAGTTTAGGAGCTGCAAAGTTTGAATCTGTTTAAATGCAGAAACAAACGCCAATGCAATTTATGCTATGACATATTGCTATTGATTTGACTTGTATAGATGGCAATCTTGCCACAGAAATATTACCCAGAAGACCATGTGTAGCAGTCCCTTTAATGGGTGGGGATCAGTGCCATTGACTTTGGATGACCTGTTCTGTCAGTGCTGTCACTTCTGCTTCGCATGTTCTGTGTGTTGTTGGAGTGCTGGTGTTCAAGGATTCTTCGTGCCTGTGTCCCCATTGGTCTCTCCCTCATAGTTATGCTGCTATATATAGTTATGCTGAAGCTCTTGCTGTTTTATTTGCAATTGTTCTGCCATCTTTTGGAGGTCTGGATTCATGAGATCACCATATTGTCTTCTGGCCTACCACACCCTCCTTCCACATCAGCTGTCCCCACTGACCGGCTTGCTGCCTCCTGAGGCGGTCAGGAGTTCAACAGTTCATCCAAATCAGATCACCTAACTGCATCCTCAAATACCCTGTTGTCCTCCTAACTGTTACACCACGTCATTATTTTCAATTGTACTAATGAATTTGTCCTGCCCAGTTCTGGCCAGAGGAGGATGGTTTCCCCCTTCAGTCTGGTTCCTCTCAAGATTTCTTCCTCTCGAGGGAGTTCTTCCTTGCCTTTGTCCCCTTTGGCTTACTCCCTGGGGACTCTGGGCCCAGGACTATGTAAAGGGCTTTGTGACAGTGCATCTTGTTAAAGGGGCTATATAAATTAAATTGAATTCAATTCAATATGCCAGGAAATCCAGAAATTTAGTGGCAGCTGTTCTGAGATGAGACAGGATTGCCTCTCAATTAAGATGCATCCTTTCATCATGGACCAAGTGTTGCCTTGGACTGGCTTTAACCAGCTGGGTCCTCTGGTTTCCAATGAAGTTGTCAGTGCAGCTCACACATTGCTTTTTTTCTTCTTCGTATCATATTAGCAGTGACTGATGGCAATTACCAATTAGATAATTAAAGTTACTGACAATGTATTATTTATTGGTATTGTTCCAGATGACAAATGTGGCAATTTAGTCATGTATTTTAATCTACAATGCCATTCTGTTGAAATCATTTTCAAGAGCTGTGTTTGAATTCATGTTATATAGAAATGAATATTTGAATTGATTGGCAACATTTATGTAACAAGATGGAAAGACAATCCTCAGCTTAATTTGCTGAACTGATGTTTAATGCAGCTTTTCATTAAGTTCCATTCATGTGGCTGAAAATTTCCCTAGAGTGATTAGGGTTGCCTAAGGGTACAACAGGAATGTCTCTTGTGTGACTTCAATCGGCAGAATTCAGTTTCTAGTTCACATTCTTAATCAGGATGTCTGATTTCAGCCTTCATGTGTCGCAACTGGCTGAAGTGTCTTCTTACAGTCTAGTTATCTTGTCCTCTCTTATCCAAATTGGAGACTTTTATGGATGCACATTAACTGCATGGGTTTATCCCTAGCGCCCATTGATCTGAGTAAATCCCTATCTCCGGTTTCAGGCTTAGGTGGTGACGTGTGCCTTACAGAAACCTGTAATGTCAACAAGCCTGGATGTCTTCTGTTAACCTTTTAACTTACTTTGTCTTTGATGCCTGTCAGAAAGTATCCTCCCATTCAGGTGCAAAGGAATGCCCTTCCTTCAGTGCATTAATGTGGTAGTCGTATCTCAAACTTGGTTCACATCCATTATCTAAATTGGAGAATGAGGGTAAGTTCAGCTGCCTAAGTAGGAATCTTGCATAATTTTCATCAGTTTTTTTCTTAGGGAAGCAGAATATAATTTTTATCTTGGTGCCCACCTGCGAAAGCAATTAAGGTGGCCTAAAAAACAAATAATAGGAACAGTTGATCCTTCAGAAGAACTCATTTCACCCTGTGTCATTGTCCTTTCCCTGTTGTTGTTGGACAGTGAATATTAATATGCAATGTGCAAGCCCACTGAATTAGGTATGGTGCTGCATTCTGTATGAAAAAACTGTAGAGCTGATTGCTTTTAAGATCCACTGTATCTAATTCCCCCCCTTAGAAGCTGGCCCACTGGCGTTCTGCCACTTGTGTAGGATAGCTTGCCGCTGGAGACGGGATGAGCACCCACCCAATGCTGAGGGTAGAAGTGCAAGCACCCCTTTTCATGGTCTTCTGCTCATGCATGACAGCCATTGGCATCACCTCATGTCAATGTGTTGCAGGAATTGGCTACGAAAGAAAGATAACGGGGTCTCCAAGACCTCCTCGGATCCTCACGATTTAACAGCGCTATTGCACTGAGTACTTTAGTGGGAAAGTAAAAAAAAAAAACATATAGACTTCAGTCCTATTGGCAGCAGGAGTAAGAGCAGAGCATATTGGCTGATAAGAGGAGCTGTGACAGTGGTGGTGTCTGCTTTATATTTATACGAGAGATACCAAGCAGGCTCACTTACACTGCCTTTTTGGATCCTGTAATGATGAGGATGGAGTACTCAGGCCACCTCTAATGGCTGTAGTCCATCTGAAAAGGCAAACCTGACCTGGGTTCTTTATGAAACCCACCCCACATTGCGATTCCCGGTGGATCTCAACAGGCTGGTGTGCAGATTTGCCCATGGTGCTAATGGCAAAGTCACATTTGATATCGTGAGAACGATATCAGGAATTGCCTCGACTGCCCCCATCCCCATGGCCCCCGTTTACAGCACGTTGAGGGTTAGACCATGCACCTTATGTGGTTTGTGTTCCTCACATGGCAGTTCTGAAGTGTATGGGAGCACTTTGTAGTGGTCCTCATTACTTCTACAATGGTAAGCTGTGACACCCACCACCTCCTTCCCCCCCACTCCCTTTCAGGGCTTTTCAAACAGCAGCGCTGCGGTAGAGTTCACCAGATCAGACAAAGACGTGGTAAAAGCAACGGCAGTCCCAGAAGACACTGGGGGTGGCTGGGTTTCTGGAAGCGACTCGACCTCATCGAAATCTTCAGTCGCATGCAAATGGCTGTTTCACCTTGACTGCTGTTGCGTGGGAGGAGATGAGATTTAATATTTAATCCTATTTTCGGCATTCCAGCCTCTGCTCAATCTGCTTTCATTTCGAGAACTAACAAAGCGAGAAGCGCGTGTCTTCCCGTAGAATCCGTCTGATGGTTTTATCACTTCTCGAATGAAGGATCTTTACTTCAGCTTGTCATTTTGCATTTAGTTACTCAGCTCATGTTTATAGACTCCCATTTTTCACATTTTTACAGCTAGGGACCCGAACAATTTGGGTTAAGTGGTTTGTTTGCAGCTTTCACGGCTGCATCTCCCTTGGGGACTTAAACCAACACTCTTCACCTTAAACATCCTTGTTCTCAGCCACTATGGCACCGGCCCACCCTGTGTATTTGTGGAAACACCTTCCCACTTTGCATGGATGATGAAAGGGGGCTATTTCCCCAAGCCTGCAAATAAACAAGTTAGGCATCATGATGGAAATGTCTTTTCTAGGGCCTGTACGTATACATAACTACATGTACCAATATTTTGGCCTAATTACCCGTGAGAGTTATTTAAAAGTTGAAATATAAATCTGTTTTATGCATAGGAATGAACTAGTGTTGTACTCAGAAGTCCTGAATTATTACTCTTTGCGGGGCTTGAGTAATGGAATAAATAAACTCTCAAGATCTAAAAGCAATATTTGTACTGGATTTGCAGGAAAAACACCCTTGTATCATCCATGGCGAGAGGTGTAACCTCTGCTTGTCTTATGGGTCGGTTCATCATTCAGGCTTTTATTTCCAAGACTGCTGAGTGCCTGAGCAGCATACACAGCAGGAAGTCTGTCCTTCATGTAGACATTCGAAAAAGGCTCTCTCTTCTGCACCAAGGACGAGAGTCAAGAATGAGCTTCGTGTGTTTCTGATGCTGTTATGAAAGCTAAATGTACAAACATGTGCTGCTTGATAATTTCCTTCTATAAAGTTCTGCCTGAAACAGTCCATACAGTAGAGTAGTAACCTAGGATAGAGGAGAATTCTTGAATAATTAACAGGATGCGGAAAATATGGGCATGAAATTAGGAGCGAGAAAATGAGTCTCATCTATGCTTTTTGCTTGCTGTACTTCAAACACTGTAGATCAGCATCAGTTTTAATTGGCTACTGGGAGTTAAATGATATACATGCATAATTAAATTCCGTCTTAGGTTTTATAGAGTTAAAGAGTAGGTGTATCCAAGCTTGGAAGGTCCTCTGTTCAAAACGTCTGGTGGGAGATGCCTTATTTGGTTTGTTAATTTTAATTTCTATTCCTTCCTATTCTGTGTGTGCGCGCAGGTGTCTGCGGAAATGTTTAACTAGTCCGTCCACACAGAACAGTAAAATGTAATTAAAAAGGGGATGTCCCAATGAGACACTTAAACTTTTTTTCTTTTTCTGTGTTGATAGTTTTGTTTTGAAAATTGCTAATGATATTAAGGAGAAGTTAGTGGTAAATTCTCAGAAATACCCTTATCCTGAGTGTGTTTAATAAACCTCCCTCTTTAATTTAACCTTTTCATTCCCTGACCCTTGACCATGAACCCACCATGCCCTCACTGATCTTGTGAGAATTAAAATCCTTCACAGATATTTCAGATTCAAAAATATGTGCTCCTGTCAGTGTGTCCACCGTAAATAGAGTGCATTCCCAAAACTGCTGAAAGCACGTAGCGCAGGTTTTTCAGGGCATGGAACAGATTTGGCATCAAGCCACTGTCCTGTATAATCTTAGCGTGTGTACACCTTTATATATATTCAGACCATTCCTACTGGACTGCCAGAAGGTGCCATGGCTTGTAAAAGACATCTGGAAGATACAACTATGAACCAACTCTGAACCAACTCCAAAGTGTAGAGGTAATGTCATGAACCAATGATCTGGCTCAGAATACATGGAGGACGAAGGTGTAGCTGGCATTCCTGTTCTTGCTTTCTTATGTATTTTTGCTGTATTGAGTCTTTTTGCAAAGAAGGTTGGAATGAGTTGGAAAACTACAGATTAAATCCACTTTTATTCCATGATAAACATATGTGGCTGGGCAATATCCTGCTTACTGTTTGTGTCTCCCATTTGGCCGCCCCAGTTTGCAGACACCCCACATTTCCAGTTCTGATTTTCCAGTTCTAGTCACACTCTGAATCTGACCTCAGATAGCGTTAAGTGAATTGCCTGTGGGCTTGTCATCTTCAGGGCAGTTTTACAGCAGTGTTTTTTCAAGAAAGTCAGAAGTAACTGCATGATGTATACAATAAAAGCTATTTGTTCACAAAAAAAAATCATCCAGTTATAGCTTTCATTTCCCACCTGAAGCTAAAACTATTGGTAGCCCCTGTGTGTGTGTGTGTGTGTGTGTGTGTGTGTGTGTGTGTGTGTGTGTGTGTGACCATGTTTATATCACTTTGTATGGCCAAACTGTTCCCAGGAGGTAATAAAAACCTGACATTCTTAACTCAAATTTATAAAAATCTGTGAATGCAATTAAAAATCCAAAACGAGCCAAAAACCGTGCATGTTGTTCGGTTACTTACGGTTAGTGTTAGGCCACGGTAAGGGCTAGGGCTGTCATAGTTAGGATTAGGGTTAAGCCCATAGAAATGAATGGAAAGTCCCCACAATGTCAGAAATGTAAGTGTGTATGTTTCCCCACTACCAGGCACTAGAACGTGGCCTATCACACTAGGTTATTACCAGGAGCAGCAGAACCACAAATTCTCTTCAGCAGAATGACACACGAATACATCCATTTATTCCAATGTGTTGGCTATGATTAATTTCAAGGAGCATCGCTGAAATCTCCTGAAACAGGATTGGTGCATCAACACAACTGCATATTAGTAATGAAACACTGGAATTATTAAACACAGCCCCACCTCAAACCCTTTATATCGTCATCTGTCCACATGCATGAATATACAACAAAAACTATATACACGCCAAAATTCTCTCAATACGTCGTATTCAAATAACGAAACTGAGGTCCGAATAATTAAAATGTCGTAATAAAGGTTTTAGCAGCATGGCTGCAGGGGTATGAAAATTAATTATCTCTTTGAGTGACGGAAGCCTCTTTATTAGGCTCCATTGTAGGGCTGTGCCTGGGAATGATATGGGGATGTCATTTTTAATCTTTTTGGGAATGCATCAGCTATACAGCCCGTGTGTGTAGCATGGAGGACATACATATGTTTTTTTTTTTTTTTTTTTAATAAAAAATTTCAGCACAAGTTTATAAATATGTAACTGGGGAAAATGCTACTTCAGCAGATTTCCCCTACATAATCTGTGCCTTTATTTATTTATTTTTGTTTAATCCAGATGACCAGGAGGAGTGTGGGTAATTATACATATATATAATAATAATAATAATAATAATAAATCAAATTGAATAATAGGATCAACATTTTCCCAAATAGTGTACAGTTTACTAAATAATTATAATAAAACTTCTGGGTGTATACTTTTAAGCAAATTTGCAATGAGTACTGAATACTGTTCACTATGAAAGTAAACGACAAGCCTTTTTTGAGCACACAGCTATATTACTTTTTATTGTCTTTTTAATTGTTTTGTGATTGTTTTGCTGCCTTTTCAAAAGGAAGTAAGATTTCCATGTGCATAGTGACTTCCTGTTTCCCTGTCCACATGACAGGAAGTCTTGAATCTTGAATATAAATATTACCTTCAGCACTCCTACCTCCTAATCTCCCATACTTCCCCCACCACACGTAGACATATGCCACAGTACAGTCAGCAGTCTTCTACCCCCGTGCCGTCTTTTGGGTAAACGTTATGCCAAGGCGAAATTCCAAATGCTCCGTCCACGTTTGAGAGGTTTCAGAGCCCTCCACAGTGCCTGGTACCCGCCTGGTTTATATAGTCAACAGATGGCTCCTCGCCTATTTATTTATTTTGTCTCCTCTAACAATGGCTGAGAAAAAGAGCCGGGTAAATTCTCAGTTAATGGGCCATATGGTGAGCTGTGCCGTATCACAGCCCAGGTGTTTGCCATCACCGCACTTGCGACATGGCGGACAGGAGCCGTCTCCGTCCCATTCAGTCATGACCCACCCCTCTGGCTCTTATTTTCTCCTCCTTTGAGACTCTGGAATTCAGCTGGTGCCTGAGGAAAGAGGTGCATAGGTCCAAATGACGAAGCCCCAGACTCACTAGAAATGGCTACTATACAAACGTGTGTATTTCCATGTATATTTTTTAATATATACCCTGTTTATTTCTATGCTTATTGTGTATTCTGCTTTGCTGGCTATGGTGCTACTAAAGTATATTTCATGATTCTTCTCTTAGGAGAGTAGCTAGTGATGAGCAAACAGCAAACCAAACTCGACCCATCGCCCACCTGAGAATCAGGCCTAACGCTTTCGTATTCTGCTTTCCCCTTAATTTCCCTGACGTGAATTTATACTCAACATGAGCTTTAACGCTGTCACTGTCTTACAGCCTCAATATAACATGTCCTGCATTAAACTTCAGTCAGCAGACCATAACTCTGATTATCCTGAATATTCAGCACAGTCGTAAGCTCCTTGTCCTTTTATTTCCTGGAGAAAAGGCTGCATTTGATAAGAAAGAACGGTTGTGGACAGCTTGCATGATACTGAGAATGTCCTCAGATGTATGGTGGGGCTTTTACACTCCTGATTAACTTCCGTTACTTTCTCATAATTTAAGACCTCCACTTTGGTTGCACCTCTAACCAGGTTCCTTGTATTTGACTGTGAGGGAAATTATCTCAATTCCCCACAAACCTTCAACACTCCTGTCTATAGCTAATTCTCAGCCCCACAGAAAGCATGTTTTCCTGTTTCCTCCTAGAGTCTCCAGTTCACAGAATCCACCAGTGCCATTGTTTTCATTATACTCAACGCTCTATGAGTGTCAGTTCTTGTCAGTTCTTCAGTACTGTCTCTGTGGATATCATCGACTCAGTTGTGTAATGTGCATCAGTTATATTTGATTTCTAATTAACCACTGGAAAACATACATGAAACAGCTGTTCTCCTGAGATGTACAGTATTCAGATTAAATAACCACAGAAGAAGAATTCTCCAGTTGCCATGAATGACTGGGCTCAGGCACTGGGCCCATGTACGAAGCATGTTAATCTGGCATAAGTGCTGGGTCAAGCACTCAGTCATGTCCACACCTTAAGTACCCCCACCCCCACCCCGAACCCACTCATTCTGGGCTGTGGTCTGAGAGGCCCTTCAATTAGCTAAATGTCAGGCAGAGAGTTCAATAAAGCCTCAGGGAGGGCAGGTGTTAGAGCAAATACGTGTGTAATTGCTTGTCATTAGCGAGTGGAATGTAGTGAGCCTGCTAACAAATGGGTAGGAAGCCGGAACCCCCCCCACTCTGTTCAGTTTTTATCCTGTGACCTTGGGGGTTTCCGGCAGAGAAAAAATTAGTCATGGGTGACTTTGCTGCTTTTCTGCCCTGTTGTTTTGATCCAAGACCCACTTAACACCTTGTGTTTGCTCAAGTTTGGTGGTGAGGTGACACTGGAGCATGATGTGCAAATGAATTAAGAGAATTCAGTGCTGCAATGTTTTTGCAAAACAAAGCTTGGCTTTCTACTGTTATGGGGAAAACATCTATCCTGGATGATTTGTTTGATTACACAGGCCTGTTGAATTATACAGGAGTTAGCTGAAGACTTTGAATGAAGATGGCATCACAGAGATGAGCGGCAGTCGACTGATGCCCATCTCCAAGGGGATCCACACTTGAATACAGTGATGCTTTGTTAAGGTTCTTCTCCAATATGCCCTGCAAGAATCAAAGTGGAGTTCCTTCCAAATCAATACATGGATGGATGGATACTTACTTATTTTTTTTTGTGAGGAACTCTGACACTAAAATTTGTACCCTATAATGCTAAGTACCTGAGTAAAAAGCCACACACAGGATAAACTACAGCAGGTGTTTGATGTGCTGATTCACCTCCTTCAAATTCAGCATCTTAGGCCTTATCTGCAATGTAGGGGAGATAGGAAACTGTGACCTATTGGGCCATTCAACCAGCTGAATTCAGATCAGTCTGCTTCCCCAAACAATTTGCTAATAACTGTCAATGTACCATCTGGCTACAAGTCACACAGAGAGAAATATACTTTCAGTCTGGTCAGAAATTTAGTTAATCATGTAATATATGGAATTTAAAACGTGTATGCACAACTGCCACCCTGATTGATATCATTCAGAGATCAGGGTCTTCCTTTGAACTTCACACTGTACCTCAATAGGACTTTAGTTTTATTTTACCACTGGAGCTGAATCACTAGTATGAAGCAATAAATGGGTCCAGTAAATAATTGAAAGATCACTCTGATGGCATATCTGTGTGCAAAGTTATTAAAGAAATCTGAAGGTGCAACGGCATTTTGGCAAAAGCACCGCTCGGAGAAAATATTCCCGTTTGTGTTTCAGAGGGGCAGCTGGCATGTGGGAAGACAGATTGACTTCCTGGCTGCCTTAAGCCAGCATGGTGGTAGCACGTCTGACCTTGCAGAGAACTGATGGTGTGCTGGACTTCCCAGCAGGGTTGAGTCACCCAACACCAGCACGCGATCGATGGGCGCCTGTGGGCTTACGTCCATTCTGTCTCCAGTGGTTACAAGCAGAAACGGGATGGTTGGGCTGGCTGAGCGGTAGATGCTTGCACCATCCCCAGTGGCGAAGGCTCTCCGTGATTAGCCGAACTTTCTAACTTCATTCGGAGGGGCACTGATGAAATTTCACAAAAAATGGTGAAAACCGATAATATGCATTCATCCAATTAGGCATCATATAAATTAGAAATGTGAGTGAGAAGGGCTTAGAGGAAGTGAAGAACAATTCTCCTTACTGGAAACTGCAGATACAATTTAAAACTTAAGAGAAATCAGTCTTCTGCGCTAATCTCCTTCCTTTTAAAGTTTTCCAGTTGTTAAATTCCCTTGAGGAATAAAGGCACACTTTCATAACTTATGAAAGTCAAACTTCCAGTGTAACCTGGAAGTTAAAAAAAATAAGGTGGGGGAGAGTGGTCATTCAACCAGCTGTGAACCCACTGCACAGGACTTGCATTCTGGAAAATACCGAAGCAACATTTGGTGGTGTGCATGCCGGCATTGCCCCCTCGTCGTTTGTTTCTTCTCTCATTCGAGTGTCACAAATCATCACTTCAGAGTCATACATAATAGGAGTCTGGCGGCACCTTGATGTCTCAGCAATGGTGGATTATTCTCTCGGCCCCGCTTAGCATACAATAAATAACGTGAGGGGCGGACGTGGGAGAACAATGGGGGGGGGGCTTTAATAAGACACAGGCTGTTGTAGCGAACACAAAAGGAGGTGGCAAGGAACAGATGAGATGCACACATGAATTGTGCCGCGACATGGCGGGAACAAAAACAGCCGCTGCAGAAAGGAGATAAACGGCGTGGCAGTAAGGTTCGGGAGGAAGCAGCAAGATTGAGTTTTCCCTCCAAATTCAGGACCGTTTTATGGATAATTCCCCTCCCACCGCCCTCCACCCCACTATTTGTCTCCCTCTGTGGGAGCCATTGTTATCAGAAGATTCAAAACTGCTTATAACTATACAAGAATAATTAAAAAATAATAACAAAAAAAAGGAACAGCTAACCATATTCTGGCAGCTGCAGACAAAAGATTATGTGCTTTTGTTTACGAATGTTTCTGTGTTTGGATCTCACAGACGTGAATGTGCTGAATGTTACTGAATGCTTAAACAAGTATTTTTTCATTTGTTTGAACGCATTTTATTTTACGTGACAGCTGTTGACGTAGTATCTGTAAACCATCAGGTTGTGGCGGTCAATTTGTGAATGTGTGTCGGGATGATATGTTCTCGATAAACACATGCGTGTGTGTTTGTGTGTGTCCTGTGAGAGGCTGACACCTGGCCCGGGGTGTTGCCTGCCTGCCTGCCTGCTTTACTTCCTGTGATGGTCGCAAGATTCAATGTGATCCTGTATTGGTTAGGCAGTATGGACAAAGGATGGATGGAAAGAATTGCAACTGTTTGTTTATTTATTTATTTACTTATTATTGATTGACTTTTGCTTACAGACTCCTTTTCAACAACTTCATGTGATGGTTCCGTTTCCTTTTTTGCAAAATGGATTGACACAAGCATCTCTCTTCGTTGGAAACTTCTAGAACGTTCTGCTCTGACTGGCCTATAGTAAGTTGTACTTCAAAGTCCTTTTCCAGAGATCAGCAGTGTCCAGTGAAGATAGAGTTTATTAATGGTGATGGATATCCAATGTCATCAGCTGGTGAATTTTCCCGCACGCCCCAATAGCAGGCTCCAGACACCGATAGCTCGACTGATTTCCGGGGCTTGACTTTCACAGCCATTAAGGGCCAATCAATGTGTTAAAGAACCCTACAGTCCTGTGTTTTGATGGAGTGAAATGTCAGTGAAATTCTTTTACAGATATAAGTTATGCAGATTTATTTTGTGGCTATAAAAACTCGAGCCAACAATAATAATGTATACAATGATAATCTTTCAGTTAGACTTCAAAAGAACACTTTTTTTTTTAACAAAAGGTTTCTTCTTTACGTTGAGAATTCAAACCCTGACTTATCTCTGTATGTAGAGTTTTCATGTTCTCCCCATGTCGTCTAGATTTCCTCTTTGTACTTGTAGATTCCTCCAACAGTGTAAAATCTTAGAGTTGTCTGCCTTGACTTGTGTAAATTGCCCATATTGTCATGTGTGTGTCATGTGATGGTACGCCATCCCACCAGTGGTGAACCTTTGTGTCCTACTCTACACAAGGTAGGCTCCAGACCCCCAAGGACTCTACAGCAGATGATTGGCTTTAAGATGGTTGCATGGGTAATCAGTGTGTGTATATTTGTGTAAACTTTCCTGTATTTTTCGATGACTTGCTAATAACATCGAAGAAGAGGAAAAGAGCCAATGAAAGCAGCCTATTCTTTGTAAAATATAAGATCCAATCACACGTGTAGCTGTCCAATATACAATGTATCAATATACCCAGAAAAATCGATGGAACTGCTAAGATCACAGCACTTAAAGTTCCAACCCATGGACTAACAAGCCCTCGGGAAGCCTTGTTAGTCTTGAATCAGACCTGCTACATCCAGTAAACCTATTTCTGTTCCCGGGTAAATGCATGCAGCCACCAGGTAAAACGGAAATGCTCAAAGCAGGTCTGACAAAGTGCTCAATTAGGGGCTGGTGGTGGTTCTTAGAATCTTACATCAAAAGATCCCCCACTCTAGCATGGGGCAGGGCTACTTTGAAGTTAATTAACTAATTTACTCATCTTTTTCCCCTCTTCTATGGTTTTGTCGTGTCTATGGGGATAGGAGGTAATGGCCTCATAATTCTTACGCAGGTTAAGTAAACCTTTGTTTTCCTCGGCACTGTTTGTTGCTTGGATGGATGATTCACTCTCCAGCAGGTGGGAGTGGGCTGATTTGCTGCTGAGCCTACCGGTCACCAGATCAAGTAATGGAAGGGGGTCAGACAATGGCAGCCCTCGAGGGAGGTGTAGAGGCAAGGGGATAATTAACCTGTGAGGGAGGGCGTGCTCCAGCATGCCCCCATCGCCAAACTGAGCTTATCAAGCATCATTTAGCAGATTCTGAGTGGGTCACAGCAACTAAAGCTGGCTGGGGACCATGGCCCCGCAGACCTCAGCCACCATAAATTGGCTCTGCTCCTTGACACGAGTCTGCCCTTTGAGACCCAGGGTCTGGCAGGGTGGGCAGCTCGTCCTTCTACGATTGCCCCCAAGGGATGGTGGGCGACCAAGTGGTTTCTGCCCTACAATCCTTCCCTCCACAGCTGCGGACGGGCTGGTGAAAGCACAAATTATGTGTGTTTCTGTATACATGTAATTATCACGTCATGAGGACACAATGTCCCACCAGGAGTGATAACCTGTTACTTTTTACCCACAGGGACATTTGTCATGTCCCCAGAAGGGAAAACTCAATTTTATAAAAATCTGTGAATGCAATCAAAAAAACCTAAATAACCACAAGTCTTGTATTTTGTTGGGTTGCTTATAGTTAAATTTGTGTGTGTGTGTGTGTGTGTGTGTTGCTTGCTCAGTGATGTATATCTTTGCAGGACCTTCTTTCCCTCTTACTATGAGGGAAATCCAGGATGCCAGTGCTTCTCCCTAGCATGTTCCAAGTGGATGGCTCTCCTGTTTATTTTGGATCAATGGGAATTTACTGGTAGATGCAGTGTGTGTCAGAGTGGCACTGGTGTGTGTTAGAACAAAATGAAGTTACTCAAACTCCAACAAGGGCCTAAAATGTCTTATATTTAGGCACATTGGTAGATCTTCCGCATGAGGTATTTTCCACCAGTTACTTGTCAAGCTTGAGTGGGAAATTCCGAAGGCTGCAGAGGTTCAGTGATATCGAGTTCAAGCTGTAAAGGCATTAATCACACCACACGATGCTACTGCGTCCAGGTTTTTGAATTATATTTAACCTCTGAGCTTTACGAAATTATCCAACACGTATAAATTAAGTAGCGATGCAGCAAAGAAATCGGGGTTTTTCTTTCAAATAAATTCACGGTTAACGCTTGTAATTAAGCACAGATCTTTGTGTACTTCCTGATTATCTGTTGTAGTAGAACATGGGCTCATTGCATGTACTAGTCTTTTGTTAAGCACTGTCTGATTGTTAATTCCCACCATGGTGAGGAATCGGCACAAGTTTGAGGTGCTTTATTAATAAGCACACATTAGTGTCTTCTCCTTTTAGGTCAAATTAGTATTTCATTTTACCACATATGTGTAAAGCATTTCATTATATTAATGCAACTAATGAAAGCACACTAATTTTATGTAAGGATTAATTGTGCAGAATCGGAGTTCTTGTACATACAGCACGAGTCTTCACTTGGCCCATTACAGTGTGTCAAAAGCATTGATATACTACTTGGGTATCAGAATGATCGGCAGCTTCTTCGATAAGACGTGCAGAGCCACTCCTGTTATTACTCCTTGACCCACTTTATTACATACACAGGACTAGTAATAAAAAGACCAAAACTAGTCTGCTCCCGCCTCCAACCTCACAGAACTCGTGCTGTTTAGATCAGTAATTGCATGGTTTTTTTAAACTGGTGGAACACTCAGAAAAATAAATTGTAATATATAAACAACATAATTGACATGGGAATCGACTTATGATTGCATGTGTGTTTGAAGGAATCGCTTACCAAAGTAGGTTCAAATGGTGAACAAAGCTACAAAAAGTATCACTGGAGAATTAATAAACATAAATGTCCATAAAGAGGAAGATTTAAGGTATGAGGCTTCAATACCTGAGGCTTCAAAACCCATGGTGGGTGGGAGTATCTTGAACTCCCAATCAATGCTGGTTATTGCTAACACCAGAATTTGTAGTTCGGGATACTCCCACCCACCACGGGGATTGAAGCCTCATTTGTCCTATCAATAATTTAAAGGTTCATGATGACAGAGAGGCTGGTCCTGGCTGGTAGGTTTCAGAACACTCCCTCGATCACCTCCTCTTCCTTGTTAATAATTCATCCCCAGTTTTCCAGAGTGTACCTCATCAAACTCCTAAAGCGCTGATATTTAGAGGAGTGAAGCCAAGACCACCAGCTGTAACATTGCTTTTGTTTTAATGCAAATCCAAGTAATTGGTGATGTCAGTAAGAGCATGTTTTGGGAAACTGATGTGTGACAGGGTTGGTACAATTAGGTCCAGGGAGATATCCCACTGTTTTACACTTGTATGCGGTACTAAAAACTAAATAGCTTTAGTTTTTTTAAAAAAAAAAAAAAAACAAAAAAAAGGAAACAATCCAACTGAGAAAATGGCCAAAAGTTTAGCATTGCAAATTGCTTTTTGTAAAGAGCAAGAGAGTTTCACCATTGCTGAGCAGTATTTGGAAATTCATGCTTCATAAACTTCCTAAACCACTTTTCTTAAATTTTAAGCAAGAAAGGCTCACCTGTGCCATTATAGGCATGTGTAATTGGGTCCTGATTAACCCCAGGGATGGGGAGATGAATGGATCATGCTGGATGTTTACACTAAGGATCTATCCTGCCTGCTTTGGATCATTTATATGCTTGTTTCCGTTACCCTTGTTATTCCCAGCAGAGTTGGCTCCCTGTAAAATCCCAGGTTAGATGTTACCATAAATTTATGTCTGCTAGTCTGCCTGTCTCTGACAGGATATCCCATGCAATGACATTCAAACATAATTATGTGAATTAAATCATTATAATAACTGTCAGGCATGCTAAGTTTCTATAACGGATCTTTTTTTTTCAATGGATGGTGGTGGCTTGCTGGGTAGCACTGGGTCCTCACGCCTTCAGAACTGAGGGTTCAAATCCTGCTTTTTCACGATGTGTGGAGTTGACATGTTCTCCCCATGTTACATCGGTTTCCTCAGGCAGTCTAAAGATCTGAGGTTTGCCAATAGTCTCATAGAATAGTCTCTGTTATCCCAGTGATCCGATATAGAATAGTCATATTTCATTCATCTCCATTTGAAAATTGGGTACTTTTTGAATCTCCTACCTTGTTCTTCAAACACAAGTGAGAGTGAGTTTTGAGGTCAGCGTCCAGGGATAGACAGCCAGTGTCCCTAGAGCAATCAGGGTAAATGGTAAAGGGACCTGTTCAAGGGGCCAACAGTGTCATAGTGGGGTATGAACCAATAACCTTCCAGACACGGTCATGGATTCCTACGCAGCAGGGTCACACACCAACTCAACTACGTGGTTGGAAGATGGAAGGATGATTTCATTTTAAAAATATATACTTTGAATTGCAAAAGTTCAAAGTGATATTTTAAATGAATTCCTGAGAAATGATATGCATACAGTGTATTTGAATATAAAATAGTGAGCTGTGTGGTGTGTATAGTTTCCCAATGGTAAACACTGTACGTTGGATCGTTAGAGTTATTCATTAAAGTAACACTGATTTAGACCAGCATGCTTCTGGCTGTCTGGATGAGATATGGAGGCTGCCATCCCTGCATTTTCTTGCTATCCCAAGATGCACCGCTCTCTATGTCAGGGGCCTGGGTGTATGTTGTCATTCAGGATGCCCTCTATTGTGTCCGCCTGAAATTCACCACACCACTTCCAACGTCGCCGTTGTGCCATAATGGATTTTGATTTGATTGATTGACTCAATTGCACAAAAAAAGTGTGAAAGTTGGTGAACTCGTGCTGAGGTGGTCATACCTTTACATGAATGAAGGTCACGGGAGCTGTGACTGGTGCCGGGGTAGCAGTCAGAATCGATGTCCTATTTAAACAGTGATATGTTTGCTCCTCACCTCACCAGGGCTGATGCTTTCAGAGCGACACCTGAAGGAGCCACCACTGCAACACCATGCTTACACCTGCAATGCTGCTTGAGGCCTTGGCTCCTTCAAGCCATCTGGCAACAGTAAAAAAAAAAAAAAATGGCAGATTTGGAGTTTTGTGAGAACAGGAATGCATATGCGTAATGGGGAAAGATGATGGTGATATTTGTCAAAATATAATGAAATTTTGGTATTTATATAGTTACATTTAAGGGTCATTGATCCATCCATGTTCCAGCTATTTATTCAGTACAGCGTGGCAAGGAGGCTAAACCCTGTCCTGTCCTATCCCAGTCCATCATAAGGTGCACACTATGTGCATATTGGCACAAATGCCAGTTAGCTATACGTTTGTTTTAGGATTGTGTGGAGGAAACCAGAAAACCTGAAGGACACCCATATATGGGGAGAACATGTGAAATCCACACACAGAATATGAACCATCAACACTGGAGGTGTGAAGAAACCATAAACCTCAAGTGTTGCACCATGCAATGTTTTCCCTTCTCACAAGAGGTACTGTACAACAGTGTGTGATTTCAAAAATCAAAATAATAAAACAGAAAGCCTTGCTTTGTGGCTATCACTATGGACTTCACTTACATCTCTGAGCATGGATTTACACACTCACCCCATGCTCTCTTCAGCATTCAAATCGATTGTTAAGGCTGGAATATGTATAGAATAGTTTCATTTGCTTATTGGATATATTATTTTTTATATACGTTGCATTGGTTTGCTTAATTTCCTATCTATCACAAGTAGGTTTTAGGTTAGTCACTGATGATTGGCCAGATTTAGTATTGCAAGCACACATTTTATGAATAGGTTAAATCTGCCAAAATGTCTTTTTTCAAGCATTTTGTTTGTGTAAACAAGGAATTTATGAGAAAACTAAGCTTTAAATGAGAGTGTAAACAAAAAATTCTTGTTTGGAAATATCAAATATTATGATGTTAAATGCTTAATGCTGGGTGGCATTTAGCTCTGTGGGAGCCGGTGTTTGCATGATTGCTGGGTCGAGTCCCATGGCCTGCAAAGTAATGGCATCACTGTTGAGCTCATCATTTCAAAACCTGCTCAAGGGGTGCTGGATAACTGGCTGAACCTGTGCTCTGACCCCAGGCTTTCCTCTCATCGACGTTTGTGTATGTGTCTCATAAAATAGTAAGTTAATAAGCGAAAAGATAAGCATTCCAGTGTAAAGTGATCTTATGCCATTCTTTTGACCTGACACTTCTCCATCTGTTACTACTTAGTTACAGTATATAAAATAATTTCATTTTCTTTGTGTCCTTTGAGTAATCTTTTCAAAGAATAAATTTAATATGTGATTTTGCCCTAAAGTCCATGTTGAAATAAGGAAATGTAGAATCACCATACATATATCACAGATGTGGATGCGTGGTTTGTGGTAGATTCCTTCACAAACTACATAACAACCAATATACCTGCAGTGAGGACATTAACATTTTGCTTCCTCTGCCATGCTTACCCTGTACTGCATTTAAAACATCCTCAGTGCCCTGCTGTATGGCTAGCTCAGTAATGTTGTAGAACAACACTTTCTACCCCAGCTGCAGGTTTGTTAAATTCTGGCCGTCCCGCGTTAACTAAATTATTCCATGGCCTATATACAAGGCAAAGTAAAAAAAAAAAACGTCTGGTGGAGGCAGTGCTCTTTACAAAGGCGGCTCCCCACGGCTTCCTGAAAGCAACCGGCACTGTGCTCAAAGTTCTTTGCTAGCAAGCAGTGAGGAGAGCCAATGATATGCTTTAGAAAGAGTGATGGATTGACAAGTCAGATTCTCGAATGTCACTTCCTGTTTGGTTTACAGAGTAAGTTACACATCATGAGATCCTGTTCAGGGCTGTATGCTATAACATACAAAAAAAAAAATGAAATCTTTTACGGCTGTTAGGAAATGGCTGCGATGTCCGTTAAATTTTAAATCCAAATTGAAGCAGTACTGACCCTTAAAAATACAGTACCTCCAGTGATAATTAAACTGAAAACCGTTATATTGAAATATTTGCACTGAATGTAAGTGACAGCTTTCATAAACTGGGCTTAAGAAGGAGACAGAACTCAATCTTCTTAACTTTTATTAAATAACGGTGGAAAGTTCTTGGCATCTTTGCAAAGGATGTGACAGTAATATGGAAATATTTAACAAATCTGCTAAAAAAAAAACAGCATGCTTGCTTAAACCCGCTAGTCAAAATTAAGGAAGAACTATTTCTGTTTCATTTCAGACATGAAGGTCATTGTCAGTCTGTCTGCAGCTTCAGTACCAGTACCAGATAGACACTAATCCGTGTCTCACTCTGTGCCCTTTCCCGCTCCGTAACCCACATTAAAATCTGGCAAAAGATTGGCTGTGAAAAAAATTTTCACTTTATTTGGTCAAGGAGAAGGGATGATTTCAAGCGAAAGGCGAGAGTTGGATGAATTGTCAATATTTAAAAGCCTTCTGTTGGATGATAATACTTATTATTTTATTAGTATTTTGACACGACTTTGGGAGTTGGAAAGATCTTTTCAGAGCTTCTTCTCTTTTGTGTTTTGCCTTTTGAGGCCTGTTATATTTGCATGCCATGGGAGACGTCTTACCATTGCAGCAATGGCAGCTCTTTCATTATGAATCAGTGAGAAACTTTAACCCACTGACGTTGTTTTTTTTTTTTTAAATAATCCAGGTATATATATTTTTTTTATCACGATACCATTTTTAGCCGAAGATAAGTAGTAAAATTCTGAAGTGGTGTGTGGAGAATCCCTTAGCGTGTGAACTATCTCCTTGCTCCTGCTTGAAGAACCTGTCTGCTAAGAATTGAGGGGTTTGAAGACGTGAAACAAGGTTGCCTTGTTAGTCAGTGAACAGAAGGCTGGGGTGTCACTGGCTGAACCGTCGCTTGTGCTGGGCTCATCCCGATGATTATAGAGGCTGAACTAGGAAATGTGCCAAGGCTCGAGTTTTAGAGTTGAAGATGGGTCTTCTGGTACCAGGAGACCTCCATGAGAATCAGGCCCAAAGGCTGCAGGCCAATTCTCACACCATGAAAAGCCTATTTTGTGATCTAATGCTCTCCAGGGGAAAATGGAAAAGAATTAGAATGGATCAACTCTTGTGGGTTAAAACCCATACGTGTGGATTCTCAGATTTTTTTTTTTTCGTCTAAGGAGTTCCCTGAGGGTGATCAGACAATAATGGTATATTTTGGACTGAAGGTACAGTGACCGGACTCACTTTCAGAGTGATGGCTTAAAGGGAACAATAGTACAGGCTTCCCCAAGTCCCGTAAAAAACCCCAAGATCACAGCTGTGCAGGGTAGACCTTTACCACATGAGGGCAGGGGTGAGTTTCCCCCAGGACCCTCATGAGAGGTCAGCTCCTTCAAGGGTTTCAAGCAAAGCATGTATTTTTGTCCCATGAAAGTAAACTGCCTGTCTTCTGGCTGGTTCAGCCCTCGACCTTGGCCCAACTCCCCTCATCCTCTTCCCCGCACGCACCCAGCGTCGTGAGAAAACAGGGCATTCCGTTCCCACCGAAATGTGTAGGATTCACGGCGGCTGTTGAGTTAAAACTGCCTCCTTTCAGGACCTGTCCTTTGCATCCCTCGTTTGTTTGACTTTCCCTGTCAGACACATCTCCGCTTGCCATTTGCTTTCCGGGTAACAAATTTATATTCTCAGGTAATGCTGCTGTCAAAATAGGCTCGTTTTTATTGTGAAAACTATTTTTAGAGAACGAAGAGTGCATTTGGGTGGGGAATATGGAGAGGAAGCAGCCATCAAGTGTGATTTTAAAGGAGGAGATCAAACAGAATATCACTGTTCAGCATTTATTCCTGTTTATATTTAAAGAGACTAAATTATTAATAAACAACTAACAGTTTGTTGAGATCTAACCATCTTTAGGACTGGCATCTCCTCTAGGGTGCTCCCTCCCTCTTGCACTGGGTGTCCTTGGGTAAACTCAAGGGTCACTGTGACCCTGCATGGGATAATTGGTCATTATGGATGTATGGATGGATGGATGGATGGATGGATGGATGGATGGATGGGTCAATAATCTTCTTTACAGAACAAAATAATGTTTTTCACAGTTTGAAATGCTCTACCTTCAGCTCATTGTTTCTCTAAGCTGCCTAAACCTCCGTGAGGCTTTCTTTCTAAACGTCCTTCGACCAACGCTCTAAGAGTCTGTCGTCATACCGCTGTCACAAAAGAAAAAAAAAAGTATGTGTTGCAGTCACTGAAGGATAATAGGGAGGGGACACACTTCAATAGTTCTCAAAATCATCAGGCGCCGAGTGTCATTTCTCAAGCTCCAGTAATGGAACCACTAAAGTGTTTTACAATCGTTCTTATTTTATCAGCGTAAATAATAAAAACCTTTTACCCATCTGCCTATTTGTTCTGCACTGAGGTCACAGTGACTGAAGGAGACTTTCATTGTATTCCAGGTGTCAAAGGTCACGGAAAATAGGATAGCCCGAGCCAGAAGCATGACTGACTGCTCGTCTTCTCTTTGATATTTAGCGTTACCTCCTAGAGCCAGCAAGTAAATCTGCGGTCTTCCACATCCTCGTGCTCTGGTGCTTTGTGGCCCAACACGCCCCTTAGTGGAGGCGCTGAGGGGGAACCATGCCAAACGGGTAGGTGGGAACAGTTTCTAGTGTACAGCATTCACTCCCCTAACAGGTTCGGCCATTTTTGAGGAATCCAAATGAGACCTCGAGGGAGTTGGTGATTCTTAACAAAAATTCAGCTGATACCTTTGAAATTGCTTCACCACAGCTTTGCAGCCTCTTTGTCTGTCAAGTGATTTGTTGTTTCCGACAAGTTCTGGAAGGATAATATTGAACTCTTTTTTTAATAAATTGTTCTAAAACGATAAATAAATGAATAAAACCATATTGTGTCTGTATATTGTGGCTGGCAGTGGTGGCTACAATACCCAATATTTGCCCGGAGGGCTTTCACCTGCATCCTGCATGGAGAGAGAAGGACTTCCATTGTTTTATGGGTATTGATCAAATGGGTTGGCCTTTTTAAGAACACAGAGGTGAAGGTGAAACAAGATAGAGACAGGCCATTCATCATGGTTTTCCACTTTAGGCTGTGACATTCATGGGGATGCCCTGCCCTGTGTGAATCGCCCTCTGTTTGAGCCTCTGATTGGGACTATACGATTTACTGTGGGCTCATAGCTCTTCTATTTTTTGGATTGTGCATATAGCCAGTGAGTCTGTGACTCAGCACCTCTGGTCTGTTACAAAAGGGACCTATAAGTAGATGTCCCGCTTGACGTTGGGTCTGAAGTTAATCGATGCCATCAAGCTGTGTCTCGTTTTTAAAGGACAGTGTGGTAGTCTTTTGTGATTTCAGCTTCATTGCAGCCCGTCATATGCAAGTCATGAGCTGAGCTTTTAAATTTGGTGCCTCTAATCTCCATGATTAAAATGCATAGTGAACAACAGGTAATTCAATCTTTGGACTAGGCCAGGTTGAAGGTGGTGGCAAAAAATCATTTTCTGGCAAGTAATGGTTATATACGACCAGGACCTTGATTTGATGACCATGACGTGCCAGTGGCGTTAGGCCCCATTTCAATCTGATCATTTGGGAATGCGATGTCTGTGGAACGGGATGCAAAAACGGTCCAAGATTGCAAAGCCACCAGGGAATTTCTTGTGTGATTGTGATTCTAGTTGACTATGCTTGCAGGGTCCCATCCTGGGATGTGGACAGTGTGTCCTACCATAAATTAAAATGGCTGACAAATGAAATCACTGCCTGGATGACTTCTCATTATGGGAACTTTCATGGGAAATTGTGAATTCTCTGAAATATTGCCCTCAACTACAAGGTTACACAAAACGATAATGCGGAAGGCCTCAACACTTTTTATCGAGTTGACAGTTAGTGACCTTTGAAGTTAACATATCTGGACTTCCTTCTGTTCCATGATTAATTATAATGTAATCTTCGGCCGATGGAGTGAAACCATATTACCTTTCATCCACATTTTGGTATTTGTCCTCAACTGTCAAATTTATCCCATTCTTAATTAAACTTCCTAATTACTCCATGTTTGTCTTAATTAATTATAAGCTCCTCAGAATCAGTTCGGTACACAAGTGAATACAAAAAACTTTGCTCATGCAAACAGAGCAGGTTATCCCAATGCATGTTTACAACCTTGTAGTCTTTTTCTTATTGGAAATTCTGGATTAATTGAAGATTAGTTGCTGTAGGCTTGATTAATATCCAATTTATGGCCTGACTCTTCATCCCTGGATTGATGTGGCAAAAGACATTTTTGAATTTCTAATCATGACTGGGCAAAAGTGTTATTAATATTTCATCAGCCCAACCTTGGGTCTTAGTTACATAAAAATGCTTTGTCAGATATGATGGAATGGAGCTCAGTGTAAGTTTTTATAGAGAACGAGTTGCCCATGCTGAGTCCTGTTTGTTAAACATGTACTTTCTGTGTATATCTCACAAAAGCATGTAGTATTGATGTTGCTTCATTGTGGATGATGAGCGAATGTTAGAAGCAGATGAGATGAAATGAGTAGCCTGCGGTGTCAACTGTACAGTAGCACTGCATCAAAACAAAACAGAACAGCTTAATCGATCTTTCCTAGTGCAACATGCTGTTAATTCAGCATTTTGAAAATTAGTTGCCATTAAAGGATGCTTAAGTGGACTGTAGCTGTTCCATCATGAAGACGTTTTGGGATGGTGAGTGTTTTATTTATTTATTTATTTTACCTGGGGGCTTGTCATTGTGAGGTGAAGTCTTTTAAATGATATTTGAGTGTTTTTCTACAAATAATTTTTCAGAATACCTAGGGGATAGCTCTAGGATTAACTTTGCCATATATTGCTAATATAAACAGTATATATATTTACCCAACATTGTTGTGTGTGAAGTTTATCTGGCTTGTGGGCAAAATCCTTCAGTTAAATGCATGTTTTGTGGAAATGTGGGGCTACATGGGTTAGTATTTAGCTTTAGCCCCTCGCTATATTGAACGAACGTTATGAGGCCTACCAACTCCATCGTATCTGTGAGACTTTCTAGGGGCAGGACAGCAAACAGAAACACGTGGCTGATTTGAGGATGACAACAGACAAGAAATGGACCTCTGATTTTTCTCGTGGTCTGTTTATGGACCCCACCCCCCCAGACACCGCAAACAAGCGAAACCAATAAAACTGCAGAATGTTCTGTGAGTTCTCAGTAAAGCTTAGTTTCCAAGATCAATGTGTGTGATTGTAATGCATTTTGTGGTACAGAAACGTGCCAGAAACACTTCACTGACCAATCAAGCTAATCGTATTTTAATCACAAATCCACTGTTGTGTTAAAATAGAAAGCCCTTCATGTTTGCATGCTTACTAGAAAAAGAGATTAACTGATGGGGAAAAAAGTGGCTTTCAGTAGCTAGATATTAGACACAGTGATGGATATGTCAAGATTATTCAGATATTCTCGGAAGAGCCTAGGAAGTCTTTCATAATTTAAGAATGGTGTCCTGGATTTTGATAAACAACTTTATTTTGTTGATCGGGCTAATTTAAAACTGAATTAATGTACATTAAGTATGTTAATGAATAATTGGGATACTCGACGAGTGGATGGATGGATGTCTTCTTGTGTATTTCAGTTGTAGCCTATCAGCCCAGCTTTGTCTGTCATTACAAATGTGCCCTGAGAAACTGAGTCACAGATACTGCCTCTTTACAGACTGGAGACTTTCCTCAATAATTTTTAACAGAATAATTCTTCAAGGTCTCCCAGACTCCAGCTTTACAGCCGGTGTCCTGTTTTCTTATTGCCAGTCACAACCTGCCATTGTGTCGTCTTTTTATTCTTTAATCCCTGCCCGGACGAGACGAGGCAGATGCTGACAGCCTCTGTGGTGAAACTCCAAGGTGCAGTTTAAAGTGGGACCTCAGCTCTGGAGGCCCATTTCCTCCCTGCAGTAGGCTTCAGGAAACGCCTAGAGGACTCCCCGGGCGGTAGCTGTTCCAGTAATCCACACAAGAGGCAGGAGGAGACTGTCACGCACATTTACTTTATCGATCATATCACAACACGACACTCTCTGTCTCTTCAAAGAGCTTTGACTCCACGTAAAGGACAGGCCCTTTATACCCTCTTTGCTTTCTAGAAACATCTCTCAGTTCCTAATTTCATTACAATTTTGAGTCTATCGGGTGGTTATGTGCTCCCTGATCTCTTTTCTTTGTCTTCCAAAAGGTGATTGGGTTTCTGTTACTAGCATCTTCACTTCTCCCAGGATCTGAATCCACCTTTGACCTTACTTTTGCAACCATGTTAAGGCCCCATTTTTTCTGCTTCTCATCTACCGGTCCGTAACCCACATCTTATTTTTTTTGTTATTGTTCCTACGTTCCTCTTTCACAGTTCCCTGCTAAAGTACAGAACATACAGAATATGACTAAAATTTCCACTGACGATCGATTCCACATAGAAACCATATGGTCTAATGGTCTAAACTCTATACATATAGACATCAATAACGTTTCTCATCCACCTCCACCCTGCCTGCCGGCTCCCATCAATTTTAAGCAGCTCCAAATGGCGCCTTCGCACAGATAAGCGGTGAGCCGGTCCCTGCCAGATGAAAATACAGAGTGAGAAAGAGAGAGAGAATTAGTTCATGTGGCAAAATTCCCCCATCTGCTCATAGGGCAGGAGTGAAAGTGATATGTGATTGGCTGACACGTAATTCGCATTGTGGCTTCTCAGCTACTGTGCGGTCTCGCCACGTCCTCTCATTTTCAGATAGATGCAGCCAACGATCCCAAGCCTGTCCTGGTAGGGAAAATTAACATTCAGATCTGCTTTCAGAGTTGTTTATGTTATTTTTTTTTAATTTATCACTTACAATGTGCACAAGCCAGAGACCCGTGATGGCTGCACTGCTGACAGTGAATTCCAAAAACGGCACGCCCAGGTCACCAGCCAAGCTTGTTATCGATCCTGCTGGATATTCCCGAGGGAGTGCTGATGGGGCAGTTGTAACAGCGATGTATGTCTCGTGCAGGACAGAAATTAACCTCAAGCAAAGAGCAGAGATTCTACATTTTGTATAATCCAGAGAATTTGCAGAAGTAAGATTGAACACCGTATTAATTGCATTTTAAGATTGCCTATAATCATTAAATTAAGCAGATGCTTTGGTGCTTGTATGACTTATGCACTTGTTTACAATAAGTTACCGACAGATTTTGATGGAATGTTATTCTAAGTCTGCCACTTTCCTTTCTGCTGGCAAAATACAATTCCATTTGTTTTTGTACTGGAGTTACATCGACAGGTTAACCCAGGAATTTGCCATCGAGTCAATACCACTAATAGACATCGTTCATTTTAAAAGCAATGATGTTCTATTGGAGACTCAGAGTTAGTCTTTTCAATAACATCGTGAAAGAAATTTCAAGTAGTGGGTGATGCCTGCGTGGTACGCATTTTGTGAGCATCTTGTCCTATTTTGGACTGTTCGCCAACTGGGGAACCTAGGCGTCATGGTCCGTTAGTGATATTTAATGAAGACGACGTGGATGTTTTCCAGCATCCTTTAATTTTATGCACTGGTAATATGTAAATTTAAGTCACATCCACATTGTTTAATATTATTTCTTCCCTCTTTAATCGCTTCATTATTTAGGGGATGCTAGCAGCTGAAAGAATTATTTGCCAAATATCTGCTAAATGGCTTCAAAGTGTGTGATTGTTTTTCCAAGTCATCTGGATTTTTGAAGTCATACACAAAATGAAGCAGACAGGAGGACAGTCATCCTCAAAGTTATAATGATTTGAATTGAATTTTTCTGTGCCTGGTATTATGTAGGTGATTCCCCCCACCGCCATCAAGCAGAGAGCTGGATGGAAGATGTTTCGATGCTGTGTACACTAGGGAGCATGTGGGGATCGAATCAGAGCACAGTGAGAGCCAACGTGGCGGGGGTGGTGGCGCATCCTGAGTCCTGCACGCGACTGATGGTGGCATAGGGCTGAACAGAGGTGTGAGCAGAAGGGTAGGGGTGTGAAAGACTACTATGGCGATGGGGGACCGCTGGCTCCATTCTGTCTGAAAAGCCCACCGGAGCGGAGTGGGACTGGGGTGGATGGGGTGCGCCTTGGTGCAGCACGGTGATATGAGGAACACCTGAACTTACCTGGGCAAATGGGACGTCCTTTCAACCCATGGTGACATCTACACTCAGCTGGATGAGCAGGACATCCTTTCAGCCCATGGGGCATGAAGGTTAATAAAAACAATGGTTTATGAACAGTGGTAATACCCCAGGCTGCTGCAGCACTGTAAATTACCCCTAGTGAAGGGGTTCCTACAATCCTTAATGTACAGTGGTAATACCCCAGTCTGGGGCAGCACTGTATATTACTCCTAGTGAAGGGGTCTTCGGGGTCCTTAATGTACAGCGGTAATACCCCGGGCTGGGGCAGCACTGTATATTACCCCTAGTGAAGGGGTTCCTGCAATCCTTAATGTACAGCGGTAATACCCCAGGCTGGGGCAGCACTGTATATTACCCCTAGTGAAGGGGTTCCTGCAATCCTTAAAGTACAGCGGTAATACCCCAGGCTGGGGCAGCACTGTACAGTACCCCTAGTGCCGGGGTCCCCGCAGTATTAACTCTGCATTGGCTGGATGCTGTAGTAAACACGTGGACATGGTAATACAGGTGGAGGTTTGTGATGGTTACAGTTAACGACGCACTGGTAGATTAATCTTGAATCCAACAGCCAGTACTTCTGTGTACACCCTGTCTATGTGATAAACACACTGTGAACGTCTGGGTGTGTCAAACATTTTGAACACAGTCTAAGTAGGGGGAAATTATACTCTGCTAGCTGGAAAATGGTGAGGGGTGCACAGATCAGACGGTGGAGGCTGAAGCTCATTTAATCCCTGTATCATTAAAGCCTGCCATCGGGGGGTGGCATCCGTGTGGGCACTGCAGTGCTTTATACATTCTTAAGGTCTTCTTTTCCTCAGTGCAAATTACGGGGCATTACTGCTGCCCCTCCCACATTGCCTGTTTAAAGGGCTCGGATGGTGCTGGGGGTGGGTTGGCGGAGGTTTCCGACTTCAGCGTGTCGAAAGGGGCTTTCTGTTTGACTGAAAGAGGTTTGGGAGCACTGCAGGGAGCTGTAGGGAGTTCTGCTATGACAAGGAAGAGGGGATTTGATCCACATGTATACTGGCATTCTTGCCTGGGTGGGTGTGGACTTCTGTAAATCCCATGTGTTATATAGGATATTACTTTTAGGTGTAAAATTTGTGTCATAATATGTGATGTTTACGACTTTCTGTAACATGATAAAATGCCTTTAATCCCAGGTAATATCTGTTTGGATTGTGAGAATACGGGTATTCTGAGGAAGGTGAGTTCTGTATTACGAATGTCTGTCAGCTAAAGCTAATGGTAAGTTTTCGAAGCTGATATAATAACAACTGAGTAGGTACCTGAACAGTGTCAGGTTTAGTTTGCTGTGTGGGTAAATGAATAGTCTCACCAGCCTGTTATGTTTCCTTGTCCTGCCCAAATAGTATGTTCAGTCACCTCCCCATTTTTGTTAACTTGTGTGCCCATATGGGTCTCTCAGACAGGGTTAGTGCTAATTCGCAAGCCTTTTTTTTGCAAAGACTTTAATTCTGTTCTTCCTCAGCCTGAAAACACATCACCGTACCAAAATGACCAGATCCTGCCCCCATAGTAGCCCTCCCCAAGACCGGAAACAGATTTTTGTTCTCCTCTGTGTCTACTTGGTGCTAAAGGAGGCCTGTCTTTCTTTTCCATCCCCCTGCCTAAGGTGCAGAGTCTGGTGTCAGCCTTCTTTTCCTCTTCTCACTGTCCTGCCCAGTAAGCAAAACCACAGTAACGTCTTACAGTCTGGGTAGAACTGAAAAAAAAAAAAAAATACTCTATTTAGTAACTGAAATGTACCAGAGTTTAAGACAATATTCATTCTGTACTAAGTACTGACATTTTGTGAGTGGAAAATTTCTGCTCAGGAGAACATGCATTCTCAGTTAACTGGTTTCATTAGATGCATTACAGAAGCAATATACAAATAAGCATAAAAATGTTTTATTTTGCTCCCTGCTAAAGTTCATGGCTGACACAATCATTTTCTAGAACAGGCTTAACATATTCATAATCTGGTAAGCAAGACCTCATTAATCTCCCCAGTTAATATTCTCTTTGTGCGCATCCAGCCCATCAGACAAACCTGTTTCCTTGGAGAGCTCAATAACACCCCTTGAAAACTTTGGTTTTCCCACCAATTTACTCCACATGCACCACAACCCCAATTCAGCGTTAAATGCTGTGAAATTTCACAGTCTGAGGGTGAGACTCTACATGCAGATCACGTGAAAACCAGTGTGCTTCCCCTGAGAAAACAGTTGTTAGGGAAAATAGCCATTTCAGAGAAATCACTGCTGTCTTTTTCATGACAGTCAAAGGCTACAAACTCATCTTTGCTGATGTATAATTCCCGTTTCTTCAGTTCCTAGCGTTAAGGACCCTGCTGTAGCTCTTTACCGTGATTGTATTTGAAGCTTAACTCTTACCTGTGTTTCTTCGCGAAGACGTACCACTTGCAGTCTAACTGTAGTAATATGCAAAGATTAAAAATGCGTTGACCCATTCCTTTCTCCACACAGTTTCAGTACTTGCGCACTCCCCTTGAATTACAGATTTTTAAATTTTTTTGTGCTCTAATAGGACTTGCCTTCAACTTCGGCCTGTTTTTACTTCCACTCGTTGCTTGCTGCCGGACTCCTCAGCTGACCTTCCGTCATAGCTGTAATCTCGATTGGCAAAATTAAACGAGATCACGACAGTTTGGCGCTTAGTCATGTTGCCTGAAGCAAAAGTGCAACTGGACACGCAGCCACAGTCTTATCCGGCGATTCGGGAAGAGCACCAGCGTGAGTACTTCCCGAGTACTTGGCAAGAGTACTCAGCATGTCCCCAACTCTGCCCGTGTTGTCAAGCCACAAGCATTGCTGCTAGGCTTCTGTCCTCTTCCATGGCGCCAGTCACGTGGTTCGGCCTGAGACGGTAGGCGACCACCTTGGCGGAGCCGTGCATCCCTCGCTGGGGGCAACATGTAATTACTGAACACTGACACTGTGGCACTTGGGAGTGACTCTGAGGTCAGTGGCTGGCTTAAAGCCCTCCCACTGCTACCCCAAGGAAGAACATCAATTATGTTTTGCTTCTATGGTCACCATCTGCTAAAAAACATGCAGCCTGTAGGCTAAAAACCAGCAATGGGATAAAAACCAACTGACCTCCTTTCGTAGCCTTAAATATGTTGCAGGGAAGCTCTGGGGGAGTAGTCCACCAATGTCTCCTTATCAAGGAAGCCCTCGTCTCAGCAGATGGAAGCTCTCCGCCCATCATCTGCTCATGGTCAGATGCCTTTCTTAATGTCTGATGCCCTTATTTGGGAGCAGAACCCAGCATAGATTATGTCCTCTTCTCTGAATGCAATAAAGTGGTAGTGGGTTGGGAAGGAGAAATCTGTAATGACTTGACAAATGACGCATCAAAACCCATGGTGGGTAAATTAGCATTGATTGGTTAGTTCAGGATACTCCCACCCACTTCTAGTTTTGAAGCCTCTTTTAGTGCCAGCATTAATTGGTAAGTTCAGGATACTCCCTCCCACATTCTAGTTTTGAAGCCTGATTTAGTACCAGCATCTATTGGTCCATTCATGATACTCCCACCCACTTCTAGTTTTGAAGCCTCATTTAATGCCAGCATTGATTGGTTGGTTCAGGATAGTCCCACCCATTTCTGGTTTTGAAGCCTCATTTAATGCCACCATTGGTTGGTTAGTTCAGGATCCACCCACCTCTGGTTTTGAAGCCTCATTTGTCCCATCACTAAAATACGTACCACCAAAGATGGGGGCATTATTGAGGAGTCAGGTGAGCCTGTGTAACCTCACTCTTCTCTCAGAATCCTCCCTTTCCCACATGGGGAAACAGGCTTTTACGAGAGCTGTTCTCAAGACTGATGGATATGCAGGGCATATTCTGAACTGTTCGGACCAGCGCTTAAGATGGAGCGGCTCAGAACTCTGCTTGAAGTGTTCTGCTCCACCCCGTCATTCCACCTTCAGCGCCGATGGCAGCTGTCCCGTTAATAAAAGTTTATGTACTTTCGGGAAGCCTGTAGTTCCAATGAAGAGTGTGGCCTTCCATTTTCCTGGGAGACAGCTTTAATGCAGCCGGGGGTACACGCAAAGTGGTCGGAATGAGATTTAGACAGTTCAGTTTGACTTTTAATCTGCTTAAAAAAACATGCCTTCCATCTGAAGGGATTCACCATTGTCCCGGCTTGTATATCTCTGAAAACCTGCACAGGGGTCATAACGGAATTAAAGGGACAGGCAAATATTTTCACCAGAGTTTTAAGCAAGGTGCACAAAGACAGTTCTGTCCGTTTCTGTTGAGAAACATTCCGGCGGGGGGGGGGGGGGGGGGGGGGGGGGCGGGGGGTTTTTTGTGTGGGCGGCGCTGTGGGGTGGGTGGGGGGGGCTGACGCCCTGGGGGGGGCGGGTGGGGGGGGGGGGGGGGGGGGGGGGGGGGGGGGGGGGGGGGGGGGGGGGGGGGGGGGGGTGTGTGCAGGATGTCTTAATTGAATGCTGCACTTGTGACACTGTTGGATTTCCCTTAACCCATGGTGGGCCGTCATGGATGACCATAGAGCCTCTACATTGGTCGCTTTTGTTGTTATGAGGACCCACCGACGCAATACCGACAGCTTCCTGAGAGGCGCTGCACATTGTCGTTGCTACAAACTGTACGAATGAGGGCCTTGCGATTGGGTGTGTCTGTCGACGTCAAAATCACCTCTCTAGACATCAGTGTATGCGGCAAAATCGCAACGTAACACGGTCTGTGCCATATGGTCAAGTTTTAAAACACAATTCGGTGACCTGCAGCTTTATTTCATGCCCAGACTCTAATTTACATCAGTACATTAAAATAAACATATAATAAATAACAATTTTTTTTTGTTTTGTTTTTGCTAGTTTTCCCACTAGCTATAAAAAGGCCACATAAGCTTGCTGGCCAGAGAGTGCTTTAACTATGAGACCATTTGGCTACAGGTAATTAAACACACCTCTCAGAGTCTTCAGTATCAATGAAGCTGGCCAGCTGGACGGAAATAACCTCCTCTATACTGTTATCATGTGTTATGTTATACTTATTTGTCTAAAGTAGCATTAGGTAACGGCTTGCATTTCCATAATGCTTTTTCACATGTGTGTTTAAATACACGTACAGTGGCCATGTTGTTATGTACACTGGCTCATTAACATAAGCAGTCAACCCTCCAATCAGTGAATCACGTAGCTGCGACTCAATACGTACGGCATTCAGAGAGAGTAATGAGGTTCACTTACCGTCTGGCTAGGTGCTAGAAAGATACGCTTTTAAACATGGGATTTTCACGCGTGTGTGAAAAGTGTGTGAAGTTTGTAGAGAAGGGTGTGACTGTAGCACGTTTAAAGATCTAGGCTGTCAGTGACCTCCACGTGATGACGAGAGGAAAACATCCAGCCAGTGGCAGTTCTGTGGCTGAAAACACCTAGTTAATGAGAGAGGTCAAGAGAACAGCCAGACTCGTTAGAACTGACAGGAAGTCCACAGGTGTGGAAAAAAATGGTACAATAGTGATGTACAGAAAGGATTCTCCGATGGCGCTGCTCAACAATCCTTGAATGGGTTCTGGAAACAAAGAGGATCTGACCTTTTTCTAACTAAAGGATTCCTAATAAAGTGGCCACTGAGTGTGTTTGTGTGTGTTTGTGTATAGATACTTAATATTCTAATTTTGTTCCCAGTTTTCCCCCAGGCAGCTGACATGCTTGACGCAGCCAAGGAGTAAATCCCAGCCAATTTTCCTCCCTCTCTAGGCAGGAATAAGCCAATTTATTCCACCACTGGGGGCTCCCAGTCACAATCGGTGAATAACACAGTCGAGATCCTGATCCGGCCCGTAGGCCTGCGTCTGCGTGCGGGCGGGCTCAGCGGCTCACGCCGCGAGTCGCCGCCATGCTCCCTGATCTTTCCGTTCCGTATCATGGAGTCCCTGTGTGTCAGACATTGGCCTCGGTGGTCTGGCCGGCGGCTGCGTAAATGCTGACGACCATACGCAGAAGAATCCATCACTCTGAAGTGCCTTAAAATGCTCCTCCTCGGGCGTAATAATAAACCTAACGCCCCATAGAAAATCGCCGTGAATTAATGTGGAAATTTCAGCCATGTGCTTTATCTAGGGAATAAAACAGGTGGATATGAAGTATACCAAAATGGTATTGACAGATCAGCCCTCGAGGGTCTTTGGGGCAGTGCTGGGGCTTTCCGGGCGGTACTGTGGTCTCACTCCGGCACATTTGTGCCTTTATTTCCAATGCCTGGATGTGCATGTGGAGATTTTAAGTCCTCGCAGTATGTCATTGGGCGTGTGTATGTGTGTTGGGGGTGATCATCCTGTCCGGGGTGTTACCCATAATCTGGGCTCAGTGGCACCCGACAATGGATAATCAGTTTTGAGAAATAGATGAAATGTGCTTGTCGGGATAACACCTTTACACTTTCTCAAAAGGTCGGTGAATCATTTGCCCCAGTGATCTCATGAAGATCCCTGTGTCACCACGTCAGCAGAGGACACCGATGCTCGGTGGCTTTGGCGTCTCTTGAACATCTATGGTTAAGTGTTATTTAATTGACGATTGTATGATGTGTCTTAACGACTATTAGCTTGAACTTTCTGGGGTCGGCATTTTATTTTACAATATACCACATTTCATTTTTAACAATTATCATTTAATCTCCTAACGATAGTCAAAACATTTTTCACTAATAGGAGTCTGTACATTAGCATAACATTGAGTATCTAATATTTCTCTTATCATACCTGTAAGGCACCATGTCACTTTAGACTGTAATATTTTTCTCTTGATCTTCATTTGCTATATGTATATCATGTATATTTGCCATTTAAATTTGTTACACTTAATGTTTATGGCAGTTTACATATTTATGTCTGATTCTTCCGCTCTATGGCCGCTGTATCTTATGAAGGTATCACTCCGGGAGTAGCGTTCTCAATTTCATTGTAAATGCCAAGTACAATGACATCAAAGGCATTTTCTTCTAAAATGCAGCCACACAAGTTTCCTACATCAGATTACTATTACAGTATAAATCAAACCAAAACGTCTCTCCTTTTCGTGTGACTTAATGACTCTATTTATTTTGTTTCAACATCCAACAAGGTTTTTCTGAAAACTAATAAGTCAATTCCAGCCTCTGTCTTCGGTTCCTCCTCCAAGTGTCACTTCTGTTCAAAATTCCCAAAGTGTTGTTCAGAAAGAGAGACTTAAAATTCACCGTGCCTCGCCAATCTGGCGCCGGCGGTACAAAATACATGCAAATGATCCTAGCAGGGTCTGCACAAATCCCCGCAAACTGGTTTACTCAACACGCGAGCGGGGTAAGAAATTTCTAGATAAAACATGCCAGCTGAAAGTTTCTTATTCAAATCAGTTTCAGAAGCTGTCTGCAGTGGCAGCGTCATGAAGGCCTTCCCTCGTGATCCTGTGAAATAGAGCATGGCTGGCAGCAAGATGGCACTTTACCGAAATCATATAGTATTGTTCACGGTAACCAATGGTAACCTGAAATGACCATAAATTGTGTTGATGGTCGCTCACTCTGGCAGCAGAACATGCGGTGGCATGGTTAGGCTGAGACCCAGCTTTTCAGACAAAATTTGGATGAGCGTCGAGGACACGTTGCCTTGCGGATGGGTAACGGACACTCTAATTCTGCCTACTCACTGTGAATGACATTCTTAATGAATTTAACCAAACAAATGGTGATCCAAAGCAAAAAAAAAAAAGCTATTGAAGTGGAATAACTTTTTAAAAAATGCAACTAAAGTAAACATTGGACTGTGGATAATGATTGGATGGTTGCATGCCCTTCATTGTTGTACAACATTTAATTTGTTTTTCTACATCTTAGCAGCAGATTGCGTGCTGTCAAGTCTTTAGCATCGTCTCTAAAGAGTCAAGGGTTTCACCTAGTCGTGACTCATTGACATGTCAGAATGATATATACACGTCAAATTTTTTGACACATTTAATGCTAACTGCATGTCAAAAAATTTTGGACTTTGGGTGGGGGACTAATTTCCATGCCTTATTCTGGAGCACTGGGGCTAAATGACAATCTTAATGCAATCTCTCCACTCCCAGTGCTGCCGGTTAGGAAGGCCAGAGGCAGCACACCTAGCTGCGATCCGATCCATGGCTCATACTGAGCCCTGGCATCTCCTAGATCTGATGCTGAGGGGTCCGGAGGATGAAGCACTCATACACTTTTCTGGAAGCAGGCCCAGTATGCATGTCACCAGCCCTTCCAGAGCAGCCCCCTCCCTAGGAGGGTGTGATCGGAGCGTGCTGATTTCCGATTTGGAGCAGCACTGTCGCGAAATAATGGAACCGAGGACGAACAATGAGAACAGACTTTTGTGCCCTGGGTTGCCTAGGTACATGGCCAATACCTTCCAAGGAAGCATTTTTAATGTGAAAACTGACTTTTCCCTTCAAGTTCCTGAGCCCTTTTCTTGTTAAATGTCCACTCGTGAAGGTTGCGCCACAATGCGATTCCGTTCAAAAACTCTGTTAGTGAGTGTATTGTTTTAACCAAAGATCTGGGTGTTACATTAATGTGTGTCTGGCATTTTGGTGGCTGGATGAAGATCAGTGATGTCAATCATACGATTCCCTGGTTGTCTCTTATTGTCTCCTGTAGCCAAGTGCTATGGTATTTCAATGGGTATGATGCTCCTCCATGATTTCTGTCTCCACTCTCTGTGTGTGGGTGGTCTTCATGTTCTTGCTGTGTCTCAAGGGTTTCCTCCAGGTTCTCCAGCTTCCTCCTGCAGTGCTGACACATGTAATGAGGTAAAATGGCATTCCTAAACTGCCCATTTTGTGTGTGAGCATCCTGTAATGGCCTGCCATCCTACACATAGCCTATAGCCCTTTCTTGTGGCCCATACTACAGGCTCCCACAAACCTGCATGGGTTAAGTGGTTGAAAGATGAATCATCTCCACTTCTGCTAATTAAATACAGTGTTAAAAACAAGCCTATGAGAATAGGTTTACTCTCCCCACACAGTAAATGAGTCAGCTTTTCCTCATCTTTTATGCATAACGCACTGAAGTATTGCTTTAAAACCATATTTCACTATAAAATGGCTGTCTGTGTGTGTGCCTACGAGAACATACAAAAGTTGAAATATTGCATGTATCATTTTCCGTACGTCACTACTGCCGGGACAGTAATGCCAGACAAAACCACACAATCCCAGGATTTTTTTGGCAGCAATTAACATTTTTTACTAATTTCTTTTTTTTTTTTTTTTTTCTTTTATGGGATATAAAGGGATCAGACAGGGATGGAACCAACAAACCACAGAGGTAGACAGAAAAATCAAGGATGCCGGCTGGCGCGAACAAACAAAATGGAACTGAAGACAGATGCTTTGGGGAAAAAACAGACCTGAACTAGGGCCAGTTACAGGTTTTGGAACTGTCATCAGCTCTGTGGACTGGGTTATGGGGGAGAAGGGAAAACAGGAACAACCTAATGTGCAATATATAAAGTACCGTGAATGAGGGACAGCCCTGCAGAGTAAGAGCGAATTGATGCCAGCATATGAATGGCTGCCCCTCTTGAGTCGGCAAGGTAGGCGCCCCCTCCCCCCTCACACTCTCCTTCCCCCACTCATGTTCATATGCCACCTCATTTGGTAAATCGACTGCAATTAAAACGAAATTCGATGTCAACTTTATGCATATACAACGTTCTGTTAGCTCTGTATTTTTAAAGCCACCTTTGCTGCCGACCTCTGCTCATGATGATATGCAGGTGCACGTTTACGACCCGGAACCAAACAGCACTGACAGTCACACTACATTTTTCACATCTTCGCCGGGATTTGTAGCTGCGTCTTGGCGGGACCTCAACCTAAACCTATCCCTGTAGGATCAAACGATTCACTGTAATTAATGCAGTTGCACTTCTGTTGATTTCACGTTGTCATGTTTCTAACGTATCCCTTTAAAAAGGTGGTTTGATCATGGTAAGATTTTACCAGGCACTGGGGTTACGCTTCATTACTCATGCGATAAATTGTAACCATCTGCCAACTTCTAGTTAAGTACTGCGATAAAACGCTGAGGATCACACTGCTGGTTACTGTTTACATAGCATAGTGTATGCTTAAAGTTGCATCTCCCTAATAATGAAAAATACAGTCGATATGCTCATCTGAATTATTACCGTGGTACCGTAGTTTAGTGGGCGTTACCACCACTTCACACCTCCATGGTTGGGGGTTTGATTTCCAGTTATGTTTGTCAGGTTTGCGTCTTCTTCCTGTGTTATGTTAGGTTTCCTCACAAAAAATAAAATAAAATTCCGTTAGGCAAATATCATCAAAGAAATGTCCTCAGTCTCACTGCCCTGTGATGGACTGTCATTCCATCCAGTGTATTCTCCTGCGTTGTGCTCTGTGCTTTGTTGAATAGGCTCTCTACTCACCAGGGTTCGTAACTGAATAAGCAGTTATGGAAGATGGATGGATGAATTATTCCCCACAAGATTGCTATTTGAACGAACAATCAACATAATGCAAAACGAAAGACTAGCGAGTCACATGAGAAATAGCTGGGGTTTTGTGGTAAGATGCGTGATGAGTGGACGTCAGGAAAAGTGGCAGTACTGCATTTACAGTAATTAGCTAAAGGTGCACTGGGATGCTGGTGGTAGAAATAGAGTAAGATCCCCCCAAGGCCTGACAGTGATGTTTTTAGATTCAACAAAATGCTGGGATTTTCAGATATGGTTTCGCAGAAAAAAAATGTTGGAGTAAAAACAGAACTCATGGACGAAGGTGTCGGTTCTTATCTTTGTGATGTAGTGATCCTGTTTTTATCAGGCTGGAACACAAGTGAAATCTCAGATAATGTTCTCATTTCCCTCTCCTCTTAGTGGTAATTCCCCAAGGAGTCAAACACATGCCAAATATTTGTAATGCAAAATTGATAACCCTTGATCTATTTACTTAAAAGCATCACTGATTATTTGGGTGATTAATTAAGTTATGATACCACAAGGTAGATAAAGGCTCCAGAATTTATAAAGAGGCAAAAGAAGCATTTTTATACCCTAGCAACAATAATAATGGAAAATAAAAAAGAGAGTTGAAAGGGATATACATACGAACATTAGTCTTCAATTGGTTCCATATGTCTTGTCTGCTAAAACAAACACCCAGCCCCAGAGCAGCAGAGACAATACGTTTCCTTCCTCTCATGAAAACAAACACGGCAAGAAAATTGTCTCTTGTCTGAAGTCGTTTGGGCTGTGGCGAAGAAGCCGCATGATTGGATTGCGACTCACGATGGGTGCTAGGTAGCCCCCAATTTGCATATCTGCCTGCCAGCAGAGCTCATTAATAATGAAACAGTGACCTTGCTTCACGTTCTAAGCCTCTTCCTTGTGATTTGATTCAAATGCCCCTGCTGATGAGGTTCTGCCTGAAATGTAATAAGCCCCCTCTAACTAGTACTTGTGACCTATCTTATCATGAAATGCAGTGAGCTTTGAGGGTCCTCAGGTATTTTCTAAGACCACTGCAGTGCTCCAATGAAGCAGGACATACAGTCGGCAGTTCTTGGACCATCCCAGTACCGATAGTCTCTGCACTGCTAATCAGACATGAAAGGCGATAAAATTTGGGATTCACACTGCAGTGGTTTCCTGGTAAAAAGTCACAGAATCTCCTGTGAAATGCTTCTATAAGCTAATTTGATTTGAGTTGCATCATAAATTTTCCTGTCGTTCCAAAAAAAAATTGAGTTTCTTTAAGCATAATGCCACCAGTAGATTAGCATGGCTGCAGTGGTTTGCTTAACAAAGAGATGCTGGCTCTTGTACTGACTGCTAAATGTCACTAAAGATAGCTGATGGAAGTCTTCGTCTAATAGGTCAGATGTCAATGGGGAAAAGTCATGCATAAGTTTCGGGACAGAGGTAAGACGTGGACTTATCTTCAAGGCACCTTCTGACAACATAATCAATCCTGGAGGTTGTAGCACCGTCTGGACCCGATAAAGTCAACGGGAAAGATCACTAATGTCATGCGTTACGTGGTATAACGGGCAGATAATTGCAAAAACATTTCATCACCTGACTCGTTGGCTAATCTGTGAGGTGAAACGCATTTTATATCAATTTATTTGTCTGATTTTGCCTAGAATGAGTAGTTTAACCTTTCGCTCCCTGAATTTTTATAGTACATCAACTTCAGTTACTGCTGCAGTGTGAGCTCAGGGAAAGTGATAAATGGTGGCCTGACTGTCATTTCTAATCCATAAGTCTTTTATCTTGGATCCATTTTGCTATCACAGCTTCTCTCCCGTTCTTTCTCCTGTCGAATCGTATTCGTCTGGTGTATGATTTCTGTCGTGGAGTTGAGGGGCCGATGGAGTGTTCTGACAGTCCAGCAAAAAACAAGCAGAATTTCCCCCCTCGTCTGCTGTTTCATATGCGGAATGGAAGCAAAAGGTTCCAAGTCTGGTATTGGTGGTGTTGTGAGGGATTAAAGACATGTTGTACCACAATGGCCTAGTTCAAAGGATGGGGTGTCGCCTGGGTCCTGACATTCCTTGGGAAGGTTCCACACTCACCTTGACCCCATACTGTATAAGCAATTCGATGGATGGATGGATGGATGGATGGATGATAAAGATTTTGGTTATTAAAATTTAGACATGCATTTTGGAGATGAGTAGATACAGTAGTTGACTAGTAGGTTCCATTTTTATTTTCTTTTTTATAGAGCTGCTTTATCATCAACTGTGTAATATAGCAATGAGATTTAATATTCTTTACATTGTAAATACTCTGAAAGCCAATTTCAATATCCATAGTTAAGCCAATTCCCTTTGTGGATAGTGGGATGCACTTCTGTCCAGAGGAGAGGGACTTGGGGAGTGTGTTTTATGTCTTGGGTTTATTCAACATGTCCTCCAGAGAAGAGTGCGTGTAAAGACAGGTCGTCGAAATGTTTCAGAACAAATTGCTTCTTATCTACCTCTTTGATGCCTGGAACCCTCACTCGTAATTATCACTTAAACCACAGCAGTGAGAAGGCAACTGAATACCAAATTAACGGTTGATATGCATTACTTTGCTTCTTCTGTGAGAATGAAATACATTACTCCACAATATCCTTTGGTATCGCTGTTTTTTAGTGCAGACCGTTGTCCAGGACACTTACAATACCAAATACTACCCTTGGTTGGAAGGAATTTGGCACATTGCCCTCTAGATTTTGACCAAAACAAAGCTGCCTACCTTACAGGCTCCCTCTAGATGGGATCGTTAGGCTAATTTACAAATTTAAATTGCCAGTGGTGTATGACTACGTGTATGAGCGTCATGCCATCCAGAAGGGTCCCCAGTCTTGTTCCCTTTGTTGCCCTTCATAGCCCCCAGCTTTGGTCCACCATGACCATGATCTGGATAAGGGGTTAGAAGATGGATGCATGACGTGGAATAAATTTTACGTGAACAGATTATCAGGAGTTGGTAGCTTTCAACATGTGCATTTTAAGCAATAGCCATACAGATCTGTTGCTAAGAGATTCTTTGGGGTCTTACCACGAAATACCAGGTCTATATGTCACAAGTGAGAGACCATTTTCTGGGATTTTCAAGCTCAAGAGCAAAAAACCCGAACCTTCCTTTTAAGGCACAAAAATTGTGCAGTCTAGTAGAGTTGAAGCTCCTGAGCATTTGTGTTCATTTAAAGTCACTTCTCTTTTGCAGGTGATGTACAGCGAGGCAGGTTTGCATTATGTCAAAAGGAAGTGCTCAGTTTCCATAATACTGTAAAAGCGATGCCAAAAAAAAAAAAAAAAAAGGGAGTGTAATGATGCCAGAACAAAGATGTAACCCTTTTTTTAAGGAGCTCGTCTCAGCTCTCATCCCCAGTTTATGGGGGCTTTGAATTCTGCAAAAGTGGTCCAAACCTGGGTTTGGTTCCCACAGTGTCATCATTCTTGAGTTTTCACTTGCATTCTTGTACCTGCCAAAAATCTTAACCAAAAAGGTTCCAGTAAAACGCTGTAAGTGGAGTTTAGAGTCCTATCTCCCCGAGGGGGACTGGGAGTTAACTGCGTGTAAAATGCGACAGTCCCACTTAGCGCAGTGTACTGAGGCCCTGTTAAGCAGCGGTTTCCCGAGTGCCCAGGACACATTTCCTCCGTTACGTCACTTCTCCTGTTACTTCAGGATCGGAAAATGAGCCACCTCCAGCTGTGTCGTACTGAGTTTGTTTACCACTTCAGAGACGTTTCTTCACCGAAGGGGGGTTGACAGCTTCAGAGAGATGGAGGCGTCTTGTGAAGCTTGTCAGAATTCGAGCTCAGAAATGATCTAACTCACCAACACCTTTTTTGTTTTACCTGTAGATGTTTATGTCATTGATTATGCCAGAAAAATTAAAATTAGCTTGTCAGTTGTTACTCATGGTAAGACAGGCATGCACCTCATTTTCAGAATGTGTTGTCAGAAGCCACCCCCCCCCCCAAAGCCAGTGAGAGCGTGTGAATGCGTCAGCTGAAAGCCTTGTAAAAGCTGCCGTCGTTTGTCTCTGCCGTAGAACAAAGACGTGCTTGAAAGCTTATGGGCAGGCAGCCTTTCGAGATTGATGGCACAACACTAGCGGTGAAATGGTGTGCTTTTAAAGTCCCGTACAGCGTCACCCCAGCTCTGAGCAAGAGTCTGTGTTTTTTTTTTTTTTGGAGGGGTCTTCCCTGGTCAGATCTCCCAGGACATCCTGAGCTCCCCGTGCCCCCAGTTTACAAATGTGACCCCTCCATTTCTTCTGCATTTCCTCCTCATCTTCTCTGCTTGTACTGCTGTTGTTTGTTGTTATTTGTCCTCTGGTTTCGCGCTGAACTTCTTTTTTTGCTTTTTTTTAATGTTACATCTAGCTAAAAAACCAAACCATGTTTGTTTCCTCTTTCATTACAGTTTCCTGTTAAAAATACAAGCCTGGTGAGGATGTCCTGCACGGGGCAGGTCAACTCTGATGCCGTGACTGTACTGTATTTCAGGAGGCGTCACAAGGTAGCACCGTGGGAACGTGTCACACGTGTCGTTATATTTAACGGAAACATCTACGCTCTCGAACGGACGGTGGCAAAAATCACTGTTCAAGTCTTTTTTTCCTCTAGTCAATTTCCCACGGATGCTGTGTATGTGTTATGGCATTTATCATGTAATTAGTGAATTTATTAATGAGTCTGGCTCATTAGCAAGCTTGGATTCCCCGATTAAAATCTATGTTTGGAAAGAAAGATGTAACTGAAAAAGCAATTAATCAAAGCCCAGATTATGGAATGCTCTGGAATTTTGGCACAAATTTATTAAAGAATTTTAAATGCCGACATGAAATACATTTTTAAGCAGAGGGTGAGTGAAACACCCTGAAGATAAGGGTTTTATGTTGTTGTTGTTATTGTTATTGTTGTTGTTGTTTTTGTGACAGCTATCCTCAGCTACAGAATGGGGTCTTACTATGTAGGTCGTGTAGATCATGCAGACTGTATAGATTGTTTAGATCGTGTAGGTCATGTAGATTGTGTCGATCATATAGGCCGCATAGATCATGTTTCACCCATACGGCTGTCACTTTCTGCTGGGAAACAATCTGAGGGACAGGGGACTTCAGATTCAAATTCAATTTTTTTGACTCCACTGGCCATTGTAGAGTGAGTCATGAGATCCCAGAGTGCAGTTGGGTTTTATGTATATTTTATTAAGGGATTAGCAGATATTCAGGTCCCTGAGGTACAACAGAAAGTCATGGAAAAAGCTTTGAACCACGGGATGTGAATTTAATATATGGCTGCTGGAAGAAAGGAGATTTGTTAGGTATACACACAAGCAACAAGGCCTAAGCCTTAACATGAGGCTGTAACATCGTGAAGGAGTGGATTTCTGTAACGTACCGAGCTTTGTGTCTGCTCAGCAGTGACTTGGCAGTTCCTAAGACATTATTTCATGCCCTAGGTCTGTATTGGCTTGAATTGCCATAATAATTTAATAAAATCTTAAGTACTCAGAGATCATCTTATGGGCCATTATATCTGTCAGTATTTATAATGTGTTATTCTTTTTTAAAAGCTATGTATTCCTCCTTGGTGCCCTGAGACTGTCATCCTGTCCAGGGTGTCCCCTGTCTTGTACCCTGTGGTGGACAGGCTTTCTGTCCAGGTTGTCCCCTACCTTGTGCTCCGTCCTTCCTCGGATAGATTTCAGGCTCCCTGTGACCCCGTAGTTATGGATGACAGATAAACAGATTCCTTCATTTCTTTTCCTTGGCAAAACGACAACGATGAGCAACATCAGGGAGCAGGGTGCTTCAGTGGATAGTACCACTACATCACACCCTGCTTAATAATAATCAGCATTTTCCGGCAATGAGGTTTGCGATAGCAAGTTAGGATTGCAATGTTCCAAAGAATATCGAAATAATTTAAATCAAAACCGATGGGGAATTTGAGGTAAGACCACCTAAAAAGGAACGGAAATCAATGGGTTTCATTAATTTATTTTGGTAAGTAAACAATGTCTCATTGGCCTCGATCTTCTCCCATTTATGGCTGAACCAGAGCTCACTACAACTGCAGCCACACCGTGGAACACGTAAATCTCAACACCTACGGTAGCCCTCGAACCTGGGCGCAGGAGAAACACATCGGAATGTTCCAGAAGAGTAATGGGAAGGCAGCACAAGGCCTGGCGGATGGATGCTGTTCATTTGCAGCAGCTCTGCATTGTTCAGCGCGCTTCAGTTACCTCAGGGACCAGAAGAGGAGAAGAATAATTGATTTATGCATACACTGAGCAAGATGGGGGGAAAAAAAATGAGAGAAATGTAAAGCTTTCAGAAGCCTAGATAAGTCAGAGTGTGGAAAGGTCAGTCTTCAGCCTAGAAGGGAAATCAATGCAGACGTGCAGTTCACGGATGAGGTGTGCTACTCTCAGCTAACAGACTTCTGCAAGCACGCCAACAGTGAGAGAATGGCAGGACTGGGAAATGCACAGTGTAAATTGAGTCAAAGATTATTTAGAGGAAAAACACTGACCATGTACCTCTCTTGCATCTCTGGAAGGTGAAGGATTTCGACACGTCGCGCCAGTATGAAATAGTTACCTCCTGGCCATAATGGATTCTACAGCAGGAAGCTGGCGCATTTGCGATGGGTGTGAAATGGGTTGTAAAATGGCATGGCCCTCTGAAAGGCCACGCCGTTGAATGATCATTTAATAGTGAGTCTCTGCGGCTAATGTGTTTGCAAGTGAGAGTGAAAATATGCCTGATCGTGTGCCGGTCAGGGGTCAGTGCCAAGGACAGGAAGGTTGCAAGTTCAAATTCCATGACTGGCAAAAGTGCTCCAGATTTGCTGAATAACCGTCCACTTTGACCCCAAGTGTCTCTCTCACGTGTGTGTGTGTGTGTGTGTGTGTGTGTGTGTGTGTGTGTGTGTGTGTGTCTCACAGAAACCTCAATGGAAAAAAAAGCATTATGATGTACTTGTGTAAATAGTAAATATAGATTTCAGTCAGTCAGTTGGTCAGGATATCAGAACAATACAGGCGTGTTTGAGTCAGGTTATTAACCTGCAGAGGGCAAAACTCCTTAGCTTGTTTGCAATGGGAGTCTTAAAACATAGACCATCCTCTGTTCTTCCTGTACTGTAGTCCAGTGCACCAGTCACTTGGCACGATGTTATGCTAGAATTAAATTGGATCTGACAAAAGCTTTTAGGTGATGATATTTAAAGTGACTGTTTTTCATTATGAGTTTGCTGGACAAATCTCGCAAATATGCAGAGGCATCTTAGAACTGCAATATGTTTCTTTCATTCAAAAGTTTACTTTTGTGTTTGGCAGTAATATTTAAATTGCACATGACAAAATTCCTGTAATGGATTTGACCTCAAACTTTTCAGGAAAGATTTTCAGTGCTATTCCTGTGCTGACTAGATAATACCGCTCACATTTAAAATTGATTTTTTTTTAATGGTTCATTTGTGATTTTTTAAACATTAATTAACCAACTTTTCTCCAGAAAGTAAAGAAACAGCAAATAAATAAATGCAAAGAGCGAGCATTGTTTTTTACAAATGAGATTATTGTTGAGTAAAATGATTTAAGTCCGAAACAGCAAACCGTGTTTAAAGGTGGTGCTGTATTTTTAGCCGAGAGCCATGCAATCATTTGACATCCATTTAATTCAAAGCACTTTGCATCGGATTGAAAAGACACTCTGTGCTCGAGTTTCTGCAGTCTGACTCTCCATGTGTATAGGGAAATTAGTCCTGTGCTGGTCTTAAATGAAAATTGTCACGAACGTGTCTGCAATTCTTAAAGAGCGTCTCCTTCGAGGGTACAGAGAAAGCCTTGTGTTCCACTGAGAGGTCATTCAAAAGTGCATTAAAATTTCTATTTGATTGCTAGTTCAGATAGTTTCAAAGACACCCCTAATCAATAGAGTGGAACAATAAGGTTAAAGATGTCTAACATCTCAGCATACTTTTTTTTTGCAAGTTCATTGGTTAAAAATGTAGCATTTTATCATCAGACTGTAAAGGAAATACTTAAACTGAAATATGGTTTTTGATGATTCAAAATTAAGCAAAACTGACAAATAATGTAAGGTAATGATAACGATCCCTAAGGAAATTATACTTCTCGTGTTCCCGAAGCTATTTTAACCCCTTAAATCCTTGTGTTCTTTGAGTATCATTTGTCACGTTGACACCAGAGCAATTACAGTGCACTGTGGGAAGCTGGCTGACTGTAAGCGTGAAGCAGGTGATCCTGCGACTGACATGGACTTTGCCACCATTTAATTCAGTTGCACCCCCCCCCCATGCGCACAATAACCGAAAGCCTTCTCTCCCTGTTTTGTACCTGGCGTGAAAAGGTTGATGTCAGGATTAAAGGAACAAAGGGTGTTAATTGAGGCGGGCGGCAGAGGACGTGGCTTCCTCTGGCTGGCGCTCTGTTAGAGCCGTGTATGGAAGCAGGCAAATGTTTTTTCATTGCCCTGTTCCAAAAGCCTGTCTTTGCAAAAAAAAAAGAACTTCAGTACTGGTTAATCTTGCTCAAATGAAACATTTTGAAACGTGCCGTGAACAGAAAAGAAAAGTTTTGGTCTTGTTCATTTCTGTGTGTGTGTGTGTGTGTGTGTGTGTGTCCATGTCATTGTGTAAACAAAACATAGCTTTTGGCCGCTGATGATAAATGACTTCATTGATACATTACTGGTAGCGTTTTTGATCCCTAATGATTAGAATGACCTACAGAAACAGACCAGCCTCGCTAAACCTCAGTCAATAACACATTATTTAAAACGTCTTTGTGGCCACAAAATGCCATTCATCACTGATGTGCAGGGCTGTTTTTTTAGATAAGCCTTCATTTCAGTTTACTGGCTGTCGCACTCATTTTGTCGAGTTGGTGATTTTGACACTGACAGACATATAACAAAACATGCTTGTTGAAATGAAATTTCAAATATTACTCTTTACCAGAACCATTCTCCATCTGTTTTTAGTGCAGCTCTTTGTAAATAACTCATGAATCGCGTTTTTTTTTTTTTTTTCTGTGACACTGGGAGGTAAATTATAGGGGTCCTGAAAGACAGAATGCACAGAATTCAGTAAAGTTCTTCAGAGGTGACACATCCATATGGTAAACCCATGCTTGTTAGTTGCAAAGTTTCACCCATGCAGCTATTAAGTAATTGTTTTACATCCTCTAATTATGTCATGTGGTTAACACAGGCTGTTACCTGCATGTGAGAAATCAGGTTTATAAGCGGCATATTTAGTAAGGGTACCTACAAAGTGTGACTTTTTCATTACTCTTTGCCAGGACCAATTATAATTGTCTGATTGCTGCTTCAGGAGTGAGAAACACTAAATCTACTTAAAGAAATGCATTATGGGGGAAAAAAAAACAAAAAAACAAAAAAACTGATATAGAGCAATATTACCTAAAAATTGTGGATTGATTTAAGAGCTTTATTACACAGATATGTTTGTTGTTAACATGCTTTATATACCTTTGATATACACTATATACCCACTCCATAAAACGTATGATTTTAATATACAGTATGTTAATATGTTGGATCCATGATTACGTATATAGAAATCATATTTCATGGTTTTGAGTACATGAAACTTGAGTGTGCTTGAAAATGTATCAATAGCTTTTATTGTTTTTTTTTTTATCATGATTGTGAAAAGGCACCTTCCGATCGACACTTTGACAGAAGTCCTCCCAAATGATGGCGACTCGGGAGGAATGAACAAGCTGATAAATTGTTATAAATCCGTAACCGCGTGACCCAGGTAGCGGGTCCGTAATATTCTGCTGCCTCCTGACAGGTTCCCATGGGGGTTGGGGGGGTGCACTCAGAGGCTTGCATCTTTTTACATGCCCCCCCGCCCAGTGTTATACAGCAGCACTTACAAATCAAGAACTGAGACTGGGGCCCTGTCCAGTTTGATTTTGGTTATTCATTTATTTACCTCCCTTTACCGTGGCATCTTGGAAGGGCTTTAACGTTGGGAATATTCTTCTGCCATTTGAGGGCAGTGACCATGTTCTAGGTGGTACCTAGACAGAAATGGCCAGCACGGCACCCAGAGAGATGGTAACCAGAACTCTACACATTTTAAGGTGTGAACCTCTAATAGTACATGTTCAAGTGGGATCAGTCAAACTTTGAGAGCTGAGATCTCCAAACCAAAAACCAAAACAGATTCTTAACCAGCCTATGCAATATAACAGTGTATACTGTATATAGGGTGGTAAGTCCACACTGGAACAGTGGGGTGGAGTGCAGAGCCAGTACAGTGTTTCTGTATCCATGCTGCAGTGTCTCATACTTACTGCCCAGGGGTAACCGTGTGGCAAAAGGCGCATAGTAAAAATGAAGTGGATGGAGACAATAGGAGTTGTGTAGAGCTGATTTGATCAGAGCCACGCTCAGTATGATCCTCCCTAGCACCAAACCAGATGGCCTGTGTTCTGCTTGGAGCCTTGTAGCCGTAAGCTGGGCTATGTGCTGAAGCCCCAGAGACATTCCTTTAATGCTTACCTTTGACCATCTACTTTACTCCTGTTGCTTTGGAGGAATGGGAAAAAAAAAAATAAAAAATCAGACAGAGAGAAACGATTCCAATCTAGGTTTAATTAGAAAGGTGGTGATGATGAGCAGGACATTGGCTTCAGTAACTCGTCAACGGGCCTCGAGATGGAGCTGTATACCCAACTCTTTTTGATACGACCCATGCCGGATTGTTTTGTCCTGTTGTGGAACCACAATGTTCCTCTAACCAAAAGAACCACTTTATACTAAAAACTATTTAGCAAGCGTATCAGTTTTAATATTTAAGGTGGGTTTCCAATACAACAAAACGTTGTTCCTTTTCATTCTTTGTGTTGTATGAAGATACTAAACCCAGTGATGTTCTACCTTCAGACCGTGACGTTTGTCAGACCGTGAGAGGGACGCTGTAGACACCTAGGATTTTGGTAGCGCCTCAGTTACCCTGTGTTGCTGAATATTGTGTGTAATGTAATGTGTTCCTTTTGCATGTGGATTTTCAGGTCCCCTTCATCAGAAACATCACGTGACCCATGAACATCTCTGACTTTTCATTGAACCTGAAACACGACCGTTCACAATCAAATCCAGCGCTTAACCCAAAAACATTTCAGCCGAAGCCTTAGGTTTGAATTGAATAACTAATTTCTTAAAAGCCTTCCCTCTGGCAACTTTAGCACTTTCTAAGAATGGCGTGAAGTGCCATAAGCTTTGTTTATGAATAATGTTAATCTCGAACTCTGAGGTTGGCCATTAAAAACAAATCATGAATAGGCAGAACGTAACTGAAAATAGTTTTTTTTAAACTCCCACAAATTTGGTGAAATAAAGACTAAAGTATTTATCCCTGTGATTTATCGCCTTCTAATGTTTTTATACCACTGAATGTGCATGTTGGAAACAAAATTCGTAGCAGAACAAATTTATTAATGCTTATTAGGTCATTTAACATTCTAAGTGCAATTAGCACAAAACTACCTTATTACTTTTGCTTTACTGTGTTGTCTCTGTGAATTGCGGTCTTGCTTCTTCCTCTGCGTTTCTATGCATCTAAACCCATATTGCCTAGTGAGAGATACCCTTACGATCCACATCACTTTAAGATCTTTAAAGTATCCTAGCAACCATACATATCTCTCAGGAATATATATGACAGATGGTAAAGGTCTAAATTCTGTACTTATGTAGGTTAGATGATTGCGTAATGAGGTAATAATGAAAATGACTGATGTAATTGCTGGGTTGTCGGTTTGATAAAGTTTTTGTCATAATTTGTATGGCGTATCCTCTATTGGGTTTAAATGTAGCTTACATGTGACAAACTGCCCTGCAGTTACTGCAGGGCTGATATTTTATCAGATGACAATGTTTTCTCTTTAATGTCCCTGAGCCACGCCACCTGCTGGCCTGGTCAGGTAAATCGGCTATTTAGAAAAAAGCTTTTCAGCCAGCGAAACAAAGGAGAATGATTCAAAGACGTCTCATCAGTGTAGATTGCAAACTTGTGCCCTCCTCACTGGGCCACGCTTGTGGATCAAGTCAGAAAGTCATCCGACCAAAAGCACATATTAAACTATCTGAAGCCTATTAATAAGCCGGATGAGCATTGTTTAATAAGCTCAAAATCGATACCTGTATAATTACCCCCCGCTGGTCTGCTCTACGTGTCATATAATATTACTGTATATGTGTGATGTTCAGTGCAGATCACAACAGAATTAATGTGCGAAAAGTGAAAGTAAATCACTGCTGCCAGCATTAATAATGTAGAACCTGGAAGGTATTTTGCATGTCAGGGTGACTCATCGAGCAATGCTGCCACTTCATCCCTCTGTGGATTCGGGTCCGAATCCTGCCCAGGCCCTGTGGGTGTGAAGCTTGCATAGGTTCTCTCACACAGTCCAAACACATGCCATTCAGGTGAAAGTGTTAGTCCTCGCTGGCTTTCACCGTGACGGCGTGGGCTGCCCTCCGAAAGCAATGTCTAGATCAACATGACCATATGTGGAGACACAGTTATTTAGATGAGCGAGGGAGGGAAACATGTTGTAGTTTGTCCCTAGATGATCCATCCATCCATCCATTTGCTTGCATACCCTAGTTAGTATCATAGAAGGACCTGGAGCCTATCCCAGGTAGCAACAGGGCACTAGGCTAGGGTACACCCTGGACAGGATGTTAGTTTGATACATTTATAACAACGTAAAATCATTTAACACCTGAACGTCAGCAGCATCTGTTATCTATGCTGGCACATTCCAGGCCAGGAAGATGGACCCCGCCCACATGCCACGCGGCGTACAGATGGCTGTCCGTGGGCCGGCCTTCCTGCTCGCCTCGCTCCTCGTCTGACCCTCCGTCCATGTAGGGCTCCCCACTCTGCAGGACATCCTGACATTCGACATTCAAATTAAGATTGCTACAGGCACTCTCCAGAGTTCCTGTCAGGGTTCCTGCTACTGTTTAAAACAGGCAGGCCTTCGGGGATCCGCTGGTTCATTACCTGAGCTTAACAACATGCTGGCAAACTCCTTCCATGGACTTATTCATTATGGATGGGGCATTGGGCCCAATATCCAGATTGCTGCTTGTTTTGACTACCTGAGTCTGATGTCCCAAAGCTGCTTCTGAAATCTCTGATGGACTCTTGGGCTGCCGTGTGGACTTCTCCTTGGAACGCATGCACCTCATCAGTAGCAGTTTCACATGAACTTGAAGGGAGATGGAATCAGTTAAGGATGATGGCATCATGGCATCGTCTGTTGCATATAAACTCAGAACTTCAGCAGCACACGTTGAGAATATTTCCCAGCGTTCTCTAAAAGCTACATGGCGTCATTTCTCCAGTCTTTAAAAATAGCATCAAAATTGTCTATAAAAATGGACCTTGCTAATCCTGTAAATTATAAACATGCCAAGAGATGTATTGCAGGAGCCAAATTATTAATCCAAGTATCTCTCTCCAAACTTCTTAAACAGTACAGGATGACGGCAGGACCTTGTTGCCTGTTTGCATTCTCAGATTGTCCCCCTTAACCTTGTCTTCTGCACCTCCTGCTCCCAGATCTCTCCCCCCGGCTGCCCATCCCGGTGTCTCATCATCTTCTGGTCAACTTTGGCCGTCGCAGGACTTACGCTCTTTCAGCAGTAGCCAAAGTTGTTTAGTGGTTATTTTAGGAACAGAAGTATCAATGAAATGATGTAGCTTGCTGGTTACGATGTAACGATCCAATGAAAATGTCAGGGCGGAGCCTTGTCCCGCACACTGCCGTCCTTGCTGGTGTCCCATGAGTTTCCTGGCCAATGGTGCTGACTTCCCCCTGTCCGAAGGATGCTCCTGTGAATACCTTAGCGACTCCAGGCTGTGCTTGTGCAGCAAAATTCTCCTTCAAACGTATGGGCTGTGCTGAATTTAACCAATTAAAATCGCACCACCTTGGGCTCTCTTTCTCATTATTTTTAGCTCGGGAAGGTACAAGGATTCAATGATATCATGCCTCATATAATGCTTGAAGTGTGCTGTGCCCTTAAAATCGGGAATTTATAGTGTTCATTAATGTCATAATGGTGGCCTAGTGCCTCAATAGCCTCACACCTACAGGGCGGGGGCTTCAGTTCCCACCCTGATCATATGTATTGAGTTTGCTTGCTGTACCTGTGTTTGCACGTTTCCTCAGGGCCCTCTTGTATTCTCCAGTAGCCCAAAAAGACGCACTTGTGTGTGTGTGTGTGTGTGTGTGTGTGTGATTGTGTGCAGTGGGGTAGGCTAGCATCCCTGTAATGCTCTCCCCTGCCTCGTGATCCAGGCTCAACATGAACCTGGCATCCTGGAAGACGACCGCATTTTAAAATGTTGATTTTATTTCCCCGAATATCTTATTTCACACAAAGAATCACATCAGTTTGGATTAAATGTATCTGCTTTAACTAAAACACTTTCCATTCGGTTCAAGTAGTACTGTAAAAACCTGTAGCTGTGATTTGAAAAGATCCACTTGCCATCTTATCTGAGCTACTGCTTTTGTCTTTACTCGCCGAGTTATTGGCTGCCATTTTGAGCTGACGCTTTAGTAAGTAGCCCGCAAATCTGAGGGGCAGGTGTAAGCGCTGTTGGAAGGATGCATAAAACATGCAGCATGGTGGAATTCGACAAACACCTGCTGAATGATACTGAATATCAATAAAAGCACTGAAAGAATGATTGAATAAGGGAGGATTCATGATTAATTGTCTTTGGAGGGTCTTACTGGCTGACCATGTCCAGAAGTCAGTAAGGTAACAGTCAAAAGAAATTGAAAAGCACGATTACTATGATTTATTTGGCATATTGTTTAGCCGTGTGTGTAGAATGAACATCATGAACAATTCCAAAGTTGAGAGAGCGATAAAAACCCCGGTCTTCCACTGAAAGAATTTGTGCGTGCGTGCGTGTGTGTGTGTGTGAGAGAGAGAGCAAGAGGTGAACTGGACAGTTCCAAGTTGAGATTTCTCCAGTTAGTGGAGACTCATGAGTGATGTATGTTTTTGTGTGCAATTTTTTCCATATTTCATATTTCTCTTTCAGTTCACCTTATTGATTTATATCTGGTTGCAGAGAGGGAGCAGTGGTATAATTGCAGATAGGGATGTGTTCTAGCTCGGACTCAGTGACACTCTTCGTGACTTTATAAGTGTGAGAACAAGTATCATGATAAATATTTATATGGGATACAGGTCAAAGAGTTAGGGTCAGGTCCCGAAGAAAGATGACCTGTCCCTTCCTCATATAAGCTGAAAAGAGAAAAAAAAAAGTTTAAAAAATTGGTGAATTATGATGCTTCCCAATCTTCTCAGTGTGGACTGCTGCCGATTAGCATTTAGAACTCGACTTTCCTGAAAACATTGACTTCTGGTTTCCGCTCGACAGCTGGTGACAGATTTATAGTTGGGAGCCTCAAAAGAGAGAGTGTGAGGTTTGATTAAACATCTCCCATAGTGTAATACTAACACAAAACAGGGGAATGAGCTGCTAATTAAATTATAAAACAGTAATGGTGTCCCGTCTGAAATCCTACAATAATAATTACTCCACAACTGACTAGTTTGGAAAATACGGTATCTTTTGAAAAGGCGATGCCCATCCTGAAAGAGGTGGCACTGTCTGTCAGTGTTCTTTCCCACAGTCCACTTGGGACACATGGGGAGTCATGACCATACCTTGCATCGTGTTTTAAACAAACCAGAAATGTCACTGTCTTCTCTTCCAAGCAGATGAAGCACTTCCACCTGGAAATCATGATCCCTCTTTTGAATTGCTTCCGGAAACTTGGCTAGCTGTTCAGCTGGGTGATGGTTTAGACTGTCAGCTGAAGCTAGGGGTAGCTGTATGGAGGAGTGCTCTGGCTGATCCCCCCCGATTCAGTGAGACCAATATCCATTAACGCCATCCAATTTTGTCTTAATCTGATAGCGCTGCAGACCGTCAATCGATAGCCTAGTGTTGTACACCGCCCACACTGGTCGCCTTCCGGATGGAGACGGTGGAGCACTCCTGTAAACTGCCAGCTAATGGGACTCCAGTGGAGGCTGAGCCAAGGGCTTCTGGCACTGAGACGCCGCTCCAAATAGTTTGATGAGAGGGGAGAAGTAATTACTGTCTGACCCGCATTTGGCTGGATAAAACAAGACAACACAAATGGTTTAGAGAGAAGCAAGATAGTATTGTGGATGGATTTGGGGTGAAAATGCAAGTCTGGATAGAGGAAGTCGCGTACAAAGACGTGGGCGCGGAATAATTACGGCCTCGTTATACAGTCTAGTGTTTAATATCAGCTTTGTGCCATGGCTGTGAATGCATGCCTGGATTGCTCGCCTGTGCCAAATATGTAGTTTGAAGCTTTCAGACCATTTAAGGGATAGAAATGGAAAAGTGTAGCAACAGAAAAGGTTAAAAGATTACTGGTCTTCAGTGCATGAAATTTCCCACCGTAACTAGATATTTAATAACCAGATATGTTCAAATCGTAAATGTCTTTCGGTGTCATCTTTGCTGAAATTAAGCTGGTCACCTAATTAAACCTCAAATCTTATTAGGATCACAGTGTGACATCATCTCGAGTACTCCACTTTACTCACTTCCGAGGTCGAGCAGTCGCTGTCTAAGAGATGTGTGCGGGCAGGAACGTGCAGGCATTACGTGACTTAGTGTTTTTGCAGTATGGGTTATACTGCGTTCTTCTGCTTTCCTCTGTGTCTGTAAAATCTGGTCCTCTTGGGTGAACACCTAGCAACAGGCTATAGAGAATTTTCAAGTAGTTGGCAATGGCAGGACTGGTGGCAGCCGTAACTCAAACCATGGTGCCAAACCGAAGGACACCTTATGGTCTCCACCATGCCAAGTGGAGATGGCCTCACCTCCCAGCCTGACTTTGTGCGGCTAACTGTGGAAGCTGGAGGCGAGGGTGACTTTTGCCGAACGTGTCTTACTTTGGCACATTCATCAAAGCAACAAGCTTTGGCCTCAAAGAGACAATGGAGTAGGGCGCTTTGGCCTCAGAGAAATTCACTCTCATAAACTCTCATGAACCACTGTATTGATTTGTTTTTGCCATGTCATCACACTTTAGAAATATTCTCTTCGGTGTTATTTCAAAGAGCCGGAAAGCTGATCCCTTTATCTCACATCGCATTCTTCGCCTTTACCTGGAAAGGAGTCTGAATGGATATACCATTTTTAAGCACACTCATGGATGCTATGTCAATTCTGACCAACTTGCATCACGATCAGATCTGTTAAAGTAGGCTGATTTTTTTTTTTTTACCATTGTACTCTGCCTAGCCTGTACTGCTTCAGCTTATGTCGGTCTGTATTGATGAGTAATGTATTAATGAGTGCTGTACTAGTACCCATATCCACAAAGTAGTCAATTATAATCAATAGCTAAATAGCTACTCTAGATACTCCCAATCCACAGAGACACATCATTATATTAGTCCTAATAAGATATTCTTCATATTTAACATTGACATAATTGCATGTTTCGTTCATGCAATAATCAGTGTATTGAGGATAAAAGTCAATTAAATTATATATTTTGCTATATAAAATTATATATCTGACAGCTTGTCTTGCAAGCTTATAAATTCTGGGGATGTCTGAGATATGTTGTTAAAGTTATTATAAATGTTTCATAATGAGAGATGTTGGCTCATGATCCTTGTTCACTCTGGGAGTTCTGAAATGGCCAAGTATGAACGAGCCGGAGTATCCGGCGAGCTCCACCAGCAGGGCGGCAGCGGCGACGAGTTGAGGGATCAGAGGTAATTAGCCCTGAAGTCGAGGGGAGGCAATTCATCTTAGTCCGTCAGATATGATCCATCACTGTGAGAGACTGGTGATGTCCTCAGAAGATCCTCCTCTAACACTCCCAGCAGAGGATAAGAGGAGTGTGTCTGTGTGTGTGTGTGTGTGTGTGTGTGTGTGTGTGTGTGTGTGCATAGATGTGTGTATCTGTGCATGCGGGCAAGGGTCTGTGCATGTGTGTGCACACCGTGTGTGTAGTGATATTTCATGATTCCATTTTGAGGGCACAACCGTGTGTGTGTGTGTGTGTGTGTGTGTGAGAGAGAGATACTACTGTACAAAAAGCTCAACATCTTCTACATGGTGTGGCTGTAGTTGTTTCTCTCTGTTATCCTCTTCCCCTCCCCTCCCTCTACCCATGCTTCGGTTTAAATAGGCACAAGTGATGGAAAAATGAAGCTTTGAAACCCATGGTGGGTGGGACTATTTTGAACTAACCAATCAATGCTGGTGCTAAATGAGGCTTCATAACCCAAGGTGGGAGGGATTATCCTGAACTAACCAATCAATGCTGATGCTAAATGAGGCATCAAAACCCGTGGTTGGTGGGAGTATCACTTAAATCATTGCTGGCCAAGTTGTTTCGCCATATCGGTCTGAGTTGGACTGAAAGATGCCCCATGTGCCTGCTGTTACACACTACAATGCAATACACCATTTAGTACAACATTTTCATAATGTTTCTTAATATCTTCCATTTGATAATCAAAATTTTCAATTAAAAAAGAAAATCTCTTAAGATTGTTGCTTTGGTAGTTGGACATTTTTGGACAATGGAAAGAAAATAGTTTCATATTGACCATAATTACAGGCAAAGTTATACAATCTAAGATGGCGGAACTGGATTAGGCAGTTACAACTAAAAAATGTTATAATGCATGAAATATTAAGTATAGCGAAGTGTGGTATTGGACAATGGATATTAATTCTTCTTTGTTATGTTAATCCTGTGACCCAGAATTGAAGAAACAGATCTCCTCTGGCTCATTAAAGCCTCCTTGCATGGAGGTGACTGAAAATACACTGATAATGAGGCAAAGGGAAATATTGTAAAATGTTAACTTATTCTGCTTGCTGTTTGTAAAGCTGGGATATTTCCTGCTCACAGGCTTGTAAATGGTGGCATTTAGGCTGAAAGCTGGGACCAGTGTCAGCGCTGACCTCGCCTGCCCATTTTCTCGGGAATGATTACGGTTCTCCCGAGGCCTCATTATGTTCCCAATACCATCGACAAATAAATCCCACCAAATTCCTGTAGGAGCGGGTGCAGTAATCACCCCAAATCCTCTCAAAATTAATCTTCGTTTGGTTGGGTGATGGTACAGAGATGGCTACCTGTTACCATGGTATTAACTCTACATGTATAATCGATAACTCTGCCATCATTTAGCATCGCATCTCCGCTACGTCTTCTGTGTAGCATTGGCTAAATTATTTATGCCATGGTTTATCGGAGAAGACATTGATGCGAAGATTACAGCTGTGCACGGATAAAACACAGTATATATTTATATGAGTGTCTCATTACAAGCCCAAATTTACCTCGAGTGCCAAGCATGATATTTTGAAAGACTTGCCCCCTCGGAGAGCAGGCGCAATTACCACCATGAAATATTTCCCTGGACAGTCACATAAACAGAGAAACATCTCTAAGTTATTGAGTGTAAAATTGATTTCTTTTTTCTATAGAATGGAGCTGATGATGCTAAAATGAACCAATGTATAAAAGTGTTATTTATTTTAGTACATATTTTTGTATATATACAAATAAAATGATTGTTTTTCATTTTCAGTGATTATTTGCCATCATTTTCATTTATTTAACCCTGTCTTGCCATGTGTTGCTTCTCTGATTGGTTGAAATTGGTCATACATTTCAAAATTATTCCACGTTTTGTAGATGCAGAGAACAAAATCATAAAGAGTGTGTCATTTTGAATTTTATTGGCCATGCACAGCAACTGCTTTGAAATGCTCATTCCTTCAGCTATATCCAGCACAATCAACAGATTATATATCAATAAACATTAAATAGACAATAGAAATGTATAATGGCTGCACACTTTAAAGATAATTCCATGCCATGATTATTCAAGTTCAACATCCGTATTTAACTGTCATTCACGGTTAGTGAAACTGCCCTTCCAGCAGGTGGCAGTATGACAATGTGTGAATTATTTTTGCACAGGCCTTGTGGACTCTGGGCTTATATCCTGGCCAGAGCCATTGGGGTTTAAATGTTTTGTCTTAATATACTTGCTTTTACAGTCTGAGCATAACCAGATTATATGTGTCAGAAATGTGTTGGAACAGGTCAGTAGCTGGAGTGGCAGCATGGTCTCATATTGCTGACGCTGGGTGTGTGGTGGAGTTTTAAGGTTCTCACTTTGTTTGTGCAGCTTTTCTTCTGCAGTCCAGAAGGATACACTTAGGAGAATCTGTGTCTATAAATTGCCCATGTTATATGATAGTGTGTGAGCGTGAGTCCTGTGATGGGCTGTCATCCTGTCCAGGGTGTCCCCTGTCTTGTACCCTGTAATGGACTGTCATCCTTTCCAGGGTGTCCCCTGTCTTGTACCCTGTGATGGACTGGCTTCTTGTCCAGGGTGTCCCCTGTCTTGTACCCTGTGATGGACTGGCATCCTGTCTAGGGTGTCCCCTGTCTTGTGCCCTGTGATGGACTGGCATCCTGTCCAGGGTGTCCCCTTCCTTGTGCTCTGTGCCTTCTGTGATGGGCCCCATGGTTTACTGTATCTTCGTATTGGATAAACAAATATTAGAAATGGATGGATGTTTATTATGGCTATATCTGTGTTCATTCTGAAAAATTGGGAAATTAAACACATTTACCAAGGGAGAGGTGTGTAAAATGTTGTTTTCTCTTTTTTTCAATACAAAAGTAGCACTTAGCAGTATCAAAATATTTGGATAACAGTCACAGGGAAAGGCTCTTCATGTTGCGTCTGACTCGGAAATATCTCAAGATGAAATCATGTTTCAAGTCGTAGGGTTTGTCTGTTCAAGACTTGCCTTAAAACCAGCACAGAAATGGTGACATAAACATGAAATTATATATGTGAAGACTCCCACTATATCATCATCATCATCATCATTCAGTTTTGGCTGCTCCCAGGGGTCGCCAGAGTGGATCAACTGCCTCCATCTCCTCCTGTCTTCCGCATCCCGCTCTCACACACCAACCACCTGCATGGCCTCTCTCACCACATCCATAAACCTCCTCTTTGACCTTCCTCTTTTCCTCTTGCCTGGCAGCTCCATCCTTAGCATCCTTCTCCCAATATACCCAGCATCTCTCCTCTGCACATGTCCAAACCAACGCAATCTCGCCTCTCCGGCTTTGTCTCCAAACCATCCAACCTGAGCTGACCCTCTAATATGCTCATTCCTAATCCTGTCCATCTTCGTCACACCCAACGCAAATCTTAACATCTTTAACTCTGCCACCTCCAGCTCTGCCTCCTATCTTTTTGTCAGTGCCACTGTCTGCAGCCCATATAACAACTGGTCTCACTACCACCTTGTAGACCTTCCCTTTCACTCTTACTGGTACCTGTGTGTCACAAACCAGAAGACTCCCACGAGATAATAACAGTTAATTCCTAGTGTTTCTTCTGACTGCTAACTGCTAGATCAATTAGCAGTTAGCCGCTTTTGACTTCCCTCTGCTTTTCATTTGTGTAATTGCCTTCTTACTTCTGTCCTGCCCTCTGAGCCACTTTTCTCTCTTCCATGTTCCTAAAACACGAAAATGATCATGAGGATCTAATCGTGTTATGGTTTTTCATTATGTTCCTCGAATCGCTGGAGTCTGACATTTCTCTACATTGTCTCCTTTTAAAAAAGATCGTGAAATTGCAGAGGAGTGTCAGGATGCGACTACCGCTGACATTTTCCCTGTAAGCTGTCGTTCTTTCTTAGGCAGCCTTCTCAATGCGTCGTACCTCCTCCTCTTGGGTGCCATTGCCTTTTAGCTCTGGTCTTATCTTGACCTTCGGTGAGACACATTAAACTCCATGGCTTTGTGAGAGCAAAAGCTCTTTGGCTATGGATGAAGCGCCATGCCGTGGATTTTTGGGCCTGACTTTAGGCCAGTAACTTCTTCCATGTGACGGAGAAGAAGGCATCAGATAGAAACAAAATCAAGACCCAATGCCCAACAGTAGTTCAATGTGGACCTGAGTTGTAATTTTACTAAGAATTGTGACTGTAAAGTCAGTTAACTTCATCATACAGAGGTGCTTACATGGATCAGTAAATGCATGACCTCCCATGACTTTGACCTGACTAAGTTTTTAGAAGATGGATGGAAGGATAGATGGAATAAATACAGTACAAACCTTACAAAAAAGTCACATTTTCATTTATTATTATTAACATATATAATAATACGTTGCAGGTGAATTGACCCCTTTATTCTGATTCCCTTTGGAATTGATGGTAGGTAGTTGGCAGATCATGTAGAGTTTTGAATTCCCCCTTTTAATTTTAATAGGCATTAAAAGATGGTGGCAAAGTGCATTTTTATGTATTTTAATTCCACTTTAAAATCCCTTCTTATTTTTACATTACTGCACATGTTCCTTTTTCTAAACTTCACTGTACAGTGGCCTCATGCTCCTGTACAAAAACTCTACATAATTCCTTCTCTAGATTACAGGGATGCAGGTATGCTTTAAACAACCTGCAACATTTAATATTTTATTCAGTTGCCTGGCTTGGGAGAGAGAGGTAAGAAGTCCACTTTACGCCTGAAGTCAAGTCCATTGATGCAGAAAACTTCAGCTGTGCATTTTTCTAAAAAGCATCTGTGACATATCATCAGACCACACTTCTGATATCGAGGCTTCGTGTCGATTATTACAAAGCTGAAGTTTCAGAGCAACCTGGTATCACCTCTCCTATCTTTCTTGGATTCTGCAGCTCAGAGCCTAGCAGGACATCTCATCAGGTTTAGGTTGTATTGTATCAGGACAGAGTGTTTAAGTATTTAAGGATTTTACCAAACCACCCATTACAGCTGCTTACGGCTCCACCAGCCGTCTCCTCACCAACCACTGCAGTCCATTCTCCCCAGCTTTCTGTAAAGCTGCACCTCTGAGCTTCTCAAATGTCATTAAGATCATTTCTTAATCCCACCCCTTTTACTTTTCTAGAGACTGATGCCCGCAAAGTCTTTGGTGACACCCCATAATTTTCAAGGTACTCCCCTTTTCTGTGCTCCTGGATGTTTGGGAAGCTGTTCTCTGAAGACCCCCCAACAGGTATGAAGTTCATGCTGTTTTTATTTGTTTTCCATCAGTTAATCTTTGTCTTTGCTCTAGTGACTTGCATACCAACTAAATTGTCAGACAGTTTTGTCCCCAGAGCATGCAAAAGGAGGGGTAGAAAAGGCAGAATTTTGTATGCGTTCCACATGATTTCGTGCAATTCAGAGGGAAGCAAATCCCTCTCGTGAAAAAAAAAAAAAAAATGAATATTGAGAACGGTGGGTTTGTTCTTTATCTCCTTAACAGAAATTGATGCTTAGGCATTGCTAGTCATCTTTGCTTTGATTCAAACCCAGCCCTCGATTTTATGCCACAGCTTATGGCTTCAAACTGACATGTCTATCCAAGTGCTTTTTAAAGGCCATGTGTGAAATGGAATTTTTGGATGTCAAACGTGTCAGTTCTGATCAGAGAGCGATTCGGCGAAACTCAGAGACACAATATAAACAATACTTTTAAAGATGTCCTGATTTAGCTCTCATCAAATCGGTGGGTGATGGAGAATACGGTCAGGATCCATTCACGCCTAGAACAGACAATGCAGATGAGAACTCACACTATTCCTCATGCCTGCTCTGTACCAGGATACTGATGAATGTTGTTCTACACACATAAAGCTATTACTATGCATGCGTATGACGGCTTAGCAGGAGTAGGCAAAATCACAATGATTTTCACAGTTTATTAAATGTGTGTGATGTGATTTATGTGTTTATGTCTCTGTGTGTTACACCAAGATATATGATTTTTTTTTGCTTAAACTTGAAGCTGCTGCAAGATATTTTAATTTGAGGTCTCAGTGTGCGACTCTTCCAGAAAATGCAGCATCCATCTTGGATTTAGGTATCAGAGTTATTGTCAGTTAATTTGAGAATGTAGTTAATATTGAGGATGCCTTAGATGCAGGGACAAGATGTATTCGTTTGTAAGGCACTCCTTTAGACACGATCCCAGGTGGTGGGTGAGTTGATGTGAAGGTGTAGGCAGGATGTGGGCGGTGTCTCTGATGACTGGGAGCTGTTCCTTGACGGTTTGTTTGTGCGGTGCTGAGGGCCAGTCTGAGAACGGCACGCTTCATTATATAAACGTTAACGAAACGTTGCAAAAGCAGGCATGCCTTGATGGAGAGAATGCAGTATCATCCGCTCCTCCCTCTTTTCAACTTTTGCCAGATGTTCATGTTTGGGATGCATGCTATTGAAAGCCGAAAGCAGCTGTCTGCGAATAACAAGGAGTAGAACCAAGCAATATTAAGCTCATGCAGGTTTTTAAATTATTATTATAAGCAATATAAAGGCATGATTAAATCACTAACACAACATCTGCCATCTCAATATCTTTTTAATTTTTCGAGAAGTCCGTTCCATGTTGCAGGAGTGGATCTGACATTTTAATTAAGTCAGAGATTGTGAGCAACAGCTAGTTTGGAGTGTGGAGCTCAGCCGAATGTGATACCGCAGAACGCAGTATCCTTTAAGCACAATGAGCCCATGCTAAACTTGGCTGGTGTTTTAGGTTAAGCTGTCGTGGAGATTGGAAAAATAATAATAATAATAGGCTAATTAATGAGGGAAGCTGATGTGTTTCAGTCCTCTGAAGGCTCTCTTCTTTTCATCGCAAAATGTCCTGAAAGATCCAGAGTGAAAACGCATGTTTCTCTGCATGATGTCCAGTGAGAGAGATCCAGCTTCTCACTGCTGAAAATCGTACTATCTTCAGGCTGTGGGCTATCAGTTATTCTGCGACCAGCGGTCGGATGTCGTTCTCCTTGCCTTTGAGAGTCCTGTCTGCAAAGCAGCAAATGTTCCAGGGTCCGTGTTTCATACCCCTAAGTGTCCCAGTCTAGCGGCTTTAAGGATGATTTGCCACATAGTTGCCTTATGGTGGGCCTGCTCTCAGCTGGAGAGTGTCACGGGATGCGGTACTCCACCATTAGCAGGTGTAAACCCAACTGCGAGGACTTGAGCATTCTGGACAAATGTCTATTTATTTAGTCCAGCCACCACATCAGTGACGTCCTCCAGGTGATCCGTAGGAGCAAATCTGTCTTTGGGCTTACTCCTTTTAATCACAATTTTTAGACATTGTTGCATTTCACTTTCCTGTAGCTAAAAAAGTGGAGACAGAATTTCCAGCAGTGAGGAAGGTCACAGAACTTTGGCTAACCGTTACATGAAGGCAGCCAGCCTTTGCAGTTGTGATAGATATAATTATGTCAGCTGGACTGACGCTGGCCTAGATTGTGTAGGATTGTGTAGGAGTCACACTCCAAGTTGCCCACAGTTGTGCTTTGGCATCCAGCTCATTTGCAGCCATATTGACTGCGCAAAAATAGGCAGTTTGTGATCCACGGTTAACTAGGTGACCATCATTTAACTGCTTTTCAATTAAAATCTCACCTTCCGCTATGAATAGGAATGGACATTCTAAAAATCCGAGCAGAATTTGCAGGAGAATAGTGTCTGTGGCTGCTTCAAAAGGCACGTTGTGCAACAGAATTGCGTTATGTAAGTTCCTCGTTCAGAACCAGCTTTGTTTACGTAATAAGCCTGTTAGCACACATGTTATGAATGTAGTGGCCCTGGAGAGTTCAGCTTTATTGGCAAGCCTCCATGTAAACTGAATAGAATGGAGACGACTAATGTCAGAAGCGCGGAGGGGGAGGTGAATGCTGCAGGTTCATTTTGCATACAACCGCAAGGCCGCGAAGAGTAGCTGTCTCATTTAAAGGTTTAGCGCAAGCAAGCGCTGGAGAGGAAGTAGTGGGGAGAACACACTGGAGAGGACCCCTTCAAGCTGAAAAGCAAGGTAGCAACTCAGCTGCACCTGAACCCCAGTCGTTCAGTTTTAAGGTGCTTCCGAATTCTTCCAGTTGAGAGATGTTTTGAGGAAGCGTCTGACCAGTTAGCTTTTGTCGTTTTATATCTTTACTGTTCACGGGGAATTAATCACTGAACAGACACCGAGTACACACGACGCGGTGTGTGGTGCTGGTTTCGATATCTTTATGAATGCTGAGTCGGGTGACGGCGGAGAATACAGCAGCTGTGGGTTTGACGCCTTCGCGTTTTTAGACCTGTAGTCCCACTCCATCATCAAGGAGCTCATCCGCCAAGCGATGCATCTAATATTTCAGATGGATGTTTATGGGCTGTGCGAAATTGCAGTGTATTTCCTGGAGGGCTATTAACTCAGGCTGCTAACTGAGTTGGCATTTGGAGTATGTGCAGCACCACAATCTCCTTCTGTGGCCTCCTGGATGCCACCTGCGCTTCCAAAAACGGGCATAAGCAAATCGATCACTTCAAATTATTAGCGAAGTATTCTGAACACGGGAACCGTGTCTGGCCTCGCTTTAAACCCTGGCTCCATCCAGGTGGAAACATCCTTCGGGGCTTCTTTTATCTCCTGCCTCCTTCAAAAAAAACGATGACTCCTTTCTATAATTAACTCAAACTGCCCTATGAGAACTCATCACCGAGTCTGCCCCTAATTAAAATATGGGTCCTTTCTCTTATTTATAACCCCACAGAAAGAAGACCTACATTTTCACCCTTCTGTACATTTATCACCTCCAGCTTCCTGCTTTCTTCTACCTATTTTCACCGTTACCGCATGGCTTTGCTCCCTCCATATGAGTTTTCCTTTTTTTTTTTTTGACGGGGTGCGAATAGAGCGCGTAATTATTTTCCCTCTGCCGTGAGCTCCTCTCATTTTCCTCACTCTTAAACTCTGCTTGTTTCCATTAGCAGGTACACAGCGCGTTTACCGTGTCGATTAACTCCTGCTGGGGACTGTTCGAGCCGGGGCGAGGCGGTACCACCTCGACCTAAGTGCGGCGCACAACGGAGGCTGTGTGTTTGTTTATTTATTCTGTTTTGTTTTGTGTGTGTGTGTACATTTGTACGCAGGCTGTGAGGTGATTTCACTAGCAGTGAAACTGTTAGCACGTGTGTGTCGGTTTGCTGATCACGGATTTTCAGTTAAACGGGCGGGATGGCAAAGGTGCAGCTGCTCAAAGTAATTGGATTTCTGGTAAAAAAAAAAAAAAAAAAAAATGAAGAAATTTCAAAATTGAAGCCTTGTATTTTTTTTTCTTCATATATGTGCATGTTTGAATTTAATTGCATATTTTGTTACTCAAATATTTATATATGATTGTGTATTTTGCCACCTTTAAAGTAGTTTCACATTTGCTTTAACTGAATTGTAATGTACATACGTGTCCTGTAAATTACGCGTCACATGATGTCACGACTAAATACAGCTTCATTCAGATGAAGGTTAGCGTATGAACAGGTGTCGATTAAGCTATGTGGTAGGTGTACCTCTTCTGTCATCTCCGAACTACACCTATTCAGTTACTTTCTGGGCCAATGGTATGGCTTTCTGACCTGAGGTTAATGACTGCACGGCTATAGAAACAAGGAGAATGAGCCGTTGGTAATGAAACAGGATTCAATCCTTTCCTTCTTCAGCCCTTTTGTGTTTGCTCTGAGTTAAGGCTTAAATCTTAAACCACTCGCTCAATAACTCAATTGCTGTTCTTATCTTGGATATGAGGCAGAGATTTAGAGAGGAAGGGGGCAGCGATTTATTTCCGTGTGTCTGATAAACTATCAAATTCCAAAGCAAAGAATTCTAGGATAATATGATGCTCATTGATACACGTGGATTCATTTATTTGATATTCAACTTATGATGCTAAGCTATTTATACAGCAAATGTGTAAATATTCACACTATGTTGCATGCATTTAATATTTACTATTGTAGAAAGATGTTGGATGGATGATGGAAGTCCACAGACTAGATCCAGAAATAGCACAGAAATCAGTGCATTGACTTTTCTGGCTTCAAATCACAATGTTTTTCTGAACAGTCCATCTTTGTTATATATGTCTTAGGCACCTTTTGCTACAGAAAGCCATTAGGGCCAAAATACATTTTATGTCTGGGTCAGTGATATTTATGTGGACATAGAAAAAGGAAACATGCTTAGATCTCAGTCAGTCAGGGACCTGAGACTACCAAGCTTGTGCAGACATATAGTGGAGAATGATGTAGTTAGACGTGTTCTCAGTAGAGTTGACTGTGAAGAGCATTTCCAGGAGGTGCAAATTGTTCATTTTCACGTTGTCATGCATATTGTCTCCTAGCACAACATCTGATGCCGTCTAGTTCACATGCTAGCTCTTTATTTTTTTTGTCATGTAAGTGAAACATTTGGACACATATTCAAACCTGGGAATAGCTGTAGGTAAAACCCTTTGTCCAATCACAAAAGAAACACGGAAATAATTATAAATTAAAAAAACTTAAAAAGAGCATCGTAGTTTTGCACCCCGGAAGTCTTCCTTTTGTAGCCACCAAAGAGGGGTCGATATCGATGCCTCATGGATTCCGGTGTTACGTAAAACGTGCAGGCGTTGTGATGTAGGAATCGTGAAAGCTCCGACCTTGAGGTACACTGCTGACTTGGCAGGATATGACACCAGCTGCAACTGGGTATGTATATGAAGTGTACCTAGAATAAACCAGAACTCACCTTTACAGCTCGACAGAGCAATACTTCACGAAGAACGGGATGTCACTTACTTCCTTATCTGTCCCTTCACCCTGGCTGCAGATGTATGCCGAGTTTCTTTGGGAGACACAGGAATACACGCAGCATTATAATCTTCCGTTTCAGAACCGTTTAGTGAGGCTGATAGATCTGTGAAATGTGTCACTGAAAGGAGGTGGCTTCTGCCTGTGAAAATGAAGGAAACTCCTCAGTGGATCTGACAACATGGTGTCTTGTTGAAGTCTGCCTCTTACTTGGACATATAAATATCATTGAATTCATCTTTTTTTTTTTTTACGGCACACAGTTTTCAGGTCATTCTCACCAAATATGTAGGAACTGAGGTGGAAAAGGATCATGCATATTATTTTTATGAAGCAAAACTGTAGCTTGGATGGTCCACTGATGTTCTTCATAAGTCCTTGTTTCAATTGAACCTCGAGGACACAAATTATTCAGTTCCATTTTGTTCCATCATCTCTATAGAAAGTGGTTTTACTCATTATTTTTCTTTATTAGTTTTATCAGTCCAAGGGCTGTTTTCATATTGGATCCTCAGTTTGTTATTTGTTGTGGTGCACAATGCCTGATCTGGTGCCATCTGTCAAGCTGTTCTGTGAAATGTCTCCACACTGATTCCCTTGGCCTCTTTACGGAGACAGGGCGGCCTGACGATCACGCTGCCTGTTCTGCTTCACAGGATTATGACTATTGTAGTTCTCCAATATTTAAAAACCCATCTCATCCTTTCTCTTTCTACCCTCTTTCCCAGGTTTTAAAAACCCATCTCATCCTTTCTCTTTCTACCCTCCTTCCCAGGTTTTAAAAACCCATCTCATCCTTTCTCTTTCTACCCTCCTTCCCAGGTTTTAAAAACCCATCTCATCCTTTCTCTTTCTACCCTCCTTCCCAGGTTTTAAAAACCCATCTTTCTACCTTCCTGTGACCACCACGTCTCCCACTCAAAAGTCCCCCCACCTCCTTTTTGTGACCACAAAGCCCGTGGTCAAACTTCTTGACCCAACAACCACACAAAATCGCACTGGCCACAGAGAAAGCTCAAGCTGACACCCACACATGGATGGTTTAAGACCGTTGGCCATTTGCTTGTCGTGAGATACCCTTCGCTGCACCTTTACATTTACATTTATCGGGCACATGCTCTTCACCAGAGCATCTGCACCAGTGCGACAGCATGCTAAAAAATAGACGGGGACAATTGGCCCAGGCACATAATATGAGGAAGTATGCTGAGTCTCGCTTGCAATGATCCCACAGTGCCTGGTTTTCAAAGCCTAAGTAAAACCAAAGCTAAAAACAAATGCTATTCCTGTTACTGGAACAAAAATGAGTATCGACTTGTGATGAACAGAGAGAGATCTTGAAGAGCGTCCTGTGTTACTGAAACTCCAGCTTTGTTTTTTTTTTCTATTATTTAACATTGACAATACTGAGAAAGCCGTTGTAATTTACCAGCATAAAACGAAGAAGCATTTCTGGGTAGACAGTGGTTTGAGCCCCTTGGGGAGTGATCATGTCAGTATGCAATGCATTGTCACGGTAACTCGATGTGGCAAGATCTGCTGCCGCCGGGCGCTGTGGCGCCTGTGTGACGCGACCATGCCGTCGCCTGTCATGCTCTGTGGTTTAACGTGGTGGGATGACGGTCTCCATCTATTCCCCCGAGTGATGGGATGCGGCAGGCAGAGCTGAACGTCATTAGACTTTCTTGATCTCTGGGATAGTCCACATTGTGACACTGGGTCTCATTCGGAGGTCCGTGGACCTTTGAGGACAGCGGGGTCTTCAGACAGGCTGTTGGGCTCTACTGTGTGTGGTGCTGTGGGGTAGGACTCCGGCGGCAGGAGGTAGACAAGAACTTGAGAAAAAGAACTCTAGTGGAGACCACCCAAGTGGGACAGAGGGCCTCAAGAGATCATTCAGGGAATAAAGTACATAAATATGGATGGTAGAGCCCTAATACTGCAGAAAGTTTCTAAATTGTCTAAAATATTGTATGTAACTCCCTATCACTCCTTAGCTGATGCCATGTTCAAGCCTTGCTTCTTTGAGACAGAAGCCTGTCTACATGTGACAATGCATTGTCGTTGAAAAGGGGAGCTTTTTTCAATGAAATTTGGGCTATAGTCATTTTGTTAACCAGCGGTCTGAGGAACGGACGAGACTGCGCAGATAAATATGTTCTGTCTTTCAACAGAGCAATAAAGGTAACATAATTAAAAGGACTCTATAAGCAAGAGCCAACATATAAAGATTTATGAGCAGGAGTTAAAAGATGATGAAGGTAATTTAAAGTGAGCTACTTGGTGGTAGAGGGGGGTCGAGGCATTCGCTGCATTTGGCCTGCATTGTTACTTTCTGCTTCTGATTATGCTGTTTGAAGGAGGTGAAGGCTGCACACCCTTTGAAGGCAAAATCTCAGCTGCTTTTAGCAATTGAGGCTTTCATTTTCCATTCGTGAATGGTCCATCCCTTATTTCGTACACAGTGGGAGGGAACAAAAAAAACAATAAACAATTTACAATCATAAAAACATCAGCATTTCTCAAATGTTTCTGGTGTAACTTAGCTACTAAATTGTTAAACCAGGTAATCAATCTTAGGACCAGATATAAAAAATAAATATGTTTGACACTTAAATGAGTCTGGCATACCATCTGTTTAAAAAAGTACAAACGAAGGGTTGGATAAAAAGTACAATTAAAGTAATTCACTAAGGAGTAATCCTGTTACAGAAGTGATGAATATAATCTGAGTATATTTTAAACGAGCCTGAAGTTAAAGATCTTAATGGTGGCAGGAAGTGGTCCTTGGTGAGCGATCCTCAGAGATGCAGTTTTCCAGCTGGAACACTCCCAACTCAACTCCTGTTCTTTGTGACTGCTACTTACTTGCCAGCACTATTCATGTAGTCAGGATGATTTTTTCTGTTCAAAGGCACTATGTCTTAGAAGGACAGATGGATTTTCCTATCCCTGTCTGTCCCTTTTTCTATCAGGCATGCTATTGATGCTCCCTCATGCTACGTACATTAAATATCGACTGCATTGTCATGTTGTAAAACACCAGATCCTTATTTTATTCAAGAGACTGCTCCATTTACTTCCTTGAACACAGAGATGTGTGTGCATTTTGGTGTCTGATGTGTTACAAGGTCATTTGTGTGTGTGTTGACTGATCTTTGAGGGCAATGTGTTGTACCTTAAATTAACGTGCTATTACTGTTGTTGGCGCGTGGTGGTTTGTACCGCGTTGTCGTATTCCCCTTATCACAGACAGATCTCACATATGCAGCAATGCTGCACAGGACTTGACTGCACATATTAATTACGTGTTTGTGCCAAGGCTTTTTGTCCGTGTCTTGATTAATGCACGTGTTATTTGCACTGAGCAGTAAGCAGGGCTGACAAGTTTTGTCGTTTCAAACAGCTAACTGGACTAGGCTGTATTAGATATCGCTCCCTAGTACCTACACTAGCTAGTGCACTGTATTAGCTATTTATTAGCTATATATTAGCTTTTTATTAGCTATATATTAGCTTTTTATTAGCTATTTTGTAGTGCTGCTCAGATTCAGAGCAGAAATTCTGGCTCACTGTATGGTGGACCATAAATATCCACAATGCATTTCAAATATACTCCTGCTCCATGTATTCCATAACTCTGTTTGAAATGGACCTTAAACGCAATGCGAAAGTGACGTCAGGTGGCAGCTTACTGCTTGAAAAACAAGGATGATGATGGAAGACGGTTCTAAACTTGTATGGTAAACTTTGTTTTAGATAAATCACAGGATAACACATCTATATTCAAGTTATCTCCTTTATCCCGTTGATGTTGTTGCCACGTTTTGCTACTTGTAAATATCCAGTTGCTAGGATACCAGCATTACCAAAAACGTCAATATGTCTTATGATATTCCAGTTCATAGTGGCTAAAGTATAATGCAGAAATAAAATAAAACTTTTTTTTCTGGAAAAAAGTACTTGCTCTTGATCTGTTAAACCCAATGTAGCATATTGTTCTGATTATGCTGTGTCCATGGACTGAATCTCTTGCCATGGGAATTTGAAATGACACACCTCGAAAGAGTGTATCCACAACAGAGAAGGATATAAAAAACGAGTCTAATATAAAGCACTCGCCGTGTTTGAATGTGCTTGATAAACGGGCTGTCGTCAGCCCCCTGATGGATGTTTAAAAGTAACAATTCATCATCGCGTCAGTTGATTGCAGAATGGAAGCTTTACTAATCAAAAAAAAAGTGACGTCCAGCATGTCATCCTTGAATTTATCTCCCTGTCCATTTGTAGCCAGCCCTCATTGTAGTATTCATGTGACTGTCACAGACAATTAAATTGGCGGGATATCGTTGTTCTAGGTGGCGGTCCGTGTGTTGTGCGTGAGGGAGTCCAGTAATCTTAACTTCTTGGGATAACAAATATCCCACTTGAACATGTACATAAGTACATACATCCATTTCTAATACAGACTTTCCTGCGGAAAATCGCAGTTGCCTAATGCTTATTATATTCATAAGACACATGATCGATTATTACCGTTCGTGTCAATAGTTCTGCGCCACTCCTGTGCGAGTCAGCAGCTTGAGGTAGTGATGGGACAAATGAGGCATCAAAACCCTTGGTGGGTGGAAGTTTCTTGTGGCATTGTCTTTAGCTCTAAGAAAAGTTCCTAGTTTTCAGTCAGCCAACATAACAACAACTCTCAAATAGTGCAAACACAGGGGCCGGGGAGATGCTCGTTACACCACACAATCATTGTGGACACTACACGCACTCAAGAAGGTTCACAATATAACACAGTCTAATGAATATAACAGATGGCCACATTTAAACTAAACACCATCACGGCAATTGCTGCATTAGAAAGTTACACAATACAACTACAGCTCCAGTGCACACTGGGAGTGCAACTCCAAAGTTACACCGGTCCAGGCTACGACTGCATTTCATTCCTAGAGAAATGTATTTGTGCAATGACAATAAAGTTGAGTCTAATCAAATCAAACTGTTATTATTGTGGTTGTAATTCATATTTTTAACAATGCATCTGGAAAAAAAAATCATTGATGGCAAATACATGGGTGTATGGTTTTTCTCAAACCATTTTTGTGAATTTAGTTTTGTAATGGATGTCTTAAAACAGCATAACCAGTTGTTTAAGATCGTGTATTTTTTTTTTTTTTCAGTGCCAAACATGTTAAGAGGAAGTATCTCATTAACTATTACCTATAAATCCCAGTTCCAAACAGGAACAGTCGATGTTGCATTAACTCCAGGTTCATGAGTTTCAACACCTGACTCCAAATATATAGTACTGACAAGGTGATCTGAGTTCAAGGAGATCAGGGGACTCCACAGGCTGGGGGCCGAGGTGATGATTGGCTTTGTTTTTCTGGAGGTGCCTTGAACATCAGTTCACACCTGGGGGGAAATGTCCCATAGAGTGAGGAAGGTCAGAACGCTGGGCCAAGGGGGACTCCCGAGTGCCAAGGTGCATTTGGGGACAGTGGTGTAGGTCACAGCACTATTAAAGGTGAGGACAGCTGAGTCACGAGGAGGAGAAGGGGGGGAAGGAGGAAGGCCTTCGCCGAGGGACCTCCGGGAAGATGGTTTTTAATCGTTTTGAATAAAAAGGAGGGCATATTCACATGCAGATATTTAACATTACGGGACCTAATTCTACTATGAAATGAGCATAGACATTCACACAGAAAGAGTTTAACTGTATTTTAAACTGTTTAAAGTGAACTACTAAAGTGTGTGTTAGATTTTTTTTATTATTATTATTATTATTCAGTTTTGCTTAATCGTGACTGTGCTAGTGATACCTCATCAGATGTCCCCCAGCAGTTTTTTTCAACAGTGGTGATACAGTTTCACTTCCAGCAAAATATTATTCTTTGCATGTTAGGCCTGGCTGGCCGTTTGTGTGTGGCGGCTTTCCCCATGTGGGATTTGACTGCGGTTACCTGCAGGTTAAAAAAAAAAAAAAAAAAAAGCTCTCACGAAGGTGAATTTTTTACAAAACGGTGATTTTTTTTTATGCATTAGCTTTTGTGGCTGGTGGTCGCTAAATAATTAATAGAATAAATTCTGTTTTTTATGGTTTATTTATCTATTCTTATTTTGATGCGTATACCCCCTTGTTTCCTTCATCGTGTTATTGACATGCCAGGTAGTCTGACTGGCATCTCTAAAAAAAAAATTGCTTGCAGTGTGTGATTCTGTGCGAGGCTGTACCCTGCGGTAGATTGGCACCCCATCCTCGTGCCACACATACTCTATTCTAGGCCCGCATGACCCTGCACAGGCTAAGCATGAAAGTGATGCCAACTTACTTATTAGTGTACAGTGCCTCTCAATTAATGTCATTAGTACAAAATACACAGCGATCCACAAAATCCAAAGTGTCTGACGGCATACAAAGGACAGGGACTCTCTGCTCATTCTTCATGGGTTAAATTAAAACAGAGGAGTAGAATCGAATCATTACATCTAAAATGAAAATAAAACGGAAGAAACATTGGAACCCGGCGCACTGAATCTTTTTCCATTCGAGCTTAATGGTTGCTAAATCAGTTAAGCGGCCCTTTCTGCCATGTTCGTGTAATTACAAACAGCATTGGCACCAAGGCTTGATAATGCATGGAACGCCCCAGCATCGTGTCTCCTGACAGACACACCGACAGTGACAGGCACTGCTAGCTCAGAGCGTGTCATCCATTCATTCGTCTTGCATCGCGCTTATGCGGCTCGCCATAAACTTCCGTCGAAATGATTGGCGGTGGTGCTTCAGTGACAGTTGAAGCAGACAGCCCAACATATTTACATGTACAACGGACCCTAAACGACGTTATTGCGTTAGAATCCATCATTATTAGCAGTAAGACCAAAAACGGTTCAATGTCACAAAAGGATGTAATTTGTGGCTAAAGTGTAACATAACATGATGTTATTAACGATCTATCCTTTTGGATTCATCTTATATGCTCCAAATTTCCTATTTACATTGTACTTTTTTTTTTTTTTATGATCAGCCAAATCAAAATAAATCTATCACAACATCCTTATAATGATTCTATATATACTTGCTGCTGATCAGTCTATGCTAATCTTGACCCTGAATGCTGAGAAAGCACACTTTTTTAAAACGACATTGTATTATTGATAGTCATTTAATAGCAATGTGCACCTTGCTCTAAGCCCAACCCCTTCCACCTCAGGATGGCCTCAGCGGAGTGAGGTGCCTTAGCCATACATCGAGGGACTTACCTCTCTGGGATCCCATGTCTGTGTTTTTTTGGTTCTGTTGAACGGCATTCGTCGGTCATGCACTTGCTTTACTCTGTGTCTTGTTGACAGTTATCGCAACGGGAGGTGCGAGCTTTGAAATAATATCGGGTGGCAAACACAGAGGAGGCCGACACTGAAGAAAATTACAGCAGCTGCTCATTAAATCGACTGCGAGTTTTAGTGGAACATTTCTGTCACAAACATTATTTTCATTTTCCCACTCAAAATGGAACTGAAATTAAAAGACAAATGGAATAATAAGGCAATACTAGTCAAACGTATTGCAAAACCAAAAAAATGTGCAGTCTGTCTTCATTGCTGGTACTGAGAATGTCAGGGTTTTTTTGCTGCTTAACTTTTCAAAATAGAGAGTGGGTTGCCTGGGTACAAAATCTCACGGGATAAAATACCAGGAAAAAAAAAAAGCAAGTCGGGAAAGATGGAGAGAAGATCTGCCAAAACCATTAGCTTGAGGCTGAGCCAAAACTATACTATGTGTATTAAGCACTGAACCTTGCTTCCTTCATTTGTTAGCTAGCATTGCAAAACATTGCAGCATGATTGCAGAGATACTATGATAATTATACAGTGACTGAACTCCACCATTGATCTCAGTTGACTGTACGACAGTGTCTGCGGCTGTCTTTAATCTGCTGTGCTCTTTTATTTAGTTTTGTTTGCTTTTTTATTCTTTTATTCTTTTATTGTTTTTGCATTGCTCAGAGTGTACGCTTTTCATTGCCGCACGTGTGCACTTTGGCAAAATTGTAACTAAGATGAGGACCCTAAGCAAGGACGCTCTTCTCGTTCCATCTACATTCCTGATTCTCTCATTAGGTTAATTACGTGGCCTTTTTAACTGGTTAAACACCCTTTACCTTTGAGCGTGACCTCCTTGAGCGGTGATTATGATTAATAAAAAAAACCTGTTTACCTTTAAAGACGTTCCTTGTTCTCTTGGATTATGCATATTTTAAAAATTATGTAGCATTTTCTAATAGTTATGTGTGAAAAGAAAGGGGTAGTTATTATGAATGGGAAAAAAAAAACAAAAACATTTTCCATTTGTACTCAGATTACTATGAATGATGTACACATGTAGTAGAGGCTGAGATGGTTATGTTCAAACTCCTGGCGTTGTCCTCTTACGTTTTATGAGGGCTCACACAAAGCCATGGACCCATGGCACTCATGGGTCCTGCTGGCCCAGTGTTGTGACCTCCAGGCATGGCCACAACGGTGGAAGAGTAACTTTGCTCAAACGTGCAGGTCTCTGTGAGAAGTCATTAAAGAAATTGATGAACATTTCAGCAGGCCAAAGGGTCAGTTCAGGAAGCTTAACATCCAAATAACACATTTTAAACTGCAGGACATCAAATTCAACTGAAAATTAAAAATTTAAAAACCTGTCTAATGAAAATGAAATGTCATCTATCACTGTCATAGGACAAAAAAAGTGACTCACTTTTCGGTGAGGGACTATATACCAGGTTATACAAAATTTAACCTTTGCGGCATGATTTTTGATAGCATTGGTTTTCATGTTTGTTTCAAGCTAATAATTGTAGGTTAAGTGCATTCAAATTTTATATATGTACTCTATGACCAATTGCATATAGGCACTGGATTGAAACTGAGAATAGGGGCATTTAGAAGCATCATGCATACTGCATACACTCACCGAAAATTATGCTGAGAAAATGATTTTTGTGTCAAGGTGCATTTTTTGTCCAGATAGCTAAATTTAAGCTGCTCATGCTGTATAACTTAACATTCCGTCATCGGATCTAACCCAGACTCTTCATCCTGTGAGGTGGGAAATTAAACTATGAAGCACATTATGTCAGACAGTAATTATTTTCTCATGAAAGACAGAGTCAAGCAACCCAAATCATAATCTTAAGATTTCCGCGTGAACATTCCACTTTTTAGCTGGAATAACAAAACCCAGGGCCAGTGATTTTCTGAATTTGTGGGGTGATTTTTCTTTTGGGTGATGATGAGCTTATGCATGCCCAAGCAACAATCACGCTTGTCCAGTGAAAATGAAAGTGACCTTTCCCTAGGTTTTAAAAATGCTGCCATTGTATGCAGCTGTGGTCTTTTATGTGATGCCTCTGCGAATCTATAAAAACAGTGATTTATAAACTAAAAAGAAAATGCATAATCAGGTCCCTTGGTTTAACCCATTGTTTCTCTCTCTCTCTCTCTCTCTCTCTCTGTGACCATGAGCACAAAATGTGTAAATTAACGTCATATCGTGTCCAGTGCATTGCAGTGCCCCCTAGAGGAACAACTGATTAGACTATGGAAATGCTTGTGAGTGAAATGGGGCTTGAGTAGATCATGTGCAGCCTTTCGAAATAGACAGCAGCAGAAGGTGAACATTTAATGATACCAGATTCTGTGCTTAAAGCTCAATATGGTATTTTAAGTGGCACAAAACAGCAGCTGTTCTGCTCTGATGCTGGAAGGGCCTTTGAATTGTCAGTCTCCTGGATTCCTCATTACATCACCTCTAAATTATCAGTCTCCTGGATTCCTCATTATATCGCCTCTGAATGGTCAGTCTCCTGGATCCCTGATTATCTCACCTCTGAATGGTCAGTCTCCTGGATCCCTGATTATCTCACCTCTGAATGGTCAGTCTCCTGGATCCCTGATTATCTC
>JAACJT020000092.1:483841-495826 GCA_009936485.2 Gymnarchus niloticus | reverse complement strand
CACAACAGTAGGTTTAACAAAATAACAAAAGGCCCCCAATCTTGAAGCTTTGGCCTTCCCATCAGAGAAAAAACCAGCAAAGGATGGGGGCCCCCCCCCCCCCCCATTCTGCCTGAGATGCTTATGAAGGGTGGAGGTGCTCTGTCATTTTTGAAATAGGCATAAAAGCCTCATGACTAACTCAACCGGAACCACATATTGAAACCTGGGACTGATTATTGAGTGAGTCGCGTCACAGATGGCTCTGCAAATTTGTTGAGGCCTGTCTGCTGATCTGGTGGATATTATATTTACTTTTGCCTTAATGACTTCAGTATTCTCTCCAACTTTAAAGTTCCTTCTAGTGTTTTGGTCCTTCAGTCAAAGAGTTGCCCAATAAATTACGGCATGAGCCCAGATCCCAATGAATTTAAATTCACATTAGATAAAAGTTAGTGTCTGCGATGCATTGTTATCAGGTCTGAAAAGGCATTCGCCTTAGAATCTGCTGATGGCACACCTCACATTGTATAATTTAAATGGTCGTAGTTGACGTTTTAATAACATACAGGAACCTTGTTCTTCATTCTCAATTTCTCCCCGTAATGACCTGTGATTTTAAACGTGTTTGATGTTATTGCACCATAAATTCTGGTAGCAGCTGAAGATCTAAGAGAGGAGCTTTCCTCCGTCATAGTCTTTTTTGGCTTAGCTCTTCAGCATGAGCCGGTAAACCAATCAGTTCATGCCTACGCTGTGTGCCTTTAAGGAACACACATGCTGCTACCTCATAGAAGGAAAGGCGATTCATGCTTGTGGGTCTACCGAGATAAGATTGTCTGTTGCCCTTTCTTCCTTTCTTTTCTTCCTGTTTCTGTCTTTAGTGTTATTTGCTTTTGCATTACCCAGAGTATTACATTATAGTTGCATATGCCAAAGAACATTAGAATCTTAGAACTAGTGATGGGACAAATGAGGCTTCCAGACCAGTGGTGGGTGGGAGTATCCTGAAGTAACCAATCAATGCTGATGCTAAATGAGGCTTCATCACTAATTAGCATATACTGCAACACACCATACACCATGAACTTTTATGAACATCAATGGTTCTGTACTCATTTAAATTCAATAATTCTTCAACATTAAAGCGCATCACAGACAAAACAATGCTCATTCTGGAACCAAAATGAGTCAAGGGATAAGTGAAAATATGAAACCCAGACAAGCAAGCAATGTTTTGCATAGTGCATGGTGAGATGGTTTCCGTGTGCCGCTTAAGTGTGAAGCTCCTCTGAGATCATCACTGCCCATACAGCGTGCCTTGTCTCTGCACACCCTTCAGCCATCACGATCTGATACCATCCCCCCCAGATCGGCTACAGTTAATCTGGCTGTAATTGCAGGTCACGTTTGGCCGATGATAATGAGGTTGCTAGTGGGCCGATCTTCAGCACCACACTAGGTCCTGGCACCAGCCAAAGAAAGTGCCAATGCCGTTGCACAGTGAGACGTTGGGAGCAGGAAGTTGATGAGAAACGTGTTGAAGGCCACTGTAATCATAAGGTGGATGCAGTGGTAGACACCTGAAGCTGTGAGAGAAGCTGGTTAACCAGATTGATGTCTGATGACCCACCAGCCCTGCGTGGTTCTTCCCATTAACACTGTATACAACCATGCCCTCATGAAACAGGAGCGAAGCAGGGTTCATGTACACTTTTAGACGTGGCCTGGAGGCAGAAGAAATAGAAATGGTAGTAGACCCAAACTAGGCCTTCCTGTTCTGCTCCTTCTGGTTCTACCTTTGGATTGCAATTCTCATTTATTGCCCACTTATGATCAGAAACATCCCGTATCATATAAATATGGCAAGCAAGGCTATTTACCGTAGATGTCCATGTCTTAGCACTAACTGTCTGGACTATAGCTCGATCAGTCCGGCAGCAATTCTAGATTCGATATCTTTCACGCCGATGTGAACGGCGAAGGCTCAGTGGACGATCGGTGGCACCCAATGGGGTGTCTCGAACTTTACATTAGAGTCCATAACTACATCTACACATTTAATAAAGTATCTATCTATCTATCTGCAGATTGTTGAGACCTTGGGGGAGTGAAACCTATGCTGGGGACCTAAGAAGGCAGAGAGGTAGTCATGTTTTAATAAAGTGCATCAGACAGCCCTGTCGTACACGTGAGCAGTGCAGTAATTCACGTGCTGTGCTAAGAGCATCACCTACACAACACCCTTAATAGCCAAAAAGCATACTTTAGCCTTGGGTAAAAACATCTGTTATTTAAATTGAGGTATGCTCTAAAAACAGGTTATGTTCTTTGACATTAAGGTCTGCAAAGTTTTCACCTGTTTTAGTTGGAAAGGTGTAATCTAGTATATGTGTTATTATTATTAACCATGTCGATTTTAAACTTCCATTCTTCCGCAAACAGGTCTGGATAAGCATGTAATTCAAGGGTTTGACAGCAGGATTCTGCAGGAGATTGAACTAGGAACTTTTTATACCATGTCTGGGACCTTTGAGAGTGGTGTGCATCCTGGAGGTAGCTCGGTGTTGAAAAATGGTCTGGACCTTAGTGCAGGTCAACTTGGTCTTGAATAACAGTCAGAGGCCTTCCCAAGTGGAAGATCGATCTACCAAGATGATCTGCCGGTGAGAGTGTGTCAGCGTAGGGGTCACTTTAAGTTTAAGTCACCTTGGCTGGTGACATGGTGACCTCAGCAACACTCCCCCAGGTTCTTCTTCAGCAGGCTTAAAGAGGCATACGATGAAAAACAGGTGCCCACGCTCTCGCCTTCTTAAAACACCAAGGCAGATAATGACTGTCACCAACCACAGATCCAAGACATCTCTATTGCAGTTGCCGTAGCTTCCCATCTCCGGCGTTTTGGTGACTAAACAAAACGTGCCGTATCGCCTACCAATTTCAAAGTGCTCAGATCCCCGTGTGTGGGAGGTAAGATTTGTACTTGTCTGATTTAGGCTGTGTGGGTTGGGGACATGCGAAGCAGTAGAGATGTAATGTTTCCAGGCTGATTTGATCGTTCCATTCAGCACAGAACGCATGATCAAGGCAGCCAGATTTACAGGCACCTGGAGGTCCGGGCATGGCAGAGATGAATTGTGTATTAATGTGTCTGTTCCTCCCCAAAAATTAGCTTGAGAGAACAGACAGCTTCATACCCTGGAAATCTTCTGCCTGTCTCCTGGAGATAGATATGAGTGCCTCGGAAATCCAGATCAGGGAGTTGTTGCCTTTGAGGTATTCCCACAATACACTGTGCCCACCCAGAGGTGACCTACTTTCTCGACGCAGTGAAACCCACGTAGATCACAGGACGGGACACCGATCCTCAGTGCCATTCAACTCTCACCATGGATTAATTACTTCTGACAAAACCCAATCTCGTGCTACGTACAGGACACTTCTGCCTCCGCAATTAATTATGCACCATTCTGTCGCTGCCATTTAATTTGTGTGGCTGCTGGCTTCTCCACGGCCGAGGCCTTTCCGTTGTATCCGCCCACAACACTAGAGCAGACATCCGATACGCGGTCAGTGATACCTCACCTGTCTTGTCGTCTGACAAATTGATCCTTTCCTAATGTAGTTGGAGCTCCTACCCACCCCAAGCCCTCTGTTGAGTGGGACATGGTCGGAACCAGTAAAGTTACACTTAGTCCATGGATTAATTTTCTTAGTATTGTTTACCAAGTCTTGTGTGTGCGGCCTGCGACAGGCTTTAGAATTACCGATGCCCGTGGCAAGGATGCAAAGTCCCCCTTTGGAGATATGTCTGCATCTTTAGGTGGTTCAAAGATAGGAGTGAATGATCTTAGATGATTACACTCACATTAAAAGACATAGGTAAGTAAGCTGGGTGGTTATTGTGTGTTTTTTGTATAAAACAAAGGCAGACAGCAGCACCTATGTTGTGAAGGAGCTTTGCATACAACAGTGTTCATAGAAACTAAAACTTCTCAAAGATCCAGCCTCATGAAAGAATTTTCTTGGCTTTGCTTCAGAGTACTGCAATCCAGGTGTGTTGTTTCGAGTCATTTTGGTAGAAAAACTTGGTTAATTGATGCATACTGTTTAACGTATATAGGAGTTGTTTAGGTTGCAAATCACAGAACAGTTTAGGGTATTCATTCTGGTTGGTTTCTTTCCAGAGGAAAATTCTCTGGATGCTTTGGCTGGTAGAATAGCATAGCACACACGGCTTGGGTAGGGCGACTGAGAAGATGAGGATCGGAATTAGAGCTTATTTGAACGTCTTGAAATATTTTTGCCTGTGACATCATCATCTACTCTGGAGAACTCTCAGTCAATTAACCTGCACTGTGATGTCTGGCATCATAGTGAACAAACAAATCCCCTTTGGAATGAAAAGTCAATTTACTTAGCCTCAAAGTAGCGAATGACTTCCTTTTCAACATCAGTCAAGGATTTTAATCTTCTCCTCTTTCTGTCTTATTGCAACATACCTGCCAAAATTAATTGCTTATTAAATCAACATTAACCTTGTGACTTCAGACACTTACTGCTTTGGAAACCAAGCTTAGGTAATTAAATCTTAACTTTTTTGAGACCGTTCCTTCTTTTAGTATTGATCTATGTTAACCGTGTTTAAAATCAGCTGAGGTAGCCTGCCAAATTTGAAGTAATCAGAGTCTGAGTCTACCTGTCGCTAGCTTGATGTTCTGAGGTTCTTCAATTCTGTCCACTCCTTTGAATTAACCCGTGTTGCACAGGCTGTGTATACACCTCACATCAAACAGCTTGTCAGTCATGGGCCGTGATAGGTACACTTTCTGTCATATGTGATTTAAGGCAAGGCTGCTCTTGTTTCTGAGATGTCTGCATGCAACACCTGACCACCTGACTGTTTGATGATTTTTTATGGTTGCATCAATGCTTTTTATTTCCAATAGATAGTTATGGTCATTAGATTATATGTCTTGCTTTTCCAAATGCTTTAACTCAAATCTGCTCTTTATAAATGCCCCGGTTACCTTCAGAGCTGGATATTCTGCTTTTAAAATTAATTATAAATACCTTCGTGAGAAGTACACAGCTGTAAAAGCATTTGATGAAAAGCCTTTTATAGAGCCATTAAAACTGAACTTACAGTATACATTTTCTGTTTTGCAAATGTTCAGATGAGGACCCAAGCGATGACTTTTGTCACTTGTGAAATCTCTGCTCTCACCCTCATAAAAGGTGTCTTGGATTGAGAATGTGCAAATAACTGTGAAATAATGGAAACACAAGAATATACAGAATATCAAAAGCAGTTGGTTCATCACAGGTGGGGCATCTGAGTTTAATTGACAATTATTGCGCTGTCATGCTTAACGTCCTGCAAAATAGCTTTATTTTGAATAGAAAAAAAACCTTATTGACTTTATGAGGTCATTAAATACTACTAATTACACTGGATAAGGTGGCGTTGCTAGAGGAAAAAAAAATACTCCGTCACACAATGAATTCAAAAGTTGGCATTCCTATGAATGAATTAACTAACTGGTTAAATTAGACGGGCAAGTCCGAGTAAATTGATTTCAAACGTTAATCTAATACGTAACCAGGCAGTTTAATCGAATGCAGTCAGTGTTAAAAAAGCAATGGCTTTGTTGTGGTATGGGGACCATATTGGTTGCATGGTGTAGGACCACTCAATCTCACACAGTAAAAGCAAATCTGAGAGAACAGATCCAATGGTAAAACCTCTATCTTGATAGAAGCAGAATTTCTCCATAGTGACTAGAAAGCAGGAATTGCCACTAAAGGCCACCACAGTCTTTCATATATCTCTATAGATACCATGGGGAATCAAGCCAAGGTGCCCTAAGTATATATGACCTGCTACCAAGTTGCCTTTAGATTAGCAGTATATGCACTTGAATACATGTTGTTCCAATATTTTTAGATTGGGGGGCCTTCTTGTGATTGTTTCCATTCAACCTCAAAGAATATCAATTTTGACTATGATGTGGAGTTTTTTCCATGAGGATGTTTACCATTTTTGAAATGGAAGTTTCTAGAATTTTCCTTCACTCAGCTAAAATGAAGAAAAACTATCAAATTCTGGATGTTTACATACTGCTTAATAATGTTACTTCTGGGATAATATATGGGGCCCCTCCCCTGCCACGTCTTCGGCTCCTGCTCTCTAGGGCTGATACCCATGGGTTGTGAAAAGTTTTAAAGTGCATTTAGCTTGCCTGTTTCTTTTTTTTTTTTTTCTAGGCATTGATGCATTATGGGAAAATGTTCAGTCAAAAGCAATGCATTTCAACCTGCTTATGATCTTCTTCCATGGCCTTTTCAGATTTCTTCTCTTTTGGGTCTTCCTGACCAGAATTCAGAAGCATGGAAAAAAGATTACATTATAAAGGATGGTGAAAGGGGGCACTTTGGGTCTGATATAGACCTGCAAAGATCCTCTATGTCTATATACTGTAAAGCTACAGTACTTCCATTAAAAGTGAATTATTATGTCCACTGAAAAGATGGCATATTTATGCAACGATGTATTTGTTCCTCAGAAGGTATGTTAGTCATGGTGTGACTCACAGTTGAGTGATTCACAAGCCTTCTAAATGCTTTTGACCATCATTTCCATTGCATCTCTCTGCTTTGGCTGGGCCTGCCGTTCTGAAGGCCACCTGGTTTGAGTGATTGCAAGGGAGCCATTGTGGAGAAGCTCTGGATGAACTTCCAAAGCAGTGTCTGGTTCTGCAAGGTGGGGGGCAGAGCAGGACTTGTGCCAATCAAATTGCTCATGTTAAGTTGGGCACCATAGAGGCAGAGTTATTAAACACCTGCTGGTCTAGGCAGAGGGCCACCTATAACGATGAACAGGCTAATGACAAGGAGTTCTATTCTCCTTGGTTCAGAACCCGTCTATAGCCTCTTAATGTACCATATGTGCATGCATTGTCAACCTTCTTTTGTGAATATGTGGACATCCATCCATCCATCATGTTTCAGTCACTTGTCTAGTGCTAGGTCAATGGCTTAGCATAGAGGGTTTAGGCTACAAGGCATAAAAACCCCCTCCATCATAACCACAATGATGGTGACATTCATGCATTACTTATATACTGGTCTGAGATAGATGCCGAAGTCATTCTAATGTCCATAGAGTGAGCCTGAGTGGTCATAGTCATTGGTCATATAAGTGTAGTATGTTTAGCATACGGTGTTAAGTGAAATATTATGACTTGTTTTGTTGGTAAATATTGGAGTGGGTGAAGCAGCTCAGAATTATACTGCTAATAATAAAACCCCAAGTTTACAACTTCTACAGGGTTTGGAAGCAGTCTGCACACTCAGCATTCCAGCTAGGAGAACAGTGAAACCAGCACAGGACTGGGGAGGAATGGTGGGGGAGACTCCTGTCTCCTTCAAGGATTGCCAGAGAAGCTCATTAAAAAAAAAAAAAAGAAAAGCCTTCACCAGACACATTCAGTTGTTGCCAAAGATCCATATCATTTAAGGACTGAAAGCATGTATAATTCATAAATGGTAAAATAACTGCATAAAGCTGCGGTCTCACAGCCCACAGTTGTCCATCTGTTGCAGCTGCTTTGGTCTTTACATGCTTTATCCTTGTCTTGATGGGTGCTGTTTTATCCTCTAAAGTAGTTCAACTCGTTTAATAACATTCCTATAGGCATGACATTTTACCCAGTGTACCGGTGCCCTGATAATCCAGTTCTTCTCAATGATGGCTTCAATTTCTTAAAGGTCTTTCAAAGGATGACCACCTGGTCCATAGCCTACTTACCATCATCCTGCACAAGACCATCAAGTCTACTTTTTGTCTGAGCAATGCTGCTCTGCACTGTTCCTAATTAGACGCCATGCAGCACGAGTGCCTGTTCCATTCTGGAAGAAAGGCTAGCAACACTCAGATTACTCTTTGTTAGTCATTAAAATTATGCTCATCCTTTTGACCACCCCCCATCACATGTTCTCTGCTACCATTCTCGAAGTTTACTGAAATAAACACTTATAGTTTATAATTGTCTTAGTTTCCTTTAGTTGTGAGATGATAAAATTGTGTATTTTTTCCCTCTCAATTTTAAGATATACAGGCTTTAACAATTCTTCTGTACTTACAGCAGTTACTCGCAGCTATACAGGGTGATGTGTGCCTCTTAAGAATTAGATGACTGTGCTGTCATCAGAAGGTTGTTGGTTTGAATCCCCTGACTAGCAACATGTGTCCATGGGAGCAAAATGAGTTAACAAAGGTATTCTAATGTACAGTACCTGTCCTTCTACAAATGAAATTTTATTACTTTAATATTGTGTTTGCTATTGTTATGAATGAAGGGTAAATTACATTTTATTAGTCTTTGACTTGTCTTTAGCAGAATTATTTCAAACCAGTGGACCCTTATTTGAATTAATTTCACGCAATCTGTAGCCACATACCCATATTCATATGAAGATCTGAAGTGTTTAAAGGTTTTTCTTGTCACGCACTAAAGAAAAGGCCTGAAACTTCTGTACAGCCTTGCCAGTATGAAACAGCTCAGGGATCCATGACAATCACCTGTGCGGTATGATACTGTGTCTTTTTTGCAATGTGCGGACAGGTTAAACACAGGCTATAGGAGTTGGAGTGAGGCTTAATTTATCTGTCTGGCAAACTCACAAATGGCAGGTAAATGAAGCAGTGGCAGCATGATAATGGATGGGTTTGTGACTGGTCCGGCAGGGTTATTACACAACTTGTTTTGACCTTGCATTGTGGGAAACATAAATGTAGCTTAAAAAAAAAAAACAAAAGCAGACCTTTTTTTCTAAATAATTTCTGCGGAAAAGATAAACATCTGCCCTTTATAAATGGGTAGTGCATTAGACAAACAAAACAGATTAAAAACTAAAAAAAAGTTTGTAGAAAAATTTGTGATAATTCATTTGACTCTCGCTGTCTGCTTAAAATGCCTTATTCTTACATACAGCGTATATATCCATCCATCCATCTTCTTTAGCCGCTTAACCGTAAGGGTCGCGAGGAAGCTAGAGCCAATCCCAGCCGACTTCGGGCAAAAGGCGGGGTATACCCTGGGCAGGCCGCCAATCCACCGCCGGGCCAACACAAAGACGAACAGCCATACACACTCACAGTTACAGCGTATATATATACTTTCATACATATATAATTATATATACATATATAATAAATTAACCTAATTAACTTATTGCAGGGTCTCAAATGCCAAGAAAACAAAATACGATAGATGATTATGAAATTCAGTTTGAAAATAAATTCAACAACATGTTTACAAAAGCTAAATGAAAATTTACAGTGTGCTTTAGTCTTTTTCTGGCCTTGGTATGCAGCTAAATATTTATGATAGACTGTATAAATGTTATTAACATTCAGTACCAACAGGGGGCAGTCTGGCCTGTGTGGTGCCCCATTTCACATCTGGTGTGAAGGAAAGCAAAAAAAAAGGAAAATGTTATTTCAAATAGTGTCAAGGTAGACATAAAGTAAATGGAGCATAGCTATTGATTGTCAAGGGCTTTTCCTAGAAACTATTAAGCTAGTTTCTACGGTGGCTGACATGGGTCATTGTCTGCTCAGGGCTAATGAAGAGCTTTGGCTTTGTCAAGGCCTCGAGTGGATGTTTACTTTTTCTGAGTAAATACTAAAAATTAGCACTGGGAACTTGGTGAATTCAGATTTGTGAAGTGCAGTAAGTTGGAGAGTGGAGGGAAGAAATCACAAAGCCTCAGTCAAAAACATCCCACATGAACACATTCCTTCCTCCAACACATTCCATTTTAAACATTCTTGCTCAGTCTTAAAATATACAAACTAAGTAAATTGGTGCGATCATGATGGCTGGCCTTCATTAATTACTTACCTGTAGGTGCAGGACTAATGAACACCAAAATAAACCCTCTTGCCTGTTGTTGCATTTTATAGACCAGTATGCAAGTTGATGTGTGCACTTCTGCAGGCTATCTAATAAAAGCTTATGAACTAGACACAATTACATATAGTAAAGAATTAGTGATGAGCATGTGTGTTTATTAAAACATTGTAATTTGGAAGGTAGCATCTTCTCCTTGCATTGTGCACAAGTCCTCCAGGTACTCGGGTTTCCTCCGATGGGTTTAAGAAATGCGGTATGGCAAATTGGCGTTCCTACATGACCTGTAGCATGTGACTGTGTGTCAGTATTTTGTCCTGGGTGTACCACCACCCCAGCCCTCTACTGGATAAGCATTTATAAGATGGATGGAGGATGGCATTCCATTTGTTCAGAAGGTCAGGATCATTCCATTGGTGTCTGTCTTTTGAAATTCTACTTGTTGGGGAGCAAACACGTTCTGGTGCAGACCACATTGTAAAACATTGCTCGAACTTGTTTAAAAATGAACAGGTCCTAGATGAGCTTGAGGGTTTGGCATAATCAGACACGGTGATGCGAGGGGTCCTTCATTCTGTTGTTGACGGAGCGAATCCCCTTAGATGACTTGTCAGGACCTCGACACTCAACCTTCATTCTTGACCCGACTGTTTCCATTCATATTCTTGAGATGATTAGGATATCAGTGTGCCTGACGCAGAGCCCTCATGGGTTTAGGCTCCTGCCAAACCACCCCTCTCCGGTTCAGACCTCTGAGACGACCGCCCTACCTGGACCAGGCACGGCGTACTTGTCTTCCATCATTCTGAGAGTGAATGAGCGAAGTGACACTGGTGCTCGAACAAATACAGAACCCAGCGGGACACTGTGCTCGCAGAGACCACCTGCGTGTAACTGCCAATTCCAGCGTGACCGCTAAAAGACTGCTGTGGCTGTCACTCCTGGCTCGTTTGGCAGTGTTGAGGCCTGGATTTGATCCTGTGATTTCCAACCTGGGGAGGGGGCAGCACCCTGCTGTTGATGAAGCTGTTGTCTGTTGTCAGCTGGTTCCTGTCCGTGTCTCCTACGGAGAGCAGGTTTTTTTTTTTTTTTTTTTATCAGTGGGGATCTGAGATGATTCAACAGAATGGACAACCAAGATTGCCCCTTGAAAGGGAGAAGGTGAGAAGGTTTGACATGCGGTTTGGAAACACTGTTATTCATTTCTGTCTAGCTCCCTAAACGCAAAATGACAGATCAGTTTTGTACTGAAATGTTTTGCAAACTGAGGTTTCTGTGTTTTACATTTGTTTTTACTGAGGACCAGACATTTTAACATTTTGCATGTCAGAGTTTTAAGTGATGCTTTGAAAAGAATATGTGCTGTCAGAAAGGTCCGCCACTGGCAGAGATGAGCAAGGTGGTCGTTTCAGGCACTCGAGCGCTCTACCCGTACACCGGCCCAGACGAGGCTCACTGCCTCACTGGCTGAGTCGCATCAAAGATGGTGGAAGGACTCGTTCTGCATGCAGCAACCAAAGGGAGCAGAGCTCGGTGTGAACAAAGGAAAAGAAATTTAAAATTCTGCTGGGTGGTGGGATTCAAAGTTCTGAAACCCCATGGTGGGTCCTGGTTTGTGGAATTGTCCCAGCAGACAGGCTGAAATGGCTGTCCTGGGCATGCTGGATGTTTTGAAGATTGGGAAACCATCAGAGAAAATGGCTTCTCGTGGTCCTGAGAATGCGCGGCATGCTAGCTGGGAAATGGAAAGGCTAGTATGGCAAAAAGTGTAAGAATGGCAGCTCTTCATCATAACATAACAGTCTGTTTTAAGTGGAGCAGTCTGCAACACTCAGGTGTTAGGCAACGGGGCAGGCATCTTAAAGGCCCAGATCACAATGACATTTCAGTTCAGTTCTCTACCTGACGCGTTAAAGCGAAATGGTGATAAGACCTGCTTGCTGCCTTCTGAGCCACCGAACCTGCTCTGATTACTCAACTGCAACGGGCAAGACCACGCTGTCCCCCAGACGGATACAAGACTTGTCCTTTTATATCTATTGTTCTACTTGAACTCATTAATTTGTCCTGCCTGGTGCTGGCCTGAGGA
>JAACJT020000092.1:453931-483741 GCA_009936485.2 Gymnarchus niloticus | reverse complement strand
CCCCGGACTGAATCCTCCCAAGAGCGCCCCCCTCCTGACACAGAACCAATAGATATTTTAGGGGACCGGCGACGGGGTGGATTTCTGGGCGGCTCAGGAAGTGGGTTGGGGGGGGGTTTGGGGGGGGGGGGGGGGCGTGGGTCTGAGTTAGTTGAATAATCAGTCAGATACTGAATAAACCTCAAGTGGAAATGCCTCAGTCTCTGCCTGCCTGCTCATGGGAAATGTTTTTAAATTTCATCACGTCATCATTGCTAACGACAAACGGGATGCTGGAAGACATTCATTTTAAAAGCTACATACACAAACAATGATAATATTTTCCTTTGGTCTTACTCGTGATTTTATACCATTTTGGACATACCCTCATCCCTTTTGTATAATTATTCCATATTATTTAAAAAAACAATCAATTATCATAATTACAACCAGCATTTTCCTTAGGCTAGGGCAAGGGCATTTAAATTAATCGTGAAATGAAAGCATTTGTTAATTAATGTGCGTGTTATGCCCCAAAGGATGGCATTGAGTCAAATCCAATATAAAAGTCCGGAATGCAGCAATAATTATAAAACAAATCTATCTTGCTGTGCATATCCTTAGGTTAGATAATCAATATAAAAAAATGACTTGTTTGGCTTTTCAAACAAATAGGCCACTTCACCTAATAGAAAAGAAATGCTTTTTAATGTATAGTAGAATACAGAATAAATACACATTAAAATGATTGTCACGTGCCACTTTTATTAATAAATTGCCATTTCAGAATGATATATAATTGCATACCTTTTATAATGAATGCAGTCTTGTTTTATGATACTGTATATGCTTTCTGACACACATTAAAAAAAAAAATGTGTGAGAGAGTCAACACGCCTTGTGTTGTGTGATCGTCATTTGTACACGCCTGTATTTTACGTGTTTTAATTGCCAGATCTCGAGATCAAGCCCTTCTATTTATTTTATGCATTATGCCTTTCCTATCATGTTTGGCCCAAGGCACTTAAGAATCAAACTTCTGACATACCACGTTTTAGGGCATGATGTCATTCTTCATCTAGTAGACAGAACATTGGTTTAATGGCCAAAAAAGAACGAATAAGTCAAACAGCTGTCATCCATGGTTAGAAAATAGAACAACGGCATAGTCATCTAGAGATACACTGCGGGTCCACACATGGGAGAATAGCTCGGCGTGAAAATGGGCGGGTTATTGATGCCGTGTCGTGGTCCATGGGGAAAGCGTTGGTGCAGAGGTTGCAAAGCAAACTGGTCTGATAATAATAAGAGTGACAGGTCAAAGGGAGGTTCAGGGGGGAAGGCAGGGTCAGGAGTACGCTGTGGTGGCAGGGTGTTATTGTCATGGTCGCCAGCCTTTCCCTGCAGAGCTTGGTCATCCTCTTTCGTCCTGAATGGCTGCTGAGTCTGAACCTTGGGGTGGGGGGTGGCTAATGCGAGTCGGCTCAACATTCCAAAACAGGCTCATGATTCGCTTTCTTGTCTTACTTACGATAGATTTGTAACAGCATATCACTTCTCTGAAACTGATTATCCAGTATGCACAGGGTGCAAAACGCCAGTTTAGCATGGGACGCTCACTTACACCGTTGGTATTTCTGAGATGCCATTTCTCAGAACTGCTGGAGAAAATCCAGAAAGGAAAACGGATGAAACACTCAATGTCTACACACAGATTCACAACGGGTCCCGGATCCAGTAGGCCAGTGTGTTCCCCACTGAGTCACTGGGCAGCCAGCAATCTTTCTGACTTCCCTTGATCCATTTCACCCAGTAAACTTTAACCCGGGTCTTTTAGTTACCTTGAATCTGACACACGTCACATGTTACGTTCTAATAAATATGTTGAATTAAGAATGAAATAATCCGTCTTCCTCTGTAATCTGAATTAACATGTAGATTACATGGTCCTGTGTTGGATTAAAGATTGCAGCTTCTTTCTACAGCAGGAAAAAGCTCAAACTTTGCATTTTCCTGGAATATTCCTCATTCAAAGCTGTATATCAGCTTGCTTCCACAAACAAACACTCTAACTCAGTTGTAGGTAAGATGTTCGTTCACTGATTTCACACATCTGTTCCTCTGATCTCGATTTGATTTGATTTACAGCAACATGCTTAATAAATGACACAAGCACATATGTGCTGAGGCAGGGTGTGACACCTGTACGCCCTGCACATCGGATTTCACTTGTTCCTGGTAACGCTGCTCAGCTCTGTCGAGATTAACCTGATATCAGAATTAACCTGATTGTCTTGTTGTTCCTGCAGAATACTGAATCCACGCCCCCATGCCGTTCCAAAGTGAACAAAACGTAATATTACTGTACACTCGTACACTTAGTGCTCATCACTCAAGTGCATGTGATAGGTGTGAACCTCTGTGCACGTGTGTGTGTGTGTGTGTGTGTGTGTGTGTGTATGCATGTGACAAGCATGTGCAGACCTTTATGCTTATCAATTGCAAGAAATAGTCTGTTTTTTTACTCTATGGGTGCTCACAGGATCCTTAGACAGGAAGTGTTATCTCCTCTTTCATCATGTGACTTGAGTAGGTCTTCTGAGAGCTGCTGACCATTCCTACCCCCAACACACACACACACACACACACACACACAGATGCAGCCTCATTTCTCCTGCTAGTCTGAGCACAACAGCACACATCCCCACTAAGCATCTCTTCAGCTCGGAAAATTGCCAGGCCTCCTATGTAAGCGACAATTTGGCAAATGGAACGTCGCAACAATCTATAAATCAAGAAAAAAAGTGCTAATAAGAGAAGGTATACTTCGTGTAAAGCAGAATAACATCATTAAAGAATGTTGAATAATTTATGAGTGTCATATGTGCATAAATTATTTCTGCATTTTGCCAACGCAGTTCAAGTAACAGAATCACATGATGTTGACTCAGACATTGCAGTGGTTAATTCTTTGTACATTTTCCAAAGGAGTATGCAGCAATGCGTATGACTGGCAGTGAAAGTTTTTTTTTTATTTTAAAGTTTTCATCGGCTAGTACCATTAAAGGTTAATAAATACCCATCGTCATCCAATGTCTTATCCAGTACTAAGCCACAGGGCGGAGTCTAACTGATGCAGGTAACATTGGGCACTAGGCAGGGGTTCACCAGGAAAGGATGCCAGCCCATTGCAGGCGACACCTGCACATAAAATCACACACTATGGGCGATTTATAAATACCAGTTCACATAACTGCAGGAGAGAACCAGAGAATCTGCAACACAGGTGGAAAGCATGCGAAAATCCCAGACACTTCTATGCCTTTCAGCACTAGTCGACTGGATATTCTGCTTGCGCCCGACGATGAAGTCTGCTACCACCGGCTCAGGGGCTACTTTACAATGCAGGAAATTAAATCTGCTTCAACCGAGAGCAAACGCCGCACTAATTAATTGAAATAAGCAAGTATTTTGAATACGTTCCATCTCAGTTTTCTGTTTTTGGCCTCACTTCATAACCTCCATTCATCACTTCTGTAATTTACGTAGGTCACAGTACAAAGTTGGTATCTATTATCTATTTGGACACTGCAACATGAAAAATTGCATGTTGGCTCGCTATGGAAATTTGAACGTCTTCCCATGCAGCAGAGTGACACGTTTTACAAATGTTTTATCGTACAAACTATCATTGACAATCTACACAAAACTTGAGGTTTACTCATCAAAAAGAATACGATATATACATGAGATTTCTGTGGCACGTGGTCACAAGTAACTACTCTGAGCTATACCAGCATGGGCTGCCCAGGCATTCTTTAATGATCACATGCCACACAGCAAGAATTCATCCTTAAATACCGTCGGTATTTTGCTCAGTTTGACTACAAAGTTGAGCCGCAGTGGTTCGAGTACCTGACTAGCTGATGATATTTTTTTCTTTTCTCAGCAGAACAGCTGTACAGTCTGAAACCGCATCTTCCACCTGATGAAACTGAAAATTGAAAATTGGAGGTGACCATTCAGGTCACTGTCTTTCAATGCAGATCACCTGTAATCTAATGAGTAGTTTATTTGATATGCCAGCGCTATTTAATCGGTCGATATGTTATATTCCTCCGTGACAAATCATTGTTGATATTGGTAGACTCTCATTTGGGAAACGTGTCACACTTTGCTTTAAAGTTTATTTGGGCTCACATTTGTGATTCTGGAATATAGATATTTTACCCCTGTTAATAATACATTAGTCATATAGCTGTCAAAATAATCTAAAATAGATTTTCATCCTCGGTACATTTAGCCTTTTTTCTGCAACGAAGCTTGTACCACATCACAATTTGGTACTATTGGTCCATTAATATATTATCAAGAAAATAAATACCCATAGAGTCTTCGTATTGATCAGAAGACCTCTCTGACCGCAGTTTCTCAAATCACCTTTGTTGTGTCTTTGGTGTTTGTTTGATCGGCAAAGGTACGCGGCAAATTGTCTCAACCGATGTCATTTGACAGGAACAGAATGAAGTACACAGTCACAGGCCCACAGACCTAAAATTGTTATTGACTGCTTGACTTAATCCTCTTTTCGAGAGGTTAAGGGTCTCCCAGCAATACGCGGGAATGCACAGAAGATCAGAATCACACAGCATTTGAAATCAAAGACGTATCTTTCACTCTTTAAACATTTCACCAATGCCGATTCATCCGGCAAATGTCAGTAGTTTCTATTGTTTATCAGCTCTTCTCGTATGCCCCTGCGTTTTGGTGCTTTGATAATGCAGCTGCTTGGGGGGGTGGGTGGAGCTGCAAAGTAGGAAGGATGTCGTATCGCAAAGTCCATTTACAGCACAAGACAGGATGTAACACTTCAACAGAAGACACCGCTGATATTAAACACTGATATCATATGGTAGATATGGAACAATGTACCATAAGACTGTCATCGCATCAGTGCTGTCAAATTAACATTTAGATGAATACATACTTGCAAATTCTGGTTTTTAGGCTCATATATGTTTTACTAATGATTATTTTAACATACACACTCTCTAAGTAACCAGATCAGTAACATATACAGCAGGACACACTAATTCTGTGTCTGGGGCTTCAACGGGACTACATAGAAACGACAGCCGCCAAAACTTGACTTTTCTCACTTTGTTAAGCTTTTACAATGCAATGAATTTCCACCCGGGATGAACAAATTCTGTCTGCCTGTATGGCGCTCTGTAGGCCTGTCTGTCCGTACACCTGTCTATCTTTCTGTCATCAGCGTAGTATCATTGTTATTGCATTGCTGAATGTCCAAGCCGTGTGTATGTTGTGCTAACCTTTTAACAAATACTCCTCAACATATCTTAGCTAAACTCTATCCCAGTTGAGTTCATTAAAAAGATCTCTCGATTTTTACATTTTTTTTGTGTTTTTTATTCACACTTTCTTAATGTTACCCATATGTTTTCAATCCGGTTTCAACACTGAAGGCCTGTCTGGCGAAATATCTCAGGTAAACTGTAGTAAAACACATATTCCTTTCAAATTTCAAATTATTGTAAACACTTAATATCCCTAATTAATCTAATAAATTGAGTAAAGCTCTGACGCTTGACATCTCTAGTACACACTGCTTGTAGCATTAGTCATGAGACTGATATCAAGAATGATCAATTAAAGAAGGGACTTTTGTCTACACTGTGGCTCGGCTACCTGCCAGTAATTTGATCGATATAACGTGGGATATATTTTCACTCCGTGATCTTTAATATCGTTGTCTCGCTCTCCACTGGAAAAGGATCAGGATCTGATAGCTTGAGTTATTGTGTTCCAGCAGCTTTGAAACATAATATGTAAGAGGAAACCCTGATTAGATTTGGAATCAAATATTTCACCTGGGCAAATGAAGGTCAGAACAGCTGTTAACGTGCATGACACTGGGACGAAGCAGAGGGTAGGCGATCTAGGATCTACAAACAACTAGAAAGTAGAAGGTCCGGGCTCCCCTGCAATCCTGAACACTGTGAACAGTAGGATGGATGGATGGATGGATGGATGAAAGAAGTGTATGAGCTGGCATTAACACAGTCGTTAAGCATATTAGAAATATATATTATGACTGAATGGATTAATATTCCCAAGGTATGTTAACACCTGGATGTGCATTCCTGTCATGGTGCAGGGTGTGACTGGTGTGAATCAGGCAATTGAATAAGGGGTTGGGGCCGGTAGAATTACATGCAATGGTTTTCTGATAAAGGGACAAATAGCCAGTGCTACTGTCACTGCCAAGATGATAGCTGTGTAATCAGGCTATTTACCAGCAGGTATTTTGAGAATAGATTATGCCATGGGGAGAGGTAGAGGGGAAGAACACATTTTGATGAATGGATAAACAATATGAAATATGGAGAAGTACCGAGATACAGTAAGCTGTCATTTGGGGAGTGGCTGAGTATATGCTTTCTCAAGCCAATAAAGGACGGCCTTGAGACGTGAATGTAGAGGTAGGGTCTGGCCTATATATATATATATATATATATATATATATATATATTTTAAAGGACATGTTGTAGCTAGACTAGAAAATTCAACATCTTTAGGTGGAATTCAGCCTGCATGTTAATAGCCATGTGTACGAAGTTTTATTTAAAACTTTATTGATTCTAATTTATGGTTTGACATTTAACGTTAAATTGTTTAATATTGAGCTGTATCACTGAGTTTGTTTTAAGAGCATCCCTTTCCCACATGTGAGAGATGCCCTTAGAATGTTTTATCCGTTGATCTTTTATTATGCCCTCAAAGTACATTCCATATTATCTGCTTCTCCATTACAGACTAGGAGAGGTCATCAAACTTTTCACTGGACTCAACACATAATGCTCACAGACATGAAAAATGTTGTCACTGGACGTGGGCTGCAGGGCCAAGAAACAAAGGAGGCGTGGATGTGGGTGGAAATGCAAAACGGAGTGTTTAATAATAAAAAGGAACAAACACAAACTAGGCTCTGTACTGAATTCTAGGGGCAGCACAGACGGTGTACTGAAAGACAACAAGGCAGAACAGACAAGAGGAGGCAACCAGAAGTCGAGGCCAATACTGGCTGTTACATCAAGTAATGCATGTTACACACAAGGGCCAAAACGCAGAGTTAAATAACAAAGAAACAGGTGGGACGCATGAGGGCAATCGGGGCAAGGGTCATTAGACTTAACAGGGAAACAAGAAAAGACAGCATGGTGGGCAGACAGGAAACCCTGGTCAGCATTCTGGGAATCTGGAGCACCAGAGCACTAGGGCTGAAATGACTACTGTAGACATCTCTTCACTTTGTATTACCCAGATCTGTGACTCCAACACGTATTTTAGTTTTATGCTAATATGATTTTATTGGTGGAAAAGAGGCATTGGATTCCTCTTCGTGGAGTACGTTTTTCCTTGTAATGATCTGGAAAATCAAATTATATTGTATATGAATCTCAGCTGTGACCTTTTCGCGCCTATGTGCCTTCTTTACCTGGAATTATCGTTGACTTTTAAAGGATTTTTAAGTGGGCTGATTCAAATTTAAATGGTAGACACACAATGTACACAGGCAATGGTCCACATAATTGAATAAATAATGGAGAATATAACAGTTGCTAATAAGCTGCAGTGCAATGAAATAATAAATGCCTGTGAAGCAGCAATCATTAGCAGAAGACAGGTTTGTAGAACAGATTTTCCCGCGCACATTCATCAGATTGTTTAATTGAATGAGTCGAAATACGCGTGTGGAAAGCACTAAGGGTCACGATGAAAAGAAAAAAGATAAAAAATAACGTCTCAGCTATGTCAATAATCAGAATGAGGCTCATCTGCACCAAAGGTTTGCGGCAAAGCACATAACCAATAGCTTCACTTTAGCGTGAGACAAACGGCTGCGTAAAGGTATGGATTTGATATTCCTGGACTGCCCACTGGGGGTGACCTGTCATAGTTCTCAGGTGTCTAACGGACAGCGGTATGAGAAATCCAGTCGCCACCCCCCCCCCCCACCACATCCATAAAACGTGGCACAGGGCAAGTTCTGTGAGAAGTGCTCCTTGACAGCCAGTCCTCCTACGGCCACTGTTGAAATTTCCTTTTAAGTACAAAACCGTGGCTCTCTGGGGCCGTCTGTTGAGAGGCTCCTACACTGAACTGAATCTGTTTCATGCTATTAGAACAAAAGCTCACTGCCTTGCCTGTCTCCCCAGTCTCTGTGTATATGAAGTAGACTCTGCCTTTTTAGAGATTCCCTGAGCGAGCATAACACAGTCTTCTAAATGGCATAATTTATATGTTTTCTACAGAGGATTTACTGAAAGCATAATAAACAATAAACACCTTAAAAAATGAGGAACAGATGAGCCTGTTTTACACGTGGCTACTCAATTTCCAGTACACGTGTGTTTAGTCTCAAAGCACCCAATGCCGTGAAGGCTTTCAGTTGTGAATTCTATTGCAAGCATGTAGGAAGGTTTCACTATTTGCTGCATTACGGCATAAGCCAACCACAACTCAAAAGAAAAAAAACAAATCATTTACATGCGTACGTACTTTATCAGCGATTTTGTTTGTGTATAAATAGTCACTGTTTAGTGTGCATTATTATGCATATGTTCCATTGTTATTTTGCAGACGTTGTTTGCGTTTGGTTTTGCGTAGAATTGCAATATGGAGGCTCAGCAGGTTGTCCTGTCGCCTTTCAGGTTGAAGACTGAAGTCCCTGTTTCGCAGCTTGGCATGTGTGTGTGTGTGGGTGGGTGGGTGTGTGTGGGTGTGTGTGTGTGGGTGTGTGTGTGGGTGTGTGTGTGTGTGTGGGTGGGTGGGTGTGTGTGTGTGGGTGGGTGGATGGGTGTGTGTGTGTATTGGTTAGGTTCCCTGCAAGTGCCTTGATTTCTAGTCACAATGACCTGCTGTTCAAAATAATTAATGACAGTAATATTTATTTTTGTCTTCATGAGGTTGTGTAGGAATGCCTGTGCTTTATGCCGGTTTTTCTTATCTCTCAGTTATGGTCCTAAAATTGACAGGTGTTGACTGAATATTTGCTTATAGGATGGATGGACGGACGGACAGACATAACAATGATATATTGCTATCTTTGATTCTCAGGTGATTCTAATGTCAACTTGGTGGTACCCATACTCTGTCCCTTTAACAGAATTGTTACTACACTCTACAGAGTATCAATTAACAAGTCAAATGCTTCCAGTAGAACAAATGAAAGAAATCATAAAACTGGAAGTATGATATCTTTCCCCGCAGGAAATGAATAACGATAATTATAAGCATGAGGCACAGGTGATCGCCCTGGCGAAGACAGGGCACTTGCAGAGGGCTTACACAGATCACTGTGGTGGTACACTGGTTGAATCAAGGATCCACTGTCTTTACTAACCTCTGAGCAATTAATATGAAATACTCTTTTCTCTCCATTTTAGAAACTTAAAATGTCCAACGTCCTGTTCAGACTGTCTTTTATTTTGTATCAAAATAATTAATTCCTACTAACTGAAATGGCATCAAAGAGACTTCAGTACCTTTTACGTTAAACATTTTAGCTCCACAGTACACCGAGAAGAAAGTTATCTTTAACAGAACATTGCTGGTATTAATAATACCTAGACGTTAAGTTAATTTTGCCAATCGAATTTCCTCAGACCCAGCTGAAGAAGAGAGTGAGAACACAGCTGTTTTTATGTTTCATTTTTATTAAAGGCATTTTTGTAGGATCAAAGGGGACCAAAGGCAAATTTTTGTTATGCTTGCAGACATCTTATTAGGAGTGGAATCTGAATATGTTTATTTAGTCATATAAAGTCTACCTACCTATGTTTTCATGTTTTAATTTGAAATGCGAATTTTCACGTAGTGTTTGGTATATTTACAGTTTTGCATTTGTCATTTAAAGTATCTCCTTGATGGAGCATTAATTTTATCAGTCAGTTTGAGAGTGAGGCTTCAAAGAAGCATTTTGTGCATAGTTTTATAGAAATATTGTTGTACCTGTTATGTATTAATTCCCACCTTCCATCCCTTAAATAAGAGAAGAATTTTTTCCCAGTCCCTGAGATGCTCAGACCCTGGCTGATCTGCTCAGCTCTGCTCAGCAAATGTCTGATCCCAGGCCGAAATTATGGAAGTGAGAATTTGACCTTCCTCAGACATCCGCCGTAGCCCCCATTGAGGGAAACGCTCTCCTGACAGACACGTCGGTCGGGAGCTGAATGTAAACTGGTGCGTATTCTTACCCGGACAGGACCCGTACCGGTGTGAAATATCAGTTAGAAAATAGAAGATGTCAGGCGCCCATTCTGTCAGGCATCCTTACGGTTGGCATGTTCATGCTGACGGTTGTTTTCTGAAGCACATGGGAAAGACTAGCACAGAGGCTGTAACCGTGATCGTAGTGCAGATGGGGTAGCAGCTAGCCAAGTGCTTAAGGATTTCGTTAGGTTCGTAATCCCTAACCGTAAGGATTTGGTCAGGTTCATAATCCCATACTCTTAATGTGTCTAGTACTTACGTTGCCTTGCATAAGTATTTACTCTCATTAGACTTGAATGAAATCCTTTTTGGAATTTGCCAAACGGCATGTGGGAGACACCGCAAACAGCCGGCCATCCACCAAAACTCAATGACCAAGCGTTAGTCAGAGAAGAACCACAGCTGAGGTAAGAGAAAGATGTGACAGTTATTACTGGAACGCTCCATAAATACTCAAATAGAGTATTTGATTCTGTAATCAAAGCGATTATACTGTCGGAAGCACATACCATTCCTAGATGTCCATTGAGACGTTCGTTTTGATTATCACTGGTGTCAGAGACAGTGTACCTCAGGGTCCAACAGCTTTAACGCACAAAGCTTGGAGCTTTCATTGTTTTTGCTGCAGCTTCACCCTGGCCCCAGAATGTGCATGAAGTCAGGTGAGAAATGTGTCTTTGCTTTTCCTTTCGTGGGCAGTCCCATGCATACACAACCTGAGAAATGCGATTCCCAGTGTGATGTAACAGGGCAGAAAACGATTTTAGGGTGTACAGTACATTAATCCTGTTTCTCAGGTACCTGAGTATCTCTGTCAATACCTGACATCCAGACTTGATTTATGTAAACTATTAAGGCCTCCGGATGGGTATTGCAGATTGACTGCAATTATCTCCTTTTGGGCTTAAAGGCCAAATTAGTCTGACACAATTCTGCATCTTTGGCATCAGAAATGGGGCATTAATTGGGCCGCTGAATGCATGTTTTTTTTTTGTTTTTTTTTTCTCGTAGACCCACAGCCATAATTTGGTTATTTTTATTGGGAAACCAAATAAAAATAATTATTCATATCTTTGTGCTGTCTCATTAAGGGTTTGATGTAAAAAAAACTCACAGATCCAGCATTAGAAAGTAGACCTTGACAGTGTTAAAGACTGAGGTCATGTGCTTCGTTGTCACTGTGACTCCTTCAAGATGATTTGACCAGAAAATCCTTGGAGGGGTCTGTTGCATGCAAAGCTGTCTGAAAAAGCCAGGAAAACAAACAAACAAACAAATAAATAATGAATGAATGACCTGAAGGACTGTAAACAAAAGAAACTCCATCTTCCCAATTTGTGTTTCCTAACACTAAAAATGAATCAAGGATTTACGCTTTTCAACCTTGTTAAAGTAAGTAATCAGAAAGAAATGTAATTCTCAGCCGAAATGAGATCGTATATTAACAAGAAAAGTTTTAATATGGGAAAAGCTGATGAGAACTACAGTACAAGTCAGTAACCAGTCGTGATGAAATGCTTGTTTATTTTCATCCATATTTCTCTTTTTCCAAAAGTCACTTTCATTAGAGAGGAGTTTTTGTTTTTTTTTTTTTTGCTTGTGCCTGTTAAATTCATACTTCTGACCTCGAGTCCTTGTGGGGAATGTTCTGGAAAAATTCCATCACGAGATGTCAAAATGCATGAAAGACGTGACGTGCAGGTGGACGAACGCTGTAGACAGCCAACACAGGATCCATGAGGCACGTTGCATGTGGCCACAGATTCAACCACCGCTGCACCACGAGAGCTCTCTTGCGGCATGCACTTGTGGGTGGAGGGGAGGAGGGCTCTGATTACTATTCACCACAGTTACCCGTCATCCTTAATGGAGTGGTAGTAGAGGAGCTCAGCTACACTGAAGGCAGAAGCTCCCGGGTGATGAAATGATTAAGCCAAGTGCTCTAGCCTTCCACAACGTCGATAAAACAGCAGGCCTAACAGATAAACACAGTGAGGGTCCACGAGTTGCCGGGCTCCACGGCGATCTCATTTCATGTGTGCAGAAACACATAGGAGGAGCAGCCATCGTAGCCCACTGACATTGCCTTGGACCTAGGGGGCGCTCCAACTCGACGTATGGTGCCAAGTGTGTCTCCAGGAAGAGAGACGGGGACATGATAGACGAGTGCCGTTTCGTTTTGGGAACAGAGACACGGTATTTTAAACAGTGACACGTCTTTCAGATGAGACTTAATTCTTCTCTGTCTAACCAGCTTCCTCCACGCAGCTCGTTCTTGTACCTCCTCCCCAGTCAGACCCTTCTCCTTAAAGTCTTCCCTTACTCCATGCATCCACCTCACCTTGGCATCCCTCTCTTTCTCTTCCCCGTCCTTCCTTTGTCATCACCTTCTAAATGAATGTTATTAAACAAATTAAACAAATGTGAGAAGGATTTGATGGGCCCCCTTAGGGATTGCAGCAAAGCAGCCCAGCCATGAGTCGTGTTGATGTAAATCCTGGTGTCTCAGACCTCTTTGTGTTCCCTCCGAGTCTTGGTTTGTGATTTCAGGTTGTGTTTGCATCCCCATAGCCCGCAGAACTTACATGCCTCTGGGAAAACAATATACTTCAATAGTCTCGCTAATGTAATCTCGAACATTGTGATTTAAGGACTGCTGTGTGGTGTCAGTGCTGACATTTACAGTGATTTTGCCTCCAATTTTTTTTGTTTTTCCTTTGTTGGTATTACCCAAACCAAGCGTGCGGTTACATTAAAGATGAGAGTTTAAGCCAGGATAGGCACCAAATCCCTCATATTTGTCCATAAGTCACAGTAAGTTGGCATGCAATGTCCTGCTGTCCTTTGAGAAATCAGACAAAGCTTTACTCTTTTTTCTGTAACCTCCGCTTCACTCCAGCTGCTTAACTCGTGCTGTGAAAGTTTCATTAATTATATTCATGTAAATCTGACATTTTGTGGCTTATATTAGCCGAACAAAAAACTGTAAATGAATTATTTGCTTGAATATTGTATACAGTTGCACTCAATGGCAACTTCATATTAGAAACCCCGACAGGGAACCAGGCAGGAGCCTCTTTCGTTTCAATGCTAAGGTTGACAGTACCTTTCTGCACACCACTGTCGTACCGAGCTGTTATTTTTGCGCCTGTGACCTTCCTGTTAGGTTCAACGAGCCTGGCCGTTCCCCTCTGGCCTCGCTCATTAACAAGGTGTTTTCAGCAACAGAACTGCCACTGGATGTTTCTTTGTTTGTTGCACGATTCTTTATAAACTCTAGACAGTGAGTAGTGTGTGAAAATCCCAGGAGGACGGCTGTTTCTGAGACGCCGGGGCCGCCACGTATGGCCGCGCCATTCGTTGTCTATTCTAATCCTTAGGTGAATGGCAACAGAACCACTTAATGCCATCTGTGTGCTGTATGCATTTAGCTGCTGCCCCATGATTCGTTGCTTGTAGGGAGCAGGTTGTTTGTGTTAACGAGCAGGTGAACCTGACATACCGGCCACAGGCCGAAATTTGTTTTCAATGCCCAGATCGGTTTTGAACCCTCCGTGAGAAAGTGTCCACCTCTCACCCTCCCTCACCAGCTACTGAGGACCATTTCCCACACAGAAACATTGTCAGTGTGTGATGTTTCTGCCACCGCCAGTCGATATCTCTGTAGCCCGGGCCCACCTGAGTGCCAGGAATCCGAAGGAATCACATTCTCCGAGCACAACGTCAGCAGCGGATCAAAACAGAAACAGCATGTGAGATGCTGAAAGGAAAGCACCGAAAGGTTCCCCACGATAGTTGTGAACTAACACTGGACAATTAATGGTCCGCTAATACGCACACAGTTTCCATCCCCCAACGGTGAAGCTTTAAACATTTCTTGGAGTTTCATTTCTATTGTGCTTGACAAGCACACATCCTCAGTTTGTAGAATATCCTTGTTTTTCTGCCATTTGGAAATGGTCCGTTTCTCAGTGTGTTAACCCTGGTTGTCATGCTAACGTGGATGACGTCATGCAGGAGTTTGCGTGTGCGTCCGTGCATATGTGCGTATGCCCGAGACATCCTGATACCAGGCGACTAGCTGTCTAGTATCTCGCGTTCCTTCACTGATTTTGTAAATAACCTCCATCACTCACAGAGCTTGAGGAGGAAAAAGCAGGATGGGACAGTTATGCCTTTTATTAAAATATACAAATATCAGCGGAAAAAAAAAAAAAAAAAACAGCTTGTGACCTGGGACCTTCCCTCAGGAAAATCATAATATCTTTTTTATTTGTTTGTTTTGAATATTCATATTAAATTAGCATCAGCCTCAGATTACCATACCATTAAAAAAATGCGAATCAGCAATTTTGTCTCATTTCAGTGATTAAAAAAATATATAGTTTAGAAAAATGCATTTTAATAGGAAGAGGGCAAATGAAGTAATTTGAAGAACACAGATGTTGAACGTGAACGGGGCATCATTGATACTCAGATAAGTCACCAAGTGTTAAAGGTATATTAATATAACACCCACGTAGGAAATGGTGTCTCTTTATGGTCAAGGTTACGGGTAATCAGCCCATGCTGATGTGATTTATTTTGTGGTATGGCATTCTGTGATACATAGATGATATATTGCACTGTATCATGCTAGCATGCTAATAGGGTTTGGCGGCCAGTTGACCTTGGTCCCCCTGCGGTCGTTTTTGGTTCCTCTCCTCTGTTGTCTTCTGGCCATTATCCCGTTCTGCTCTTTTTGTGAATGTAACACTGTACGACACACTCTTGTTAAGTGCCTTGGGTCATCTGGGTAAAAAGGCACCATCTGAGAGTAACTGAAATTGATATCTAAGCTCTGCATGATAATAACTACAGAAGTGTGTTGCTGCATCACTCGCTCCAGCGCTGTACCTCTTCTTCACAGTTCCTCTATTATTGGGCCTTCGCAGTGATTTACGGCATGAACATGGCACTCTCACCACCATTTCACACACTTCCCGCCCCTCTCCCTCCACCCTGAGCACCAGCTGGCTTGGGAAAAAAAAATAAAAAATGACACTTTTCCCTTAGCCAGTAAACCCCAAATTACCTATGTCAGAGTATGTAGTCAAGCTGGGTGAACAGTCTCTGTCATCCACCCACTTCTGCCCGTAGCTGACTGCCGGCTTTTCCGATCCGCTGACGTGATAGAGACATTTTGCTGGAGCTTCTGGCTGCAGGAGAACCATGCCGGTGTAGTAACCATGCTTTAAATTCCACTTGCAAACGTGTCATCCCCTCACTGCCCACTCTCTTGGCCCAGGCCTGACTAAACCCTTAGCGTAAAAGAAATACAGAACTTGTGCAGTTATCAGAAATAGTCTTGGTTGGTCTATTCTCAGTGCGTAAATAGGAACTCAAGTGTGTATTTCTGATAATCTGTTAAGCAGATTCAAGACCTTAAAAGATGCACTAGCAATAAAGCCTCTCCCATCCCTCTAATTTTGTTACAGGGGCCAAAACATCACCTACTGAGCTATATGAAGAAGCTGTGGTCTTCTTCAGAAGGGAAGAGACTCGTAGCAGAGGACAGATCAGAGAGGGTAACAGGACCACGTTGTCAGAGCCAATAGTGTAAGGGTGAATCGTAAGATGGTGCTTTTAAGCCAATTCTTGTGAACGAAGATTACTTTTGAGATACCACGCAGAAAGAATTCAGCCATTCACAACAAATTGTTTGGCAATATTGCCTTAATGCTGCTTGTATTGTGCATATTAATCAGACTTTGAAAATGAATGATATGTTTCCCACGTGACACGGGGGCAAAAGGAATGAGGAAACACTTTCAGGTTACAGGAGCTGAAAGACTCAATTTTAATGTCTAACAACAGAGTTAAAAGCAAAGTGTACACTCTGACTGGTGGGTAGTCCATGGAATTATGGGAAATCTATTGAGGAGTCCCAGCTTCCTTGAGCACATTTTGTCAGGACACAGGCCATCCAAAAAAAAAGAAATTCCTTTGTTATAGTTGCTTTATTTTTTCAATAAAACCAAGTGGGGAGGAAGGTAGAGCTACAATGAGTTTTTTCAAAGCATGCAACTTAATTCATTATTCATGCTGAAAGTTTAAGCTGACTCCAGCTGGGACAGTGTCGCAGAGTGCTGCTCAGGGTGTCTGCAACTCTCCCAGCACCACCTGAGCTGTAAAAAGCCAACGGCAGGAAGTGGACCACCGTCGCTCCACGGAGCCGCTTCCAACCCTGCCGAGAGACGTATGCATGAAAGCTCAAGTGAAAGCTGAATGATGCTACTGTTTACCAGTGATGGTCTCATTCTGGTTTATTTTCACATGGCATCAGAAATGGAAGACTGAAGCAAACCAGACGTTGAGCCAAAGTATTTGACTTACCTTTCAACCCCAAAGTGATTTATGAGGGCAAACAGAACAAGATGGTGTATTAATGCACTGTAAGTAACCTGTTGATATTTAAGGCATGAGGCGTCTAGGCTCAGTGCTGTGGTATGAATTATTGGCTTCGTTACATTTTGGTCGTTAAAATTAAGTTCCACCTTAATTTCGTTTGATTTTGCAAAATGGACATTTCTGAGCTAAAACTGATGCAAGGCATATTTTGTGAAATGGGGGGGTCACATTAACATCACCTATATGTGTTATAACAACAATAATAATAATGATTATCATGTATTTTTACAGTTAAAGTATGTAATTTCCTTTTTGGTTTTATACGTGAATCACCTTAGTTAGCATTCCAGTTGTGCAGGTCGTTCGTAGTCTGTTATTACTTTAATATTTTCTGCATGTTAGTTGTACTCACTACTTAAATATAAATTACACGTAGGATCTGCCTTTAATACGTTTTTCTTAAACTGGTTTTGCTTTTCACAGAAAGAAATCGCTCATTTTACTCATAGGCCTAAATGGCTTGTACTTATAAAGTTCCTCGATACTTTTGAACATTTCCTTTGGGGCAACCAGAATTGCATAAATAATGCGTTATTCCAAAGATCCTTCCGTAATTTACATACCATCAAAGTTGCCGTTGAAGTACATTTTTCCTTAAGCAAAGTTCAGCTTTTGTTAGATTGCTTTTTCAATTCAATTGAGTCTGTTTTTAAAGAGCTACCATCATAATATTATTGGTTCAAAGCCCTTAATGAAGATTTAAACAACAGGAACTTCTGAGTTCAATACGCCAGCCCCTTAAGAGTAGCAGTAATCAGAATGGGGAATAAAACAAAGGTAACGAATGAGAGGGAACACAAACTATGGTATTTTGGGGGATTTGGTTGCATATACTCCAGGCACAAACAGCACCCAAGCATGGGGAAAGGAGAAAAGCATCATGTCATAAATCACTATGTTGGGTGATTTATAATTTATGTCTGAATTAAGCAGACATTCTTTCTGAACCAAACAGTGTAAGTGCAGCCATGGGGAGAAAAAAAAAAATGCAGTGAAACGAGTCTTTAAAACTTCTTTTATTTTTTTTTTCCCTCCATCGGTTTTATTTTCGGTTTGATGGGCAGGCCCAGCTAAATGAGGCGGGCAAAAGCTTGCTGTTGCCACGGTAACTGCCCATTCCACGACTGCAGAGTTGTGGAGTGCGTCCCCTGCCTGCCGATTAAGAAAAAGTAAATAAATAACTAGGTGAATAGAGGGCAGGCGGCTGGTCGGTTGGACCTCGGTGGGACAGGGTGGTGGTGAGGATGAATAGTGTTTGACAGGAACAGCAAGCTGCTGAGAAGTGAATGAGGGTGGGGAGGGAAGACATTTTAGACCTAGAAGAACAGACAAAGGTGAATCTGATCAGTTCGGCTGGTGTCTGCCTTCTGTGTGAGCCACTCTTCCTCATTTGTTGTGTATGTGGCTTCATGAATCTGTGTATCGTCATTGCTTTATTGCGACGGCGCTAGGCAGCAAAGTGACCTTCTCTGTCCAGGCATGCTTTAGGAGCATATGAGGCCTTCAGAAGTTGCCCCCCCCCCCCAAACCCCTTTTCAGTAGCATTCCTGGACATTTAACCTTTTCTTCTGTGCCCGAAACATCTCCACCTGCATCGTCCAGAAACCTATCATCGGGTGACAGGTGGCCGTTTTTGTCTTTGCCTTGGTCGAAGCGTTGCATCTGACCAGAAAATGTTACGAAAACGTTATGGAGTCATTCAAACGTAGCGAAAGCCATTCCGGCTGACATCCACGTCTCTATGAAATTAGAAGGCTGTGCCAACAAACAAAGGACAATTCTGTGGGAAAGGCGGAGCCGTGACACCGAAAACAGAGGCAACCCAGCACTTACTGCGGCACTGCACCGATGACCTGCGTCGATGTTCTTGCTGGGCGAATGTATTGCGCTCGAACACCATGACCTAAAAGCCGCTATGGAGAGAACAACAAAAGAATATATAAACAGTTGTGGTTAAACATAGATGATAAGGCCAAGGTCACACCCGTGAAGTGGTCTAGACTGAAGTTGGAGACTCATAAACCCCTCAGGGGTCACTTTGCTACAGCCAGTAACGGGTTTGCACAGCATAAGGGAAACAGTCCTGGGGGGTAGGGCTTCTCTTAGCCCCTGGTTTGGTTTGGCCGTGCGTGTTCACCAGACAGACTTATTAGTCTAACAAGCTGCTCTGTTCTGTCCACGGCCCTGTGGGATGCAGAGGAGGAAGGGGAGGGGCAGGAATGGGGCAGGGGGCCCACTCTTAAAGTGGTGTGTGTGTGTGTGTGTGTGTGTGTGTGTGTGTGTGTGTGTGTGTGTGTGTGTGATCCCAGGTACCCGTGTGTGTCCACGTGCTGGCTGGTGTATGTTCATGTGTGGCCTCGCCGCTGGTCACCATTCCCGGACAGATGGTGAGTCTGCCAACCCCCTCCCAGTGAGACGAGGAGAAGATTGGGCCACAGAGAGGACCCTCCCGTCCAAGTCAATAGTAGGCACGGACATGCGGCTGTCTTTATGAAAACCTTGACCTGCGGCAACAGAGTCGGCATGCTGCCAAAGCAGCCCCGCTGAGTTCGAGTTTCGCATTCAGGTGGTATCATGACGCATCTCAGCTCTGCGTACAGGTTCGAGGGCGGTCCCACTCCACGTAGGATTCAGGCTTCTCTTCCTCCAGATGGGCAGCTCTTTTTAGATCTTTCTAGATACTCTGCACACAGCACAGCAATCTCACACACTTATACTCACATACTATGGGCAATTTAGAAATACTACTGTGTCTAAGTGCGTGTTTTTGAATTGCGGGAGGCACTCACACAGAGCTAGGGGTAGAGAATTGAACCATCATGCTGTCCAAAGAGCCGCAATGCTGCCCTCTATCTGCTCGCGTGTGATGTTGCTTTCAGTTTACCTCATGGAGTCACAATCTATGAAATCTTACAGTGAAGTCCGATCTCAGTTACATAGAATCCTGGGTTGCGGTTGTTTAGACACAGATCCCAGAACTTGTCCAGGAGAGAGTGTCTAGCAGACAGAGAGTGTGGAATAGTCGAAGATCACGCACTGAGAGAGATCGACGTACGCCGTGTGCCTCCCAAACCCACACTGTCGTCACTATACACATGGATTTCACGAGTCGTTTTATTTTGTTCCTTTTGCCCAGCATCCCCGGGAATCTCTGCACTCCTGTGCCGGATGGACCAGATTAAAACTGTGCCAGAACGGAGGCTGGATCAGCCGCCAGTCAGTACTTCATCAGCGCGGTCTGCAGGGGTGGGCAAAACGCGTGAGGTGGCCACGGCCCAGGCCTCACGTTCACTGTGAAACCGGAGCAGCCTTTGGCTGGAGGAACGTGCCTCTTTTCTGTGACGTCAAATGGCTCTGATCGGGGAGAACAAATGTGTGTGAAGATCACTGTGCTCTGGTGAAGATGACACGGGCACAGGGAAAAGATCTAAGCAGGAGCTAAGCATTAACGAGTCCGTGGTTAAACTGCCATGAGTGCCTTTTAGCAAGTGTTAATTAGCGATGGTGATGAGCAAGAGGAGTTTATAAATTGAGGAGAAGCAGGAAACCGTCTGTACAATGCGTGCACGCGAATCTTTGATTCTCAATGTGGAAATCGTATGATTTTGCATAATAATGTGGTACTATACTGTACTATAGTTCTGTACTCCAATGAACAGATCCAGAGACAACATAGCTAATAATGTCCACCAGAAGGAGAAGATCAGGGTCTTTCTAAAGGGTACTGCTTGCACGGCATTGGTTTAGGGGCCAGGGCCATCCTGGTTGCATTTCTGAGGAATACGACATTTGCAGTCTGGCTGGAGTCTTTCTTCAGGTCTTTCACAGTTATACCATTTGTTTGTTTTTGTTTTTGTTTTGTGTGGTCTGCTCTTGCATGGGATTGCTCCTGTAGCTTGGAATTACGGTGGGGCTGCTGCATTCTGAGCAAAACAGTCCAGCCAAGTCATTAAGAAGACTGGCCGAGTCAAACCGAGTCCCGCAGGGTGTCTGCGGCAGGGAGGGTAGCTATGGGCTAATGGAATTCAGGATCCTTGGCACAGGACTGGCTGTTGTCTGAGGAAGTAGGCCAGGAGGTTCATGATTTAAGCCAGGCTGCTGTTTGCTTTTATTATGTCAAATGCTGAAGGTTCTTCACCCACCTCCTTCCTCCCTTTACACGGATCCTTCACCATCTCCAATATGGAGGATAGCAGGAATGGTGAAGAGAACAGCTCTACTCAAGGGATTATGGGAATGTCTGGAAGATACAGCACTGCGAGGTTATTATTATTATCATCAATAATGATAATAATAGTACATATCATTTAAAGTCGACTTTTGAACCATTCAAGGTCACCTAAAAAAGAATGAAAACAGCAACAAATGCAATGACACCAATAAAATCAAACATGACAAAACAACAAGTCATGAGCTTCCCAGTAGATGTATTCAAAATTAATATTGTTATTATTATTATTGAATTTTGTTTTTTCCCTGTGGTCATTAGGCGTAATGCAGAGTCCAGAATGAATCTTGTGTCAGCCAGAAGCTGGTGGGAAAGGTCTGGTCTGGTGTTTTAATGCTCCTCACTCAAAGCAAGCCCCTCGTTTTTCCTGTCCCGCAGCTGCCCCCCCACAAACCTAGCTATCACTGGATATTCCCTCACACTGCCAGACAACTGAAGAGGGATTTAACACAACTGGTGTCGTGTGACTCTACAAGACTCCGTCAACCCTTAATGAATTATTTGGGGTTAAGAGGATTTGGGGTGCAGTGTGCAGTAGAACATCTGGCTGCTAAGTGACACTCCAAGTAGAGATGTTAAGCTCCTCTAGTTGACAACTCAGATCAGACTGAAAGTAGATCTAGATTAAACTAGATGGGCAGACAGCTTTTTTTTATGGACAAGACCTTCATGTTTGTCATAAAGAATAACGTATCTGTTATTATCTATATCTGTTAATGTTAAGATATTAATATCTGTTCAGGGAAACATTAGCCCTCTTTTATCATCAGCCATCACAAATGGTGGTTGGGGCACCGCGTGCCTCCAGACGCAGTCGAGCGGCGAGGACAGGGGTGTCACATTTCTGGACACGCAGCTGATTTGTACGAATGCACATACTTGGGTGGAAAAATCCCCAAAATTCACGGCTGATCATCTGCTGTTGGTCGTGGTCGTAACTGCCTTTTGGGACAAATTTATGGGCGGGAATATGCTATCTGCTTCACCCCCAACTGGCACAACCGCATGGAAATGTACGCTGTTTCCTTTACGCCTGGCTTGCCGCATCACCGGGCGTGCCAGCTGATTCCTGCTCCCAAGCCCCTGCATCTGGCGTGCCGTGTGGCTTGATCCTGGCACAGATAGGACACATTAACACGGCACCGTGCCGTCATTAGTGGTTTAGCGATCCCATCTCATCGTTCAGTGGGGTGAAAGGATTAGCAGATAAACCTGTTAATTCAGAGGGCACCCTGTTAACCGGACCCCATGGATCATCTGAACATAGTGTCTCACCCCCCCCCGTCCTTTTCTAATAACTGCTGTCTAATTAAGGCACTGTCATCTGGAGCGTATCCCTAGGGTGCGTAGGGCGTAAGACCAACCCCACAGTGTATCACAAACGCACACACACACAGACACACAAACATGACTCGTTCAAATTTAGCTGAACTGATTTGGGTCATGTTTGCGTACAGCTGGTGCATAATTCAAACCTCCAACCCTAGAGGCATCAGGTTGAAGCACCTGCCGGTCCACGTTTAGCTTTACCGTCAGTTGCTCATTGGTTAATTGGCTGTGTAGCTAGCTGGGGGTGGGGAGGGACGGGGGGTTATCCTGTCACTCATAGCTAAAGTGCACCCAGCACATGCCAGGGTGCGCTGTGTGACAATTACTAGTGAGTGTATGTATGGTGATTGTAAGGGGAAAGACATCCTTCTAATGTGGCTGTCGGTGGGTAGGGGATGGACAGGGTCGTTGATACTGAGAGTTATACAGGCAGGAGACCTACAGCAGCTTAGTGGGAGGTTCACTCACACTGTAAAACGGGTTCATTACTTCATTTTTTTACTCTAGAGAAGCAGCCAGGACGTGGGGATTGTTTCCATATGTGGTAAATCAGAATTTCTCTTAGGGGTGTAATAATTCATTCAAATTTCATCCATTAAGACTAAAACTGTGTTGTGTTTGCCTGGCTTTATGGATGGAAGCATCTGCTAAACAAACGAGTATAAATAAATGTAGGCCTAGATCTGAAACTGGAAGACCGTTTTCCCGTTGAAATCGTCTTTATAAGCTTAATGGCTATGGATGAGGCAACCAGATTTCGCAGTTTCCTCCGACCGCGACTTCTAGGGCATTCAGACACAGTGCAGAGAGCGGTGACAGTAACCGGGGGACCACCGTGTCCTGTCAGGAGGAGAGGTAGGGTGACGGAGGGCGGACGGGGGTAGGGGGCATGCTCCCCTTCTGGTACAGCCACTAGCACAGCGGTGTGTGCGTGGGTGTGTATGTGTGTATGCGTCTGCGCGTGTCTGTGAGGGCACGCTCCTGAGCTTTGATTCCGATTCCGAGCTCAGAGCCGGAGATGGCCGGGGGCTCCCCTAGCATTAAACCTGGGGGGATCCACTAGCATTAAAACCAGCAGTGCCGAGCTGTAGCCAGTGCAAAATTATCACTGATTTTAGTACAAAGCATCTTCTAAATGAACACTGCTAGCAGATCAGGTTTTCAGTTATACAGTACCACACTTCACGGCTGTCTGTTACTTTCTAGTCACTTGAAGGTGCAACCAGATGTGTTTAGTGATTCGATGGCAAAAAGATAAAGAATTAAGCCATTATTTGAATGTAGACATTTTATTAGCTGTACATTACTGTCATCCCAAAGTCTTTACTTCTGGTTCACGGCGTAAGTCCATTACCTTTTGTAACAAATGCAATCTGCATGCCGAGCTAATGTAGCAGGTCACAGATGCAACTGCCCAAGGCCATTATTACCAAGCCTAACAGTGCATTTTAACATACATGTATGCAAAATAGCTACCGAACATCAATAATTAGCTTTTTACAGACTCGTGGCTGTACACATATTAATAACACTTGTCAGCAAAATCACAAACGTTGAGGTTTTGAAATATCAAAGAGAGTTTTAGGAGTGATAGGTTATCAGGATTAGCATGAAGAAAAGTTGTGGAAACTACCTGGCCTGGGGTGGGAGGGGTGAGATACCCCCACCTAAACATCAGAAATAGGGAAAGCGCTCGAGATGGGGTCGGGCAGGGATGTTTTGAACGGGTTACAGGGAGATCTTGAAGTACGGTGGTGCTTCTTAATGCCGGTTCACTGGGCCTTGTCTTTGAGACGATGATCTGAAGACTTTCCTCCATCGCTAGGTTCGACCGTGCTTGTCTTCCCCGGCCTCCATTTCCTAAAGCGGCAGCCACCCACCGTAACCTACAGCCTGTCAGGCGTACGGTACGACACGGAGCCGCGAGGACCCCGCGGTGCACCTCAGCATCTGTTTGAAGGGGACTTCCTCCAGAATGGCACCATGGTAGCTGTCAGCATGTGATCAAGGCTCACACTGAGTTCCATGGGTTCTTTCCAGGTCGCACTCGGGCATCGGCCGTCAGCAGAAATCGGGCGTCAGTTTTCGTGTCCTCGCCGTTTGTCCTTTTTTTTCTTTTTTTTTTTTCCAATCATGAGGAGTCTGCCCATGCTCCCTCGTATAACGGACCACCCCGGTCTCAGACGTCTGCCCTTGTAAGGACCCTGGGCCCAGTTTTGATTAGGCACCAGCCTCCCAGCGCCAGAGTCTCATTTACACGCTGGCCCCAAGTGCACTCCCGAGGCGTTGTAGCGAACTGCAAGAGATGCTCTTCAAGTCCACACAGGAACCGATCCTTAGCTCCTAAAGGGGACAGAGTGTTGCTGGTGTGTGACTCACTCCTGCAGCCATTTAAAGGGACATTACTCTACCCCCGTACACTGGATATCACAAATGAAGTCCTTCCTTCTCTAAAACATTCACAAGATTTCAGTGTTTTATGGTCATGTATGCAAAATATAACACAATTCTTACTTACGCACCTCCTGCCGACTATACTGGTAAATAAATGCCAAGCAAAAAAGATGTGCCGAGAAGTACAACAGCTGAGAACAGAAAACAAAAAGTAATGAAATAACTGAAAACAAAACAGCATGAACGTGTACAAGATGCTTTGGAGAAAGGACTGTGAAATGCAGTGTCAGAATGTCAATTGCAGCAGCATTTGGTGTGCAATTAGCATTTGTTAGCGAGCCTAATTACCTGTAGGTAAAAGACATCCCTCAAACTCATGGTACAGGTACCCAGAAGGGAGCAGTTAGAATGGACCCTGAAGTGATGTAGTTCTGCTTATGATGCTTCATGCAGTCATTCCTTATTCATGTCCTCAGCAAACAGGGAACGTTCCCACAACGTCAAGGAACGTTCTCATTATGTTCTTAACGTTCCTGTAACGTACCTCTAACCTTCCCTGTTTGCTGGGTCCAGGGATTCCTCATAAATGTTGGTTAGCGTGTTTGTTCCTACAGGGATACATAACCTAGATATATTTTTACTTCTTGTACCAGTACAAGCGCTCTTCTGGATCCCCCTCGTTCATCAGATGAGTTTACCAGATAAGATTATCTTGGCACTATCCTCCTGGAGTGCCAGATTTGGGAGAATAATAATTGCTGCGAAGTGTCAGATGTGTTGTAGGGTGCGTGCGGCTGAGCCACGTTGGAAATTGTGTCTTTGTCACTATTTGTTTCCGGTCCACAATCTGTCTTACTGTGACTGATCGACATTAGGTCCGTAGAAGTGTCTGTTTTCTCACAAACTCCCCCAAACTCACAGCAAATCCTTTTTCAGTACAAATACAAGCTTCTTGGTGTGTCCGAACCTTTCATTTTTTGGAAATTCCCAATTTGTATTGTGTTATATACTTTTGGCCCTCTGTGTGTGTGTGTGTGTGTCTCTTATTTTTCCGTTTAATTTTGAAACTCGTAATTCCAGTCCTTCATTCGCATGTCGTACAGCACATCTCTCAAGCTTTAAAGGTTTTCCAGCGTTTTCCACAATAAGGAATGATGGGTCTTTTCTTGAATACAAAACACTGCATGGGCCCCATTGCATCGAAACAACAAGGTAACGTGTCTTCAGTCAGACAAAGAGGATTTCTAATTTTCAAATTTACATTATAAAACAGAGCGGTTAATTGTATTTTTAACATATAGCTTGAGCAATGTGAATAAATTCATCTAAAGCAACAAAGCAGCTCCGATATGATGTTTATATATCATAAATAGTAGCTACTATGAATTTTCTTAGAAGTGTTTTTCTTACTATTGGCTAAAACCTGCCTTACTGGAGTTATAATATTTCCTCTCATTCTTCTTTAGACTGGCTACAGGTTTAAAAAAAAATGTTCAGCATTTTTTCTTTCAAATATCTTTATTATATATCAGTTAAAACAACTGGAATCCAAGCAAATTTCATACTCAAAACAATACAGAATCCAATTAAATCACAGCAGTAATAAAAAGGCTGTTTAAATTAAGTCTAGTAAAAAGCATATAATGAAATCCAATTAAACATTTCATCAAATGGGCTTCAGATACAAATCAAACACATTCAATACAACTAACGATAAAAACTCTGGGAATTAACGCAGCAACAAAAAACAACAAGATTAAGCAATAAATGCAATATTTTTCAACCAGTTCAACCTACCACTGTGCTGAAAACACAATAATAAATAATAATTAATTCATTAAGGTTCACGTCATTTAGCTTAATGATTAATGATTAGCTTGCTTGCTAATAATTAGCTAGGTATGGCGTTTGTGTCCCAGGAAGTGAGGTCACTGTTCTTGTCACGTTAGGATTCGTCCAAATCAAAATGTTTCTTTTTCTGAGCTATTCTGCTCTCCATTCCAACATTATCACAACTCGGCAAGTCATTCTCACATTCTTTCTTCCAAGTTACAAAATCTTCATGCCTAGGGCCTAATACATTGACATCAATCCCATAATTCCCAGGACCTAAAACCGACCACCACAGCCCAAGGATGCATGGTGTTACTGTTAGCTTGGGCTGTAGGCCTGAGATCCAGCTGCATTTTTGTAGACGCAGCCAGAAGACATTGACCTTTATTATATTGTATGCCAGTCACATTTACTGTGCATGTTTCGCTGTGTTCTGAAGTGCAACCGGCTGATTATTGGTGTTGCCTAGCGATAGAGATGGGCAGGTTCATGCAGAATCATAGTTTTTTTTTTTTTAAGTTTGATTCCTGCTAGGGGGGTAAAATTTAACCAATGAGCAAATGACAGTGAGGCTATTTCTTCTGACCGTGTTTTAACATCCTCGCTTTATCCTTTTATTTAAAAATTTTTTTCTGTTGTCCCAAGCCTTCCCCATGTCCTGCCCCAAAACGCTGATTGAGAAGGTTTAAAATCAAGTGCCGGAATGCATTTTATTCCTTTCCACTCTCTAAGTCAAATTTGTGTTTCTGAATGAGGTAACTGCCCTCCCCTGGTCAAGTGAGGCACTCAGGGGCCCCGAAGGCTCCTGAGATAAAGTGAAACGAAAGAAACAGAGGCTGTTCCTGCCCCTTTGTAAACATATTTACTGGTGCTGTAGCTCCTGTGAACTAGAAGCAAGATGAACACCGTGGAAGGGAGTAGAGTTGATGTGTACGCATCCCCTGGCCTGCTATCGACCCCACACCTAAAAATCAATGCTGCCTCTTTACCTTCGCACCCCGCTGGTTCCTTTCCAAGTGCCTCGGCCTCTCCCGGGACCCCATTTTGCCGCCGCATGGATGCAGCACATTAAACCTCTTTATGCATTGTTTGCTCGGGGGTCTTTGTCATGCTGGCTTCTGCCGACCTGCTGGGGGATCGCCTGCACTCGAGTCTTGGGGTTCGACGGTCATTTTGGCTGGGTTAGCCCTCCGCCCTGGTGCAGGGAAAGCCGCGTGTAATTCAGCCCCCGTTCAGAGATATTGGCCCGCGCGTCTCCAGTCAGATGCGTCGAAGTCCGCGGCAAATAAAAGCGCAAGTAGAATGTGGTCGCCTGCCTCGTTCCAGCCTTGTGGCTTAAGTGTAAGCTGTTTCGGGCAAAGGGACAGATGCTTACACCACTACTTAGGAAAAATATCGTGGTGCCCGGTTTTCCTCAGCGCAAAGACTGCATATGGTGTAACTGAAGGACCAAATAATATGGGAGAGCTGACTGTAGGGTGTATTTGTGCTGAAATCGTATATTCATGAAAGCCCCAATGACTGGCAGATGTTCCAAGTCCATCTGCTCACACCTTCTCAAATGCAATTACTCAAGAACCATTGGCAGGGTGGTAAGAAGTTTATAAATGCTTAAGATAATGAAAACATTAAATTGATGAACAACCAGAGGACAGCTGCATAAAATGAATAATGAATTATCCTTGAACCAGAATAACAATCATAAACGATCCATAGGAACATAACTGTTCACAGCTATACAGACATTAAATAAATAACTCTATATAATGCTATGGAGGTTCTCTGAAGTAAGCCTGAATTTGAAAATGAAAGAAATACACAGACACTCACTTTTCTCAGAGAAGCAGCCAAACTTGTAACCGAAGCATTTTTTTGGATCGGTGTGGGGTGTACTAAAACGACACAAGTTTTTCTGTGTGCTACTTTCCTTCTGGGAATAGTAATGGTGTGTGTGTGTGTCTGTGTGTTCAGGGGTGGCGGGGTGTTTGGTATATAAAGAGCAAGGCTTGACTGAGCTCACCTGGCCCATTATGCTGTGATCTGAGGCTCTCCCGCTGACATCTCTGGGGATTAATTTGATTTTGGAGCCAGAGCACCAGTTAAACTGATGAACAGGCCAACGAAAAGATTCGCCAAAACTCTGATCACCCCTCGCTACCCAGGAATAGTCTGGCTCAGGTCGTGGCTGTCTTTATTAGCACACCTCCATGGTCATCGAATCCCAGGAAGGCAAGTGCCCTTCCTGGTGCCTGAGCCAACCTCCATTCACTTCAAGAGATACTCAGTTAAGGGGGAAGCCGAGACACGATTCTTACTGAAGGCATGCAGAGGGCAGGCAGGGAATTTCAGCACCTTCAGCAGGCCATGTACTAGTTACCATATAACAGAGCTGCAACTGTCATTTTCTTTTAATTATGATTTTGGAAATGTGACTGTTGTACTCAGACAGCCTTAAAAATAAACCAGGAGAGCCAAATTTACTCTGTAAGGCGATGATTTGCCCCAGATGTGAATTCAGGTTTTTTTTTCGTCTTCAGAGGTTTGAAAATGTCAAGGATAACTAAAAGGTGATTACCAATAAATTCCAATAATGTGATTTCTGGAAAATTCATTTCTTTTGCTCATTACTTCATTTGGGATTCTGCATCTTGCAGGAGTCATTCCTGCTCTAGGGCTGCAAATCAGAAATTGGAAGAGCATTATTTTCATTGTCCATACAATATAAACAAGTGCTTTCTTTTTATTACATCATATTGCACTGTGCCATTTTGAAGACCTATTAGACAAATTTTTAAATAATAGCTATATAATGGATATACAAATATACCTCTGTACTGATAAAATCAAACACTAAGTCCATATTAGGGCTGCTGTAATTCTGACAGAGCCAGGCCTGTGTTACGGGTCCTTACTGGAGCTCCTGCAATTCTGACAGAGCCAGGCCTGTGTTACGGGTCCTTATTGGAGCTGCTGTAATTCTGACAGAGCCAGGTCTGTGTTACGGGTCCTTACTGGAGCTGCTGTAATTCTGACAGAGCCAGGTCTGTGTTACGGGTCCTTATGAGAGCTGCTGTAATTCTGACAGAGCCAGGCCTGTGTTACGGGTCCTTATTGGAGCTGCTGTAATTCTGACAGAGCCAGGCCTGTGTTACGGGTCCTTATGAGAGCTGCTGTAATTCTGACAGAGCCAGGCCTGTGTTACGGATCCTTACTGGAGCTGCTGTAATTCTGACAGAGCCAGGCCTGTGTTACGGGTCCTTACTGGAGCTCCTGCAATTCTGACAGAGCCAGGCCTGTGTTA
>JAACJT020000092.1:415758-453831 GCA_009936485.2 Gymnarchus niloticus | reverse complement strand
CCTGTGTTACGGGTCCTTACTGGAGCTCCTGCAATTCTGACAGAGCCAGGCCTGTGTTACGGGTCCTTACTGGAGCTCCTGCAATTCTGACAGAGCCAGGCCTGTGTTACGGGTCCTTACTGGAGCTCCTGCAATTCTGACAGAGCCAGGCCTGTGTTACGGGTCCTTACTGAAGCTGCTGTAATTCTATAAAAAGACAGTCCCGCACTAAACTCATTGTATTGGAGTAAGAGTCTTGCAGCAGCGGCTGTCTATTCACATCAGCCCCATTCCCAGAAGCCTTTGCTTTCACCTGCAGAGTGTCACCTTCCAATCGCCAATCAGATGACACTGCGTGTCGGACCAAAGACTCTGGGCTTCCACACCACGCAAACCTTGCTCTCAAACCCATCTCTTCTTTATGCAGCCATCCATATTTTTTCCATACTTATTTATCTAGACGAGGCTGCAGTAATCTTGGGTTCATCACGGGGTTCAAGATAGGCTGCAAAGGTACTGAGGTAGGGAACACAAACAGTCATGTGGTCACGGGTTTATTTCCCTGGGAAGCTGGAGCATATGTCTGTGCCTTCTGGAAGCTTCTGCCAGCGCACACAGTTGATGTTTTATTTGCCTCGGTGTCCAGCTTGTGGATCTCTGCACACCATCCAGTCATTTATCGAAGAGTGGCAGGTGAGTTATCCCAGAATAATATGATACATTTTAAAGGCCAGAGGAGTGAAACAATGATAAGTGATTTGTCTTTGGAAATTTACCATAAAATCATGGCTCTGTTAAGTGGTGCTGTCCTTTGAAAGATAATCATTTTAACTGGTTTGAAGTGCCAACTCTTCTATCCCAGTTAGCACAGGGAACAAAGCTAGGATGCCAGGGGCGCTGATGTGGCTCTGTGGGTTAGATGTACAGGCCTGTAATCGAAAGGTCACAGGTTTAGGGTCTGTAGCCAGCAAGAGTGTCCATATTGCCATTGGGCCCTCGAGCAAGACCCTTATCCTGTCCTGCTCTAGGGCTGATGGACACTGGTTGACCCTGAGCTCTCAACTTGGAGAGCAAGATGTGAAAACTATGAGTTTTGCCATGGGGATGAATAAAGTATTAATTGTTATATCTCTGGGTAAATACACAGACACAATCACACACTATGGGCAATCTAGATGCTCCAATTAGCATAACAGCATGTCTTTGGACTACAGGAGGAAACTGGAGCACCAAGAACAACGACATGTATGACTAAATAAGAACATGCAAATTCCATACTAACAAAGTCGGGGCAGGAGAGTACCACGCGCTGAGGTGGTGTAAATAAACAAAGGTGAAAATCAGTAAAATCTGAAGCCATATAATACACCAGTCAGCTTAGTCCCCGAGAACCACAACACGATCGGGTCAGTGTCTGTCAAATCTCTGGATCAGGAAATGTGCATTTGCCACATTGGGCAAAAATACAACCAAGACTGCACAGCAAGTGATTTGATAATCCCACGATTACCATGAAGGCACTGACCCAGGAGAGGTCTTGGAAGGACTAAGGCCGGAGATTCATAGCTGAGTTCATATTTATGCAGAGGCCCAACCCTTTAAAATGATTCACAGAGCAATCCTCCATATCAGTTGATCCCTTGAAGCAGTTGATACCCAAGTGTGTCTTCAGAACCGAGATGTTTTGTCTATAAGGAGCACAAGTCTGTGGCATCATTTTAAAGCACAACCTAATTTATTATGAACATGAGCATATGAAATTTACCCTGAGGTGTCTGAAACAATCACTGTAACAAGCATTCTAATTTAATGGTGGGCTATGGAAGATATCTTAAGAAGACAGTCTTGTGATATTGTGATTTATGCATTGAAGGCCAGATTTCTGTGTGTAGCTTAGCTTTCCATAACCATTTTGTTGAGTTTTAGCAGACTTTTCAACAACAGGTAAACATGTTGCCTTGTGTCTCCCTTCACATGTAAAAAAGCCAGATGAGCAGTCGTTTAAATTCACTTATATTTGGTTTCCTGTTTAGATTTTCAGCACACTGTGTGCGTTTATACCTTAATACCTCGTAGGCAAACTGTTTCACTTATGTGAGACTTACAATACCGTACAAAGGTCGTAGGCCAGAGACGACAATGTTTAAGGCTATTTGTCTGTGCAGTACGTGTATTTTTCCTCAGGAAAGAAGCAGTTTAGAATTAAAATGTATAAATAAACCGTAATATAATTTTAAAAATTAACAAGAATTTCTTCTGCTCTCCAAAATATTCTTGAAATCTGGTTGCATGATTAGGAAAGTCACAGTTTTGGTTTCCAAACCTCTCTCCAAGAGCACCTTGGTCATTCCACGTATATTTGTTAAAGCTCATTTAACTAGTCAGTTTCAGTAGTTTATTCAGTGTAAGGCATTGATTAGCCAGACAAGGTGTTCTTCTAAGTTGAGCTTCACTCGTACGTTTATGTTTTGAATGGTAACTATAAATTTTGGGCTGACATGAGGAGAAGTTTTGAAAAATGTAAGCTGAGACATTTTGACAGACATAAAGTCATAGTTTTACACCAACATACACGTAATTTAAAGGTCATTTTCTGTGCCTGCCTAAGACTATTCCACAGAGCTGTAGTTCTGCAATGTCAGACCTCTTAGCCTACTCCACTGTGTCTCTTTCTCTCCTGTTATTAATGGGGGTATGTCATTTCTGCATGACCTGAAAACCATTAAGACTACCACACACTTAAAGGTTCAGACAGGAAAAATTAACTGCTTTTTTATTCATGCACATAAAGCCCATAGTTGTTCTCACACTCAGTTATTTTCTCATCTTTTTGCCATAAATGATTTTTGCAAGGTTTAATTACTGTAAGAGAATGCTAGTTTTTTCTGACATTAAACCTCATAAGACTCACACATGATTTCTGATAAAACATATTAGCCAAGGCAGGTTAATAACGCTGTCTAATCTAGTCTGTACCCCCAGAGCAGAGCCTAAAACAGCATTCAGTTTTGCACTGAGCGGCATCCTCAAACCCTAAGGACAAAATATAAATATTTTTAATGCATCTTTTATGTATGATTATGCAGTTTTAATGAGGGGTTCCTGCATAAACAGGGCAGCTTCATATCTGTAGTCCATGAAATTTGACTGTATCTTCTATACATTAAAAATTTAACGAGTGCTCAATTTTGAGTACATATTGGAAAGTTTTTTTCACTTTTTTTCCCTCCTACACAATAGAATGTTTTCAGAAATCCTCAATCAGTGTTTTCTGTACCGTCAGCAGTTTTAATATCTTGTGCTTTGAATGAATCGAGTTTTTCATTATTTTTAGTTTTTTAAGGGGGATATTTCAGAATCTGGTGGTGTGAAATATTCAGATGGTTTTGAAAGTTTAATGAGCAAACGAATTGAGGATACTCCTCCAGGTCGATATTTGTATAATTCCTTTACTGATCTTCCTACATACATACATTTATCACTGTACAATCCGGAAGAGTGTTACTGCAAGCTGTCACTACTGACTTTCTCTCTGGGTGGGCTTTAATGACTCCTCACTTGTCACAGTAGGAGACGTTGCCCATCTCATGTTTTCGACTCCAGTAGGAGATCCATTTATGCGAGGACTTTGAGTGTACGGACTGAGTTTACATCTCCACGCCTTTGTCGAGGCCCCTATGATGGCTGTGTGATTATGAGCATACCTCTGTTCTGAAGGGGATGTTGGTCTGCCACAGGACACATACACATACGATCAGACGCCAGTCCGTCCGTGCGTTCATCCAGTCTCATAAACATCTGCCCAGCCGTGATGCAATCTATCTCTGCAAGCCTTGCAAAGCAAACATCTGGTAGTGTGATGCTTATCCCAAACTCACACATGTCACGACCCGACAGCAGATTTAAGGTCTCCGGCTCACCGGACCCCGTGCCCGCTTTGTAGGGTGACCCCCGGAGCATGAGGGGAGACAGCATATCATAGCACACAGTCATACTGCCTGATCCGGGGTCAACTTCCCATCCCATATCTCACCCCGCTGCAGTCTAGAGAGATAAAGTCATGTCCTCTACTTCTTTAGTGTCCTTTTTCCCATCTGGTTAAAAGCCCATCCTACACAGCTCATTACATTCTGGCCAGAAACAGCTTCATTAACCCCCCCCCCCCACACACACACACACACACACACACACACACACACATACACACGTACGTGAGCAAACTTAGGCAGCTGCGGACAGTTCCTCACATGGCACACTCTCGCTCTTCCTCTCAGGAATACTGTGTGGTTTTTAAATGAGGATAGATTTGTCTACCTACAGATTTCGGTTTGTTTGCTTTCACTGTGCTGAATAACGGAATAACAGAATCTCCACTGACCAAAATCAGATAGCAGCCAATTACCCCGGGAAAACATGCATTTATGAAAATGCTGTAGAAAGAAGTCCTTCCTTCTCTTACTCTGCATTCATGTAAAGGGCAAATCGTATTGGAAAATGTCAGTGAAAATGTCCAAACTGGTAACTGCACAAAGCATTGTGGACTTTGTAAATTTCAGTATTATTTATGCCATATATGTGTAATGCTAATATATTGTGTTATTTTATGTTTATAAACACACATCTATAGTCAGAGCCACTGGATTCTTAGTAAGGGTGCAGCTTAATTTTATCATTATTTTCTGCATTGCTGTGTCTTTTTGAGACAGACTTTCTGCCCTGGGGTGGGGTAATTGGTTTATCAATTTATCAGTTATCAGTAGCTTAAGCATATTTTTAAAACTAAAAAAAAAAAAAAAAAAAAATCAATTTTCAATGCAATGGTTAAAAATATTTGAATTCTAAGTTGAAAGGCATGCATTGTAGGTTAATTGGTGTGTCTAAATTATCCAAAGTGTGTGCGTGCCTATGCCCTGCGATGGGCTGGTACCCCATCCAGGGTGTCCCCTGCCTTGTGCCCTAAGGTGTCCTGGGATAGGCTCCAGGCCTGCCCGCAACCCTGGATAGGATTAAGTGCTTTAGAAGATGGATGGATTTTGTTTTTTTCTGCTACAGTTTGACTTCCCCAAGGCTTAAGACCCCTTTCATTGCTGCTTACTGCTCCAGCTCAAACCAGCACATATAATATTTTAATCATTTTAAAGGCAGCGTGAATAAATTCACCAGCACTGGGAAGGTGTGATGCCAAACACAACACAACACACACACACACACACACACACACACACACACACACACACAAACAAACAAACACGTGTTCCTTTTACAGAGCTGCCAGGTCTCTGATAAGCAGAGATACAGAGGACTCGACAGCTCAAGGCCACAGGAACCGCAAACCTGTGGTTTTTACGTAATATTTCAATAGACACCTGATAGGCACTGACACAGCCTGGGTGGGGGGTGGGGGGTTACTCGCCATCTAAATAATTTGAAGAGAAAACCAGCAGCTCTCAGGCTTGTGGAGTATTGTAGCCCAGCCACACAAAACTTACTTTCCCACAGAATGTTATTTCCAAGATTATATTTCTTAAAACAACAGTATGTGAGAGAAGCTCTACTTACCGAGGTGAGGGAAAAGTTGGGTCAGCTAGACTGACGGTGGGACACTTCTATTTAAAATGTCACAACCATTGATCATGTGTTCTGAAACCAAACAACCCACTCTTAACATGCAAGACAGCATATCATTGATGATAATTCTCCTTCTGCATGGGTTTAAGAATTAAAGGAAATACTTAAACAGAGGTTACAAAAAAGTGGATTCACTGTACTGCATCCCAATTGCCAGTAACGGGCTGTCTGAGCTCACCAAAACCCACGTCCCAGAACCTAACAGTGGTACTTCCTTCATTCTGGCAGACTGTCGGACTGCTGTTGTTGGAGCTGGCCAGCACATCATGTTACGGGTGTATGACTACGTTTGTTTTGAGTGGGTGTCGTTTTTCGAACTGCTGCCTTAGCTACATTAAATACTAAAGCACTGTAAACAGTCTAGTTATGTTTGTTTATGATATTCAGTGCGTCAGTCTCATCTGTGACTAATATATTTTTTTTATATATCAGATTATTAACCCAGAATATTTTACTGGATATGTGTCAGTATTCTGTTCTGTACATTTGCGTTCACTGGCTTTGTGCCAATACAGTTACCGGGAGAGTCTTTCTCGATCTGTCCTCTTTGTCAGTTCCGAGATCAGTGGGAAACAAGTTTTATTAAATGAAATGGCTCGAGGTCCTGATTCTCTTAAAAGAACAATGTAGGAAATGGCAGCACTACATTTAATAACAGCACATTCCCGTCCACCACATCCAAAAAAATGAGGCTGCGTGGAGCAGAACGTCGACGCTGTCACTGAAATCACCTTCTCGGCAGAGCCTGCGGTTCAGACACCAAACTGGAACACTTCAAGTGACACTGCAGGGCCCAATGCATTTTGTATGTTCAACAGGAAACACAGTATGGTCTCTGCTCTGAGATGTCTGATTGGGTAAGTTCATCAGAACCTGGGCGACCAAAGGGTCATGAGTTCAAGGAAGGACTTGATCCAATCAAATATAGCAATATTCAATGGATATAATACAGGCTCCAGCACATTGCCTATACTTGTACAAATTGTTTGTAGCTTACAATTATATTGCAGTTTCCTTTTAGTTGGTGGTTAGCTTAAACTGAACAGACACTGGAGAGGTGAAAAAAGAAACATTTTATGTTATTTTAATCCCCTGCAGTCAACGAGGGTCTGAGATACTTTGGACATGCCTGGACATGCTCTGACTTTTCTGAATATGTCAATATTCGATATTTATATAGTGCGACCCTCCATACTTTGGTCGCCTTGTATAGATAGAGATTTGCTGAAAACTGCTCCAAAACACCTATTAGAGTCTCCTCGATGTGAGTGAAGGTCAATGTGGATGACTGCTGGGGAAGAGGAGAGAAATTAAAAACGGCACAAAGCCCACAGGCGAAAAGATGTAATGAATCACATCCGACCGCCTCCTGTTGTCCTATTTGTTTTGCCGCTTCACAGACTAAATGCGTGTTCTCATTTTGCACAATAGATTTTACAACGTTTGATTGCAAGGCAGTAATTGGTGGTAGATTTATTTTTGGATCGCTGACAGAAAAAGGACTTTCTTATCTCATAAACTTTGAGGGTTATATATTAATGTATTTCAGGACCAGTATCCCGGGCTTCTCCGCGTGACTCCACACGTCCTGTGGTTTGAATCGGCATCTAAATGACGTTTCTTTGTGGAAATATTGTCACTCCGTCCAGAAAATTGAAAATCCCATCGGAACGGATCGTGACCTTCCCAGGCTCGGTGCGAATATGGCAGAGAGGTCCTGCGGTTTCACTGGTGACTGCTCTGTGTGTACGCGACCATCTTGGGGGGAAGCAGATAACACAAACCTGGGGGTCAAACATCTGTCTTCATGAATTCTGGATAAGGTCCTACATCCACACCATCAGGACTTTAATTGACGTTGACTTCTCAGCTCCAGTGATGTCTTACTTCCCTTGGTTTCAAAGAACACCACTGTAGACATTTAACCCCAGCCAAAACCTTTTCTGGAATGACCCCACCTTTTCTGGAATGACCCCACCTTTTCTGGAATGGCCCCACCTTTTCTGGAATGACCCCACCTTTTCTGGAATGACCCCACCTTTTCTGGAATGACCCCATGATTCTAGTACCTTTAGCTATTATGTAGCCAAGATCTGGAATCTCTGCCTGCCAGCACGTTGTGGAATTTGGCTGCGGGGAGGGGAACTTGGTGATTGGCTGGCATTTTTCGATCAGAAAGTTTGCCACAAGTCTTCGCTCCAACTCACGCACACCCTGCTGGGGCTTTGGTAAGGCATTTCACCATGATTGATGGTCGGGGTCAGCAACTTCTGGAGTAGACATGGACGGGATGGACTGTCCTCCCATCCCCCGCGTCGCCAAGCCGACTAGTCGCAGTGCAAGGCCTGTCCCATCTGTCACGCGACGACGATGTCCCACATCGAGCTGGGAGGACGTTTTCAAACATACATGCTGGATGCAAAGGCAGGATTTCAGGATTTACGAGAGATGTGGCACACATGCCACCTTCATTCCTCTGGGGATGATATTACATTACTGGCCACGCTCACATTTTTGTTATCTCTCTGTCGGCTGTCATTGTGTCACATTCTTTCCCTCACCTACTTGTGTTTGTGGTTGGTCATCCCCCATATGTTACACCTTTTCTGCCTGACTGAGTACTCCTGACATATGATTACTTGATTGGTGCAATATTGCTTTTAGTTTAATTCCACTTTCACAGGGTCCCATGCCTATATTAGAGTGATATATCAGCTTACGGCTTATCCAGGCTGGGATATTACTTTCCTCACACCGTTCTTCAGAAGCTCAGTAGATTGATACTAGTGTCCGTGAGAAAGAGGGAGACATCTCTTCGTATGGGAGGTCATGCTATCAGGATCTCCGCTGTTAAGCTCCTTTTTTATCATTGTGGCAAAACCTCTGGCAATGCAAAGCCATAGGATTGTTAGTTAACAGTGAGGCTGTAGAAAATAGACATAACAAAAAGCAGATGGAAAGTCATTGCCTGATAAAAGCATGTTGTCACGACTGGACACAGAGTTCACTGAACCTGATTCTATTGCATGAGATCAAACTAGAATTAGTGCAAGACTCCTTAAATACCCCATCCCTCGCATACTGTAAGGCTTTCTGCCTGATGGCGCCTGGCTCCTTTGGACGGGACACTGCAAGACACACCGACTGACTGTACGAGAGGCTCTAAAACAAGGTGTGCTGGAAGAGATTGGGAAATCGTGACGAAAGATGAGCTTTCACTCAGTTAACAGACACCATTTAGGAAGGCGTGAGCTGTGTTGTGCAAGACAGCGAAACAAAGAGCACAAAGACAAAAGGACAATATTGCTATGACATACAATTCTCAAGAGTACAGCACTACAGTGAAGTGCAGATGGCAGAGGTAGACAGTTCAGGACCATAACAGGTAATGTTCATGCTGTCAAACAGGGCCATGTTGTGTCCATGGTGGTAGAAGTTTAGCCTGTCCGTTGCTGTCACAGTGGCGGATGTATGGCTGGTCAGTGGAGGGTAGTTCAGCCTCTAAGATCTTCCAAGCAGACCTTACAGCCCTCTGCATGGTCTTTCAGCCCTGAGCAGTAGCCCTACTGAGACCTGGAAGTCAGGAAACCCAACATTGCTGACGGTATCCATTGGAGAGCCATCAATGGCGGTGGGCGTGCTTCCTGAAGACCACAATGATCTCTTTGGTCTTATTAACATTCAGTGTGAGGTTGTTATCATGGCATGATTCCAGTTGATTAAAATCAGTCACGGCACCATTTCATTAAATTAAAATCAGGACAGAGACCTAGGAATGACAAACCAAACAGATTATGGCATGGGAACTACAAAGATCAACTGGAGACAGATGGGATGGTAGCAACAAGACTGAGCCCCAGGCAAACACATCACTCAGTATGTGTTGAGCCTGGGACTTCTGGTTTGAATGAAGTCCGGGGCAACGTGAGTGTAACAAATTGTGTCACACTTGGAAAGCCCTTGATCTGATTACATGTCATCGCTCTCAGTTAATGGGAGCAAAGTTTAAAGTCTAAAAATCAAAGTCTTCATTTTTACTTTATCTGGGTAAAAATCTGAATGATTTAACTTTATCTACCCTTCCCACTTTTTTCATTTGCTTGACTGAGCTGGTTTTTGTCATTAAAGTTGTTGTAATTGTTGTGTGTTTTTGTTTGCGTGCGCTCTCTCTCTCTCTCTCTCTCTCTGTCACTCATTCTTTATCACTCTGTATTCAAGAGAGAGGAGGTTTCACAAATAATGGCAAATCCATGAAAACACATACATGCAACAGCTGCCCCACAGTTGGCACTAAATCGTCATAAAATCTCCCAGAAAAGGCAGGGGTCACTCAGAAACGTCAAGTTTCTACTCACCAATTTATTAATCAAATTTAATTAAACCTTCTACTCTCCCACACCTCCATTTATACCTTTCTGATGCTAAGTTGTGGTATAGGTTGACCGTGGACTGAACGTTTCTGCAACGTTTCTGGGTTTTCGAAAATAGGACTGACAAGTACAGCGGGGAGTACCGACTTCTTGTTTCACTCAGAAGAGGCACGCACTTGATTTACATCATGTTGCTGTACAGAATGGAGGAACTAGCAGGTGTCACAATCGAGGGGTGTGGCCTTCGTCGACCTGCTACCTTAGAACCGAGAGGGTGATGTCGTCAATGAGTTATAGATTAGCGCCACCTGGAAGTACTGTTTCTCTGTTCAACAACCACTGAGTCTTTAGCAGATCCCTGCCAGTAACAGTGGTCTAACTCAAGCTGTAGTTCAGTGGTCTTTGTTTTACCCTCCAACTCTGGGTTTGTTGGTCACCTCCATACTGCTTGTCTGTCCAGCTGCTTGTCTGTCTGCGCTTGAGCATTTCTGCTCTGAATCTGTCTTCTATGATGTTACATCTGCCCGATCGTTCACTGGTGGTTGAACGGGAAGTCGTGGTCGTTGTGTCTCCTAAACTGCCAGTCCTGCCAGTATGTGACACTGCGAATGTCTTTCAGATATGTTCTTCAGGAGGCCAATGACTGTTTCTGTAGCTACAGAGTGCTCTTTGTGCCATTTTTGTCTCTTATTGACGATGGCCGTTTCCTACGCAGCGGTTTGCGTGATTTGGAGAAGGGGTATCCACATCAGGCCAATATATTAACAAGTCTGTGGGGCAAATGCACCCCTGTCACGTTCCCATCAGTATTATGATGTATGCACAGATTTAAAGTAAATCACACATCCATGCAGAAATGTCGTATGAATACAAGGCACCATTTGTTCAATTCACCTGACACATCATGGCTAGAAAAGTTAAGGATACGTCTAGGTACAATACGGAAAATAATTTATCCACAATACAGATGGAACTCTCCGTTTGACAAGCCAGATTTACCAGCCACAAAACAGTACAGCCAAATTCTACATAAAAAATCTGCCAGATCGTTGAAAATCATTTTGTGGTACTCCACAGGTGCATACCTACATTTATCATCAAGTCTATGATGATATTTGTATTGATGCTACTTCTGTGCACTCCTTGGCAAGGAAATGGGCCAAGCCCAAAATTTCAAAATATTAAGCTTTTAGTGGTCATAACAACAAATCACTGAACAGATAATTCCCGACTCCTGAGACCTATGCCAGCATTTGATTGCCACTGCAGTGAACTGGTGAGAGAAAAGCTGGAAAGGGTGAAATTCACTTACAAAGATAAAAAAACATGAAGAGATTTAAATGTTTGATATAAAATTCAAACACAAACTAATGAGGAAACATTTTCCAATTATTCATTAACTGTTTGAAGGTATTAAAACTGAGTGGAACAACACTGAGTCTTCTTTCTGTAAAAAAACTGCCTGCAAAAAAGGAAATCAATGGGAAAACCTATTCCATACCAAGTTCCTTTATCTTTTTCTTTAACTCTTGCTGATTTCCTGACCAATAATTATAATTTGCCATTGAGACCGTTAAAAGCTTTTGAGTTTGGCCCTTTATTTTTTGATCGAGCGTATTTCTACCTGTCTTTCTCTTTTCTGTATGTGTCCCAATGCAGTGATTTGCATACCACAACTCTGGTATTTGAATACAATTCCACAGACCTTATTGCTATGAAAAGACTTGTACGATATGCAAGCATTTGGCTCTGCTAAATGAATGAAATGTAACAAAACAATGGCGAAACAATGAAGATCATACACATAAAGTGACAGGAAAAAGCTTTCCTCAAAACAAGCGAGGACCCTTAGTTGGTAGAACAATGGTGTGCGGCTGGCAATCAATCAGCAGTCCTGTGTATGCAGAGGGCAGGTTAGGCATTGTAAGCAACACCACAGGTAATGAAAGCCAACTGGCCATTATTGGGCTGGCTTCCTCACTAGATTTTAAATAGGGTCAGCTGGCTGATCCAAGTTTTCTCTGGTTTTGGTCTGGCTGGAGAGTTTAAATGTGCTTTGTTAGGTTGTTGATGGTTTTTCCATTAACCTTTTCAAATGTTCTAGATACTAATTCATGTTAAGGTTTTATTTATAGTCTTTTGTTGTGTGGTGCCCTCTTGCACGGTGCCTTTGTGATAGCGTTGTTCAGACCTCTAATCCTCATCTTGTCTGCAGTATAATACAGCTTGTGATTGCACTGCGTTCACAAATCATCTGAGCAGTGTGATCTGCCGCTGATATTTATGTTGATGTATATTTATGCTGATTCGTGTGAATCTTTAGCGTCATGAAAGGGGAAAAGTTACAATGAAAAAAGTAAAATGAGCATGAAAAACATAAGGGCACAAAGTTGGAGAACCAGAGTGTATATTATGCCAAAACAGGAGGAACAAGGCTATAGTTAATCACTCTAATAACTATGGATGAAGGCTGTATCTGCTCAGTGGTTCTGAGCCTTTTACTGTAGGTGGAAACATGAAAGGAACATTATGGGGGGGGCAGGCACCCTCTGTTTTATCTGCCTTTTTTACAATAAATGCACACTAAAATGACTCGGCCTACACTCTTCCCTCCATTGGTGTTGACTTATCATCTAGATTTTTACGATCTGGAGTGCCTCAATCTTAATGTTATACGGAAATATTACGCTAAGAATAATATTCCTCCCTCACGATGACAATATTATATGGTCTTGTTCAATATTTTGCTGATAGTGAGCATGTGTTGTTTTCTCTGGTTGACCAACATTTGCATACGAAAAGCAATTTGGTAAAACATGATAATTTGCCTGTATGTTTATCTGCTTGTTCTTGACCTGCCCATAGTTGTAATGTGTGATTTCTTTATTATGTAGTAAGTAACTGTTACTTAGGTTAACAAGCAACAGAAACACCGGTCTATTAACCCCCCACCCCCAATTTTTTTTTTTTTTAAGTAATTTTCAAAATAAAAAAACACACAGCATCACAGCATATTACTGCCTATGTTACCTAAGCCCTGACATTTTGTTTGTTCTTAGTAAAGCCCGTCACAATAAGCATTGTTTTCTGTCTGACAGTCATCCATAACACATAGGTAAACTCATGATGACCTAATTAAATGCGTACATATATGTCTGGGATAGCAGTTCTAATTAACTGTAACTTCCCCCCAGCTCAGTTTATGTGAGGATTTCCAGTAGACCTGTTTGTTTTCTTCCAAGTGCTGGGCCTGTTTTATGAAGGGTAAGCTACTGGGCCACTGGGTGCCTAAGGCCTACAAGCCTGGGAGCCAAAAATTTGCTGCAATTAAATGAAAAATAATCTGGAGGACAGACCTGGGTTTAAACAAATGATGGAAGACTTCTATTAAAAGCAAAGGACCCTGGGAGGACCCTTTATTAAGCTGAGAACCAGCTGATGGCTGGAGACTGTGAAATGTGTATGAAAATATAAAATCATAAAGCCATGGGTGACCATTCGCTCAGTTGGTTAGAAATAGTCACATGATAACAGCGGGTTCTTTTAAATTGTGCACATTTTAATGCCTTATAATAACATTCACGGTTAAGTAATGGGTTGGGTTTCTGTTGTCTGTGTGGTGGAGAGAGAAATACAGATCAGGAAATAAAGGAGGAACGGATATGCTATTTAGCTATGCAAGGACAGGAAATAGGGCGTCAGTACCGGAAATGAGTGGCTGGGCATTCGGCAGAGCTTTGGGATTTGGGATTTGACAGTGTTCAGGAATCCACGAAAACTGCAGGGTGTGTCGTGGACTCATCTGGCAGGGTGCCGTGATGGTATAGCTGCATGTACTATGCGTGTTTGCCTTTTGGAGAGGGAGGCACAACTGACATTTGGCACAATAGATGAGCAGGAAATGGCGATTTGATAGCATGTGTATGCTGGCTAACACGTCGAACTAGAGGGGAAATTAATTCAGGAGTCAGAGGCCATTTTCATGAAATGATTAAGGAGTGCAATTGATCAAGCCAGGTTTTATTTCTGATTTTAAGTCTAAACCATTATCTGGTTATTGCCAGTGACTGATATTCTTTAATTTCTATAACAGGTATGCTAAGCTTTCTTTTCCCTCTTTTTTCAATAGTCTACTGATGTCTGCTTGAGTGATACGCCTTGGAATTCATACCTAATGACTGTCGTTAAGAACACGCAACTGTACACAGTGAATTAGCAGGTCTTGCCACTCAGTGTTCATGGGTTAAGACTTTGGTTTCACAACTGTTCTGTTACATGCTAATATGCTGTGTCATTCGTTCCGTTAAAAAGTTTACAATACTTTCACACGCTGTATAATGTAGAAGTTCAGTGACATATGGCTTTTATAGGCATTGAAGTACAGGAGCTTCCTCTGAGGATGGAAATGAAATGAAATGAGCAGATTTGCCTCCCCGCTCTGCTGATGCTCCAAGCCATGCATTCGTTTGGGGTAAGAGTGCAGTGCTGTGGGCTGACATGGGGGGAGGTGCCTGGCCTCCCATTCGTCACTCTTTTCCGTGAGTCACCGTGCCGGGATGATGAATCTGACTGGCCAGGTGTAGGATGAGCCTTATGAGCCAGGCCCTCCGAAAAAACCCGAAAGGATTTGACGAGACCTCGGAACGGCCCACACAGGCTTATGACTCCGTATGCCTGTGGCATGAATTTATGGTGATGATTCAAGCTCGCTTTCCAATTGTCCTTTAGCTTTTGCCAAAGGTCACCGGGCACAGAGAGCCAAATGTGACATCTGCAATTATTTATAATTTTGCCCAATAGTGTGAGAGTATAACTATTCAATATGCAGAGCTACACGCATGGAAATTTCACCATGCAGACATCAACTTCCCTATCTCCTTAGTAATTAATTTGCTTGAGCTTAGCAAAATCTAAATATAATTAAGATGCATATTATTTTTCTCATATGTAGTGTTAATCGCTATACCATCAACTCAAAGGACTTTCATATTGTTTTTAACCAGGCTAACAGATAAAAAATATTCATGGTAATTCTGAAATGTGTAGCCCAAAACTGCTCACTGTCAAGGTAAATGTTATCGATGAGCTTACGTTTATTATCCAAAATCACCTCAGAACAAAATGCAAATTCAGTATTCTGTCCTGTTTAATTCTATCAATCTGTGAGTCCGGCTCATTCCTCCATTTCTTTTGTCCCAGTTTCTTTGGTGCATCTGCCTGATGGATTTCCAGTTTGTTTCAGTCAAACGGAGATATCTTCACATGCCCAGAGGAGTTTCTGCTCATATCTTCGACTACAGAAGCACACTGAATGGCCTCAGTCAATTTCGAGCAGCCTCAGGTCATAAATGCAAGCAACGTAAGTCTGTCTGAATCCGTGTGGTTTAAGTAAATGATTGATCAGCGCACAACGTGGAGAATGTGCACGCCTGTGCCATTGCCGCTCAAAATGCAGGTACCAGCCATTTCTTCTAGTTGTCCTTAATGTCCTGCCAGACAGATTTAGCACATGGCCATTAGCAAGCAAGGAGGCCGTACCGGTACAAGGAGATAGTGACCGCAGCGGTGGTGGCTGTGACGTTCGGCAGGTGTACACCTTTGTACGTGTCAGTAGCCTGCGAGGCGCCTTCGCTAAGCAAGAGACCAGTGCATAGGAGTACCCGACCATGTAGATCGTTATTTTGAGCCCCGCCCCTCCCAGGCTGCTTGGCCCTGTTAATGAGAAATTAAGCATCTGTCTGTAAGGCCTTGGTCACGGTCAATGCGCACAGACAGTTCTGCTGGGATCACCCTGGCCTGTGAGTGCAGTCATCTTCATACCATTATTCATGTGAAGGGCCCTCGAAGAGTCCTCCCCTTTGTACATACATGGTCAATACAGCAGTAGTGTGAAGTCGACTCAGAACATCTTCACTGAAGATCTGTATGTGACTTTCCATTTTATGGAGAAAGAAATGTGTGCCCTTGGTGTTAAAAATGTGTGTGCATTTCAGATACGGTCATCTTAATTCAGATTTAGTTGTAAGTGATATTAACTGACCGTTAACCCTTATTACTGTATGTCAAGTTCTTGTAAACATCTCTCGACATGTGCTCTGACTTTGTAAATCGATAAGGTCATGTTAACTACGAAAAGTGTTGTTTCATTTACTTGGTAGACCTGAGCCGTTACCCATAAGAGACTATTTGACGCTGCTGCTCAGTAATTTGAGTGAAGTACCTTCCTCAAGACTCCAACAACGAGCTCTGTCCAGAGACTAAGACCATTTAAACGTTGACTGTGGTTTCTGTTTAATGATTCATTAATTATTCGATATGTCGCAGAGAGCCATATGGCTGTAGGATGATTCTTGGTGAACCGATTGATTATTTTGTAGTTTACACAATGGGTAAATGCACGATTTCACAGGCAGGGTTTATTATGGATACTGGGATATTTTTATTAGCCGTTTAACCCTGCCTTCACATACCACAGTTTAATTGCTGTTTATGTATTTGTTTTGTTTGTCATGGAGATTGTGCCGAGGTGGCATCATGAGGACTTCATATAACAGAAAAGACAATTCCATTATTATTATTATTATTATTATTATTGATAACAACCTACATATCTTTGCTTATGTTAACATTGCCTCTGTGTACTTACAGTGACTTTCCGACCGATTAAACTTCCAGCTGAACACTGCCGCTCTCCTAATTGAAGCTGTTTTTCATAGGATTTAGATTAGGATTAAGATTTTAAATAAGGATTTAAAGACATTCTTTAAAAGAACAGTCCCAGCTGTAAGTTATATAGAACAAAACTCGAAGCAGATGCTTCTGCTGCCTATCGGATTTAATCGCTAATTAACGACGTTTAATTCCTCATGCGGTTTTCCGTCTCCATGTGGCGTCTCTCACGTCGTCGCTGGCTGCTCCTTACCGTCAGCTCCTGTTAGTTCACCCAAAGAGGTAGCAGCTTTAGTCCTGAACATGAATTCTTATCAGCTGGATATTCACATTATTCTGCTGAATTTCAGCCGTTTTCCATTGATGATAAGGTAATGCCATAAGCTATTTTTTGTGGTAACACTACAATTGTTCCTCAGAAATACTGTATCATAAACCATCTTAAGCCTTTAACAAGATACATGTATGTTTTATATATCTGTATTTTATTTTTTTATTTACTGCTTTATACTCCAGAAGCTTACCCCCCCCCCAGCGGATGGGAGTAGCAGACGGTAGACAGGATGGTTTAGAATGCTACCTCTCTAGCCTCCGGTCGGAGACGTACCTCTCTGTGGGCAGCATCCTTATGTACAGTTACTCTACCAGCAGGTTCAAATGCGTTCTGGCCTGAAGAAGCACGTTGCAGGAGTGTTTGACGGACACGTGACCGCCTGTCCAGGATACTGCTCTGCCGTAGATCTTCCAGCGGCCCCTGACGTGCCGCACTCCATTGCGCCCAGTGGGCGAAACACTGTCATTATAAGTCCTAATTCCAGTAATGTACGTATAAGACAGCGGCCCATTCCATTTCTCATTACCAGCCCTGGTGATTACCAGCATAAGCCCCCAAAAACAGTAGGTTAATTGCACATCCTAGCAGCCCTTTAACACACCAGTTAATTATTTTTTCTTCAGGCTGGCATCATTAGCAGATATAAGGCTTATTAAAATAAAATAATGATTTAATAACTTCTCCTTACATTTATCCTGTTGGGAGCACCCTGGTATATTCAGCTGATGATGGAAGCCTGAAAATTGGAATTATTCGGGTGACAGACAAAGGTAGCTGTTAACTCTGGTGTTAGTGTTTGTGTTCAGCGTTGATAGTAGGGGAGCTAAGCTACCTCTGTGAAGCCTAACCCTCATCGACGCTGCTGCCTACAGATGCCCCAATCTGTTTTCCGTGATAAGGAGAGCGCGAGTGAAAGTCAAGGCCCCCGCTTAAATAAAAAGTGGAATTTATACATGCTCGGATTTATACGAGGGGAGACCCTGGACCCCAATGCTCGCTGTAACGTATTTCTTCTCAAAGTGGTCTGGTAGCTTGCTGGTCTCATCTTAACCATAGAAATGACACGATGGAGGCCAGAATTTTTAGAAGGGTACGTCTGTCTGACATTATATTTGAACACTAGCTATGAATTTACTGAAAATGTTTAAACCGTATTTTTAGTTCTTGCTTGCTAGTATATTGTGTTGTAATCTATCATTATAAACGCTTTCATAAATGCACTGTTTTTTATCACTCTTTTACTGAAGGAGTAATAATAAGTTCATTGTGCTGAAAAACGTTCTTATCATTTGAGAAGTGTAGTAAAATGTTTTTAACCGAATGCAAAGTTTTTCGTATACACCACATATGACTGCCTATGTATTGGGAAGTATTTATTTAAAAGTCTGGGCTTTGGTTTCATAATTTACATGTTTCGTCCACTTGTTTACATGATGATAGGTAAAACAAAGTGTGACGATGCGTGTCGTTTTTTTGTTATTAATATCCAACATACTGTAAGTCCAATGGGCATGATGCTATTGTTAAAATTCTTCTTGCCGGCTTTCTTTGGAATGCGTTCGCATGCCTGATGTAGTAATGAATTAAGCTTGGTGCAGCATGTCAAGGAATGAACCAGACCATCCAGTAGGAGACTCATCGTTAAAAATACTCATTTTGCCGGAAACTGGGAGGAGAGGAACATAACAATAGAGCTGAAGTAACATTCAGAGAACATAACTGAGGTGTGTGGTGGGTAAGGAGGACAGAAGGAAAGGATGTAGACAAATACTCCCAAAAGGCAAAGACTTATTTGGGGAAACACAAGGAACCTGAGTATGTGGCTGGGGGAAGCAGTGGGGTTAACAGCAGGGAGCAGGTCATGTGGAACAGTCAGAAGGCAGCAGGTCCCTCAGGACTGTCGTCCGATAGGTTGTGGGTTCTATGGGATTGAAGAAACATAATCAGCTAGCTTACCTCTCCTCCTCTGAGATTTCCACCAGTTCATATCTCTAAGCTGCCTATCCCACCACCAGTCGGACTAGTCGGCAAGTACCAGCCGCACCAGTCAATGTTCCTCACTTGTGGTTTCCATGCCGACCATGACGGACTCATCACTGTCTTGCTGTGTGGTGCTGACCCCGTCCTGCGGGCGTGTGACAGATCCCCAGTGGTCCGTCGCGTCACAGTGGCTTCAGAAAACATGGGGCAGTGTTGGAAAAATCCATCAAAGGCCTTTATGATTCTCTGTCTCCGTGACCGAAATACCTTCTGGTTTTAGTGAGATGCGAAGAGGAACTCAAAGCACTCGGGAGAAAGATATGCTCCCTGGGTATCCCTCGGCATGCCCTACGAGGGTCAAGCTCAGGGTTTGCTGCAGGACGGTTTGTTTGGCAAACAATTTTTCCCGCATATCAGAATAGCGTTAATAGGGTTTTTATTTGAAACATGGATACATCTCGTTTGTTCTGAAGCCGCCCCTTTGCATTTGTTTTTCGTCCGTGTTCTCTGGTAGCTCCAAGTTGAGTGTGGTGTGTTGAGCAGATTGTAGAAGAAGAATGCAAGTAGCAGACCTCCTGATGCGTATCTGTTTTCAGTACACTAGGAAATGAAGCCCCCAGATCTTCCTATTATTTATGTATGGCTGAGAACATGTTAATTATTTATCATAACTATCTGCTTCATTTTCACTGCTTATAAACATTATAGGGCACAGAATGTAAGACCCAGCTGCCAGTGTTGATAATACAATGTATATTTTAACTTAACTCTGTACGGTCGGGAATGCAGAAGTCACTCAAGGCCATCCTGTGACATTTTTTCTTGCTGGTTTTCCACAAAAGATCATATTCTGTTTCCTGTGGCTGGAATTCTTCTGTACCAGTCACATGTTGGGATGTTCTTTGGTGAAAAGGGTCATTCTCACCTGACTGAGCACTAAAGACATATTTCAGCGGCGTCTGGAGCGACAAAGTTCACCGTGCTGAGTCTGAAGACAGACAAGAAAGGAATGGGGGCCTGACCTCCAGAGAACTCAGGAATAATATACAATAGTCTGCCTGACACCTCTTCAAAGAGAGGGTGTGGCAGGTCCTACTGGAGTGTGTGTTACACGTAAACTGAGGATCGCTCAGTGTACCTTGCCCTCCCTGTGAGCACTTGGTTTACTGTCGACAAAAATGGGTTGTACATGGGGTTGACAGTGTCAGAAACGGAGCACGGGCTGCAATGGCCTGTACCTTCAGATAAGTCTGAGCCTATTCACTTGTTCTGCCATGGACGAATTCAGGAAACTCAAGATGCTGTAGTTCAACAGACTCTTTGATTCCTCCCGCTTTTATAAAACCCACGACAGGCTGGGGGGCCCATGTGCATTTATCTCTTAGGCTGTAAAACGGGGATGCCTCATATTAAGTTGTAAATGGTGTTTTATGCACCTCCCACACACACACACACACCCTCACACACACACTAGGATTGCAGAAATCTATGAACATGCTCCTCTTAAAATCTGGAAAATTCTGAGGTACTTTCCAGCTGGTGACTCTGGTGGGGATTGGCTGCTCAGACGTTTTCTTTCTCACATACTGTTTCCTAAATCTGCCCAGCGGCATCTGCTTTCATCATCAATAATTATTCGGTAGACACGGCAAATGGAGGAAGACATTGACATCCAGAGTGTAGTAGCTTAAATGACCAAACGGAGGTTACCGTTACCACTCAGGGTCCACCAAAGAGCTCTAGAAGTGGTCTTTTTTTAAGATGCGGCCAGTTTTATCATGCAGCTGAGCTGTTATCTACGTCTGCAAATCCTCATCCATTCCAATCAGGGAGCAAGACAGCTGCATTTAATTAACAGTGCTGATTAATGATTTGCCACACAGCCTGTTCAGCAGACCCCATTTGCCAAAGATGGCTCCTCATTTGGCCTCTGTTTCATCAGTCACGATTTGCTACAGCGCTTGCTTTCAAACGATTTCTGTCCACGGAGATAGCAAGCTCTGTTTAAAGGCTCTGTAATCATCTCCCCCCAAGCTGCTTTGACTCCCTTACCTTCTGCACCATAATAATCGTGATCTTCAGGTGCTTCTAAGCCTTTGTAACCCATGGGGTTATCAGGTTAATTTACAGATGCCGTACCAGCATAGAGATGAGTGGTTATCAGCTACGGTGCTTCCAGATGCCAAGCTGGAATGGATGCAAGGTTGAGCTCTTGGCTATTGGTTACACCATGATTGACAACCTCTATATTGTTTGATAATTTTCAAAATGATTAATATTTCTATTTAAAAAAAAAGCATTGTTACATCTGCACCAGCACTCCAGATCCCTAAGGACTGGCCGGGTTTTGGGTTTTACCTTTGTAGCTCAGATCATTGTGCCACTCTGATGCATTTACAGTCACATGACTTCCATGAATTTTAAGTAAAAATTGGAGAGATATTCATTTGTATCCTATGAGGAGCATTTAATGGAATGACTAAAGAAAATGGGACCAGGAAGAAATTGGGCATAAAAGATCCCACCTCTACTCTGTATTTGTGAAGTTTGCAGGTTCCCAATGGCTGCTTTGTGTGTGTGTGTGTGTGTGGGGGGGGGTATCTGTGTGTGTGTGTCCCCTGAAATGGAATGGCTTCTCACCTGTGGTTTAAAGAAGTCATCAGAGAACTTTATGAGATTATAAAGTCTATGTTCTACATTCTAAAATTTATGAATAATTGTACTCTTTTTTGCATTTTTGCCAATAATGATTATTAGCAACCAGGACTCAGCTGTGGCTGCTCACAGCTTGCTTTTTGCAAAATAATAGAGCCCCTGTGTTGCTGTTCTGTAGTCACATTCACTTGATTCGCTTGATGTTGCTCTGGGATGACTGGGTAAACAACTGAAATGCCAGCACTGTTTTCACAAATGGAAACTTCCTAACTGAATCAACTGTGAGAAGGGCATTCATTGCTATTCTCAAAGTGAGCCTGCATTATTGTCCACCAAATCATCATGATGCAAATTATCACAAATGATGAATACTGAGCAGCTCCAGAGACTGCAGGACAAAGGGGAGTGTAGGAAAGAGAGAGGTGGGTCTGAGCTGTGGAGATTGTCCAGAACGATTAAATCAGGGCAATAGCAAACGGCCTCCCATAGCTCCTTAAATGCAGACGCTGTGAAAGCTGCGTCAAGCTGGCAGCTGTGAATGCACGTACCTAGAGAGCCGAGTTTCCTCTCAGCTGTCACCACGGTGTCAGTTTTTCTACCCCGCACTAAGTCTCTAAGGAATCACAAAAGATTAGCAGAGCCACAGAGGTGCCCCCACACAGGTGAAGCATATATTATGGATCCATAAAGGTAATTATCTTATCCAGGGTGTATACCTCACCATTGTGCCCTATGCTGCCTAGGACAGGGTCCAGGTACCCCCACGAACCTAACCAAGTGGTTTGAGGATGCATGGATGGGTGGATGGAGTCTATCTAAATGGAAGGCCCCAGGCTCCTTTCAATTCTACTGCAGCGCCCCTCCTAGGTGGCCGCTCTCTATACACACGAACGAAGTGTTGATTCCATACCAGAAGCGTGGAGGATGAACCGGCTGCCTGTTGAAAAGGACATAAAATACTTAAAAACTCTAGATATATTTCCCCCAACAATTACTCACATTTTACTTTTATTTGTAATAATATTTATTTTATGCTCATTAGTTGTTGCTGTTATTTTTCACTTTTATGTCATTTCTATTTTTAAAAATATTTGCATTACTCCCAACAGCCATTTTCAGTAATATTATATGACTGACATTGCATGAAACAGAATGTACTAATCGACAGTCAACTGTGGAACAGCTGGTCCCCAATATATTATAGATCATTGATCGCGTGAGGGTCAAAAACCCTTCTTGAAACATGTACAGCAATTTTCTATGAAGTCTAAATTATATAAGCAGTCTGCATCAGTAGAGCTGAAAGTAACTTGCTATTGAGAACTCCCACATGTCACCAGTTTTCTCAGTAAATAATATATTGAGTCATGAATGACAGGCAGTCCGGCACTTTCTATCAGAGCCTCCTCTTCTAGAGTATCCAGGTATATGAGACATACATGGACGTACAACGAAATAAGTCGGAGCACCACAGAGTCCGCGGTTAGAACATCCGCTTGTAAATTGCTTGCTATCCCGGTGATCCTGTACTTATGATAAAATATGGAGGCCATGGCAGTAATGTCCTTTGTGTTGCCGGGGAACATGAGCATGTCAGAGGACAGTAAAGTCAAGTACTCGATAGGCAGGTAGGTAGCTTCAGGACATGGATTATGGGAATTCAGCTGCAGAACAGGACATAGTCCCGAGCCACTTCAAATGGAAAGGTTATGAAACGTTTTTAAAACATTTTATGCATTTATTCATTTTTTTTTTTTTCCACCCAGTCCAAGTGGGTCTCTTCAGTTATCTGGACTCAGGCAGGGCTTGGAAACAATCCTGGTTCATAATGGATGGAATAATTCCTGCAATGCGACCACAATATATATTTTTACCGCTTTCTTTAAGCATACGTGTGGTAGAGCAACTCGTGATGAGATAGTGAGAAAGGAGTTAAGCCCTTCTCCTTTACTTGATTCTCACCACTTAGCTTATGCAGGGGATTTCATGCTCAGCTGCATACAGTTCTTACCATTTTATGCAGTTGGATATTTTTATTGAAGCCATTCAGATGAAGTACCTTAATTAAGGTTATTACATGTGAGTTCCTACTGGGACTTGAGCCATTAACTTTCCGGCTGCAAGTCGATTTGTGCCTGGCTGCTATGCCGCCCACTACGCCAGTGGCATGGTGCTCCTTCATTGACCCTGCTGGGTTGACCGCGGTTTTGCGACGCCGGCAGAGCGCTAAATGCATGATGTAGGATAGGTAAAAACTCTGCACTGCTACACGTTGTGCAATGGCGTTCAGCGCCAATGGGAAGTGCCCGCCCATCTCTGTAGAAGACCTCCAAAACTGGGTGTCACATTGCTCCGTGCTACCGTGGCTCCCGCTTCAGCCCACAGCTGTGTGACTGCATGTCAGAATTTGGTTTTACTGCCGTGTTTTTATTCCATTAATTTTACCCCTCCATTAATTGAATTTGGACTCATAAGATCCCCTCAATTAGCAGCGGGACGCCTTTTGAAATCCAGAGCCTCAGGCTTAACGATGGGACACACAATCCGGCGTACTCTGTCACACCAAACTCTTCATTCAACTCCAACTCTAGCGTCGCTGACAGAGACGGAGGCGGGCAGAAGTCTTCTTGTGAGTTTGGTGCTTGACAGGGACCTTGAGTGGCAAATGCACAGCTTTAACAAATATTAGTTTTTAAAATATGCATTTTTGTTCCGGTCTACACCCCTATAAGAAAAGTGTCTGCTAAGCCAACAGATGCAATCTACAAACCTCATTTTTATGGAATATCAATTAGAACATGAACATACATAACTAAAGGATGGTGAATCATTTTCCTCTGATTGCACAAAGATCACTTAGTTTTAATGCTTTCTTCTCCTATAATGTGCGATATTTATTTATTTGCTTGTTGTTATTTTGCAGTTTGAAAGGCAAGTACCTGTGTTTAGTCCTGTTTCTTTCCACTGACATGGAGGGCATTTGTAACGTCACTTTCTTCCCGTTTTGAGCAAGTCATATCGTTTTTTTATAGGCACTGCACACCCAAAGACAGTCCGCTCTGCTGTAATTAGCTATTGAGTTAAGAGTTGCCACGGTGATCCGCGCGGCCTCTGAGGGTGTCTTCTGTGTGCTGGGAACATCAGCGGTGCTTAATGGTTGGTGACGCAACGCAGGTGGTGGAATTCTCCCGTCCGCTCACCGAGGTCCCGATCACGAGCTCCTTCAGAGAATTACCCTCACGAGCTGTTGGCTTTTCCTTGGCATGCCGTTCATCTTTTTCTTTCCACAAGGAAGTAAGTAGATGGCTTCACCACTGGGAGGCCACATTTGGGTGATTTAACCTTGTGTCCATGCCACGTTCCTGAGAGTCTGCAAATGTAGTGGCAGGAAACTGTCCCCCGCTGACTCAATCTCACACAAAGATTAAAACTGCTCCAGTTCACCAGATTTTGGGGACCTGCTTCTGCCCCCTCTCACATGGAAGTCTTTTTCTCAATGTAGAACACGTGGGTGCAGTAAAATATGGTAACAAGAAACAGTAGCATGAAAATTATGGCGATTCGTTGGACGTGTTGTGTTTTAATATTTCTGCCTTATAACCAGCAAGAAATCATTTGGAAATGCGTTAGTAACAGCAGTTTTCCATTTTCTGTGTACAGCCACATGACCCCAACAGATTCCTATTTGCATTTAAGCTGTAATAGCAAACCAGACAGTTGTTGTATTTTATTGTGTTTGTACAGCTTGGATAAATGTGGGTAAAAAAGCAAGCCTGACATATACATCCTGTTCCAGATGTTTTTGTATTCCTGTTATATATTTTCCACTTTTCTATGAATTTCTCAACTCCAGTCTCTTTATTCTCCAGTTACAAAGCCTTACTTTCATCAGGCGTGATTCTGTCATGACTTGAGAATTAAAGAATGGAATAATTATGACCACTGTGTTTCAGGTTGCTTGACCTCAGCAGCATACTCACAGTAAGGCTGGTTCATGATCCTTGTGGAACAGGAGACTTGTAGCTTTCATGTGTCCTTGATATGATTTTCCGGTGTTTAGAAAATCATCCTCTTTGCTAGTAGCGTACTCATTGCCAACTCGTTTGTCTTGTGCACCAAGAACATAGATTGCAGATAGGTGGTTAATGAACCAATTATTTGTGAATGTTTATGATTGCAATTTTTGTCCATTTCCTGGTTTGGCAGTAGCAAGACCTGCTGGTGTAGTTTAGTAAGCTGATGCCTTGCTAAATCCCTTTGCTATTCAATCACGAAGGGGAATCACTAACCAGAAAAGACTTGAGGACTGGAATGAGAGCAAGGCTTCCAAAGCCTGCACGAAGGCCAATGGTTCCAAAAGTGACAGTTTCACACAAGAGACATGGTGCCAGTGACCATATGCAGTTTTCTTCAGTACTTCCTAGGAGCAGGAAGGACCCAGAGACAGATGAAGAAGCCGGTTAGTTCTCAGAGAGGTATATTTATACAGGGCGCGAGTGGGGAAGAGCAAGGTGAAGTCTTTGCAGTCCAGATGCATCATCTTCAGTTCTCATCCATCATTGGGGGATATCGGACCTAGAGAGCAGGTGGGCAGCAGTTGGGTCCAGCAGCTGCCATCCGGCATTTGGTTTTGGAGAGAATGTTCAAACTCTCGCACAGGGATTTAGCCTGCCTTGTTAAGGTGTGGGTGAGCCCTCCAACATTCCAGGTAGAGCCAGACTGATGGTCTCTAGGTGCCATAATACTTGACTGCCACATGGGTGCCATTCCAATTTGTGCGATGCTGCTCTCCTGTCATACCAGTGTTATGCATTCATCTTACTCGTTTGCAGTATTGAGTAGTACTTGCTCATGCACCTTCCTATTTTTCTCTCATGAAAGAAGATCTCTGGATATGGTGGTTGACCTACAGGAGCAATCTCAGTCTGCCCCCTGGAGGTCGAGTTCATTCTTCAGGTGTTCAAGACTTAGTAGTATTATTACTGCCGATTGTTATTCTTCATATTTCCTGGGTATATGGTATTAAATATGGTACAATATGTACAACATGTTAAAAACCTAGATCTTAAATTAGCGATGCATAATGAGCTCCTTAATTCTATTGTTTTTTCAGCACTATTCACAGTATAGCATGTTCTGAGCAGTATATAGTGTAGAAGTTAAAAACATAGAGTATCAAAATGTTAAAGGGTTAATTCTGTGAATCTGGAATGCTTTCTTGTCAGATGAAATTAACAAAAGGATGATAATTGCCTAAATAATTCCTTACTCCATTACCCCAAAATCTCATTATAACTATTTCCAATTATAGCAATTATATCACAACCATTAGGAGTGGTGCTTGGAACATAAGTGCAGTGAAAGAAAGTAAATAAAACAGAGGTAAATTAAATTATAAATAGTTAGCAGAGTTTGCAACATATGATACTAAGCTGGATTGAAGGAATGTTACTGTATCATGGAGGCAAAAACACAGACACAGACTGTCAGTGAAAACTCCGTAACAATGATGAATTTATAGGCCACGGCATTATTTTGTAAATATATTTATGCAGGAATAGCAGGAATTAAATATGCCATGATGTTGATATGTCAGAGACGGTGTTCTTGCAGCAAGATAGAAACCCTGAGGGAAATTAATTTGAGCAAATTGTGCTTTTTTCCCCCAAGTATATATGCTGTTTGTTGAGATAAAATCTTCTGAAGTGGCTGTATGTGCAGTTTCCGAATTGCGTAAATAGAGATTATGCCATATCCAAGCTAATCTGAACAAAAGTCAGTATTATAATCACCCAGATGTCTGCCTTTGAGAATGGATTCAAACATGATTGATGTCGTAATTTTGGAATTATACATGACATTTTCATAGTACAATAATTCCCCCTCATTAAGAGGATTATGGGATTTACCAAAAGTGCACAACCCTGCAATATACCATGGGTGGATGATGCTAATTTTCTGCCTATCTGCAGAAAGTGATAACGAAGGAAAAAAAATGCACATTTCTCATAAAAATGGCTGTCCACAGATGTGTATCCTGTGACACTGTGACAGGATGATCTTTGTTAAACAGTGTGTTGGAGTGATCCATTTTCTGTTTGTTTTGATGTGCGTGTGTCAGGGCAACAAAAAATACATTTCAAAGCTTGGATGTTAGTATATTGCATCTGTATACATTGAAACATTTTGGAATCGCTGTTTAAAAAGGATGCTTAAAAAACCTCTACTGTCGTAATAAACAGTATAAAATGAAGGGATTGTTTCACCGCTGTTTTGAATATGAGTAGTTGCTCATTTCGTACATCAGCATTGTTCACGTTGGTATTGATGATCCTATTCAACAGCCTTTGATGTTGTAAATGTCACTGTGAACGCTCGCTTCATAAACGACTACAGAAAAGGCTCAGTGGCTCCAGGAAGCCAATGTTCAGAGGGTCAGGGGTCAGGACCCATGTGTCTGCCATCTTCAATCATCTTAATGGGTCAGACGTCTTGTAGCTTTCATACATATATACGAATGGAGTTCGACCTCTCCCATTGAAGAAACACAGCAAAGCTGAAAGTGAGGCCGTGGTTGTTAATAGAGGAAATGTGTTATCTCACAGTGTAAGGAGACGCTGATCATGCAGTCCTGGGCTCCATTTCTAGGTGACCTTCACCCCTTCCTCTTCAGATAAAATCTTGATAAATATAATCGCATGGAGATCAGGTTCAACCATTGATTTAATTTGATTCCCCCAACTTTTAGGTTTCATAACAGTTTTGACAATGGAATTGATTTCCAACTCAGCACTTTGTTATTAACCTCTCGACCTTTGATTGGTCCCACTTGAGGTTCCTTGTGACAATCGATGCATTTTGATTTCCCTTACTTACCTCGCTGGATTCTGCCACCGACCGACATTTTCCTCCACGTTAGCTATGTTACACCCTGCCGGCGGCTGTAGGATCAAGCTCATCTTTTGGGGCTTAATTGTCTTCCCCTGTCTGAAAATGGACATCTTTCATTTTTAATCCACAAGCGAATTTTGTTTTTATCCAAATGCAGCACTTGTGGTGTGTAAATCGATAAAGCTCATAATGACCAAGTGAAAAGGTCAATCAAATCTTCAATTATGCAAAACGTGCATGGGCACATTTTAAAAGCAGACCGTTTGGATCAAAGTAGGCTTTAGTAGATCTGTGCTGGCCATGAATGATGTGGGCTTGTTCATCGAGCCATCATCACTGCACGTGGTCAGAATAACAGGGTTAACACTGACAATAAAATCTGAGGTTGGCATCACTTCAAAGTATCAGGGCTAGGGTTAAGATATCATTTAAGGTCATCTGTTCATAAATAAGCATGGCTGGCTCTACATAGCAAAACTCCTCTTGCATTTGATTAGCGATTCCATTGAGAGAATAGACGTGACATTGTAAAAGTCAGGATCAGACAACTTTGAGTCTTGAAAAGATGGTAAACTCAAATTTTGCCACTGGTACAGTAAAGTTTCAATATATTCATTTATACTGCTTATATTGAAAAATTATTGTCATGAGGCATGGCCCTCAATGTAAAATTGCTTTCAAAGCATTAAGCTAATTTATGTGACTCCCAGGACTTTTAAGCATGGAGTCTATTGTTTACATGTTAATTTGAAAAGTATAGGATATGTTTATATTAATACCGCCTTGTTTTTGCTCTTTTTTTGCAGAGTCATGACAAAATGGTAGACTGTATTAACAAAGTCATGCTACACACGGCTGTCTCGTTCTGGCAGCCATTCCTGAGGCTTGCCCTTGTGGTTATCTTCATCGGCTCCGCCTTCAGCTGCCCAACTCGCTGCGAGTGCTCCGCCCAGAGCAAGTCGGTCATCTGCCACCGAAAGCGCCTGCAGACCATTCCAGATGGTATCCCGATCGAGACTAAGCTCCTGGACCTCAGCAAGAACAAGCTGCAAGCAGTCAACCCCGATGACTTCTCTTCCTACACCCACTTGGAGGAACTGGATCTCAGTGGTAACACTATTAGCAACGTTGAGCCCGGGGCCTTCAACACATTATTAAGCATGCATTCGCTCAGTCTGAAAAGCAACCGCATCAAGCTCATAACCCTTGGGGTTTTCACTGGCCTCTCCAATCTGACCATGCTGGACATCAGTGACAACAAGATTGTGATCCTGCTGGACTATGTGTTCCAGGACCTGCACAACCTCAAATCCCTGGAAGTAGGAGATAATGACTTGGTCTATATTTCACACAGGGCTTTCAGTGGCCTAGTCAGCCTCGAGACCTTGACCCTGGAAAGGTGCAACCTGACAATGGTGCCCACGGAAGCCCTGTCCCATCTTCACAATCTTGTCAGCCTCCATCTACGTCACCTGAGCATCAGTACTCTTCATCCTTACTCCTTTAAGAAGCTTTTCCGTTTACGACATCTAGAGATCGATAACTGGCCTTCCCTGGATGTGTTCCCCGCTAATACCCTGCACGGTCTTAACCTCACCACGCTCTTTGTAACCAACACCAACCTGTCTGCCTTCCCTTACCAGGCCCTCAAGCACCTGTCTTACCTTACACACCTCAACTTCTCCTTTAACCGCATAAATCACATTGAAGGAGGCATGCTGCGTGATCTGGTGCGCCTCCGTGAGTTCCACTTGGTGGGTGCCCAGCTGGTCAACATTGAGCCTCACGCTTTCCAGGGCCTGAGGTGGCTGAAGGTGCTCAACGTGTCTCACAATCGGCTGGACACCCTGGAGCGGGGTGTGTTCCAGGCCCCCGAGAACCTGGAGGTTCTCCTGATTGACAGCAACCCACTGGTATGCGACTGCCGTCTGATGTGGATCTTGCAGAAGAGGCACTCCATGCATTTTGGGGACACACAGCCTGAGTGCAGCACGCCAGAGGGGATCCGTGGAAGACCCTTCCAGGATGTCAAGGAGCCGCTCCTGTCCTACTACGTCACGTGCACCAAGCCGAAGATCCGGGAGAACAAGACACAGACCCTCATTGTGGACGAGGGGCAGCCAGCGAGGCTCCACTGCAGCGCCGAAGGAACCCCAAGACCCATAGTGTCTTGGATCACGCCACGCCGACGCCAGCTCACCAGCAGGAACAATGGCAGGGTCACGGTCCATGCCAATGGCACTCTAGAGATCAGGGCCACCGAAGCACATGACACGGGAGTCTATGTTTGCACGGCAACCAACGCTGCAGGAAACGACACCCTGACGGTTTCTTTAGCTGTGAAAAGTCTGGGCACAAGTGATAGATCGCTTTATGCCAACAGGACCTCGCAGTACTACACTGACCCCAGCAACACTACAGCCAACGGGACTAACTTATACAATATGACATTCGGCCTGGACCTAAAGACCATTTTGGTATCAACGGCCATGGGTTGCTTCACCTTCCTGGGTGTGGTCCTCTTCTGTTTCCTGCTCCTGTTTGTTTGGAGCCGTGGGAAAGGAAAGCATAAAAACAACATCGATATAGAATATGTCCCACGGGCTAACGGGTCTGGAGCCGAGGGAACGGAGCAAGCGGGACCTCGTCGGTTTAACATGAAGATGATTTAATGGCACTGTTGGATCGTGGAGGCTGTGTTGGGAAAAACAAATCTCTGGAAAATAACGGCGGGTTTCTCGAGCAGACCCCATGAAAGACTGCAGCCGGAGCCTGCGGCGGAGCAGCCAGCTGCAAAAGGCATCACAGATACCGCATGTAGATGGTTCGCGATATTCACTCGGAGCCGGCAGCAAACCTGCCAGTCAGTATTAATGGACGTTCAACGGCAGGCCGAGCGTTGGTGTCCGTGATCAGCTTTTCACAATTTTTACTGTCGACGTTTAAGGAATCAGAGAGAATTACAAAGACATTACTGAATCGTGTACAGTACAAATTTGTATTTAACAAATTAATCTTATTTGTTAAGGCTTGCATCATGCTTATTCATTGCAAAGTAGAAACAATATAGAATATTTTAACATATTAATATGGCTACATATACATACTTAATGCTATATTAGGTATATGTATGTACAGGAAACTCCGTTATTTTTAGCAATACTCAACCTAATTTAGTTCAGCCTGAATCATACTGCCCCCTTGATTTAATGACAACAGCGTTAGGGCTCCTCATCTCACTGATACTATATGAAAAATCCGACAGAATGTAATAGGACTATTCGATACCCGTGACAGCTCATGTTGTCATACGTTCGGAAATGATCTAGAAAAATTATGTTGAAGTCCCACAAATAACAATAAAAATTATATTCTCATAAAACACGGCAAATAATTGAAGACGATTGTATATGTGACCTTAAGAGTTATAAATTGCCAATTATTTAAAAACGACAAATGAACAATGTGTGCTCATTTCATATCTTTGCAGTTTTACATTTTTGTTTTGGGCAGTCCTGTTGATCACTGTCTGTCCTGTTCTGCTGTTCTGCTCACAACGTCTTTTCTCCCCCATTCTCTTTGCCCCGTTCTCATAAGGGACTTTCTTGATAACCGACCTCTGTTCCATATCTCCATCTCCTTATGATGAAATTGCCACCCCCCACCGCAATGTTAGAAATTTGGAATTTGTTGTGGTAGTTTCTCATTTGGTTGTTAAATCATTTAGATTGTGAAAAGTACAACACAAACGACAAGAAGAAGAAAACTCTATGTATGTCAAATAAAAAAATGATTATTTGTAACAGTGCTTGTGTCTGTATTCAGGATAAAACACAGCGTCCACCGCGGTGAACAGTTCGATTTGAACAAATATTATAGTGTGAATATAATGTACTCTTTATCGGTATTTCAGTTGACACTGCCAAGAAAAGCATGCAAGGATTTCATTTTCTTCAGATTTTTTAAATTCCTTTTCAGGCACAGCTCAGAGGCCACTTGTACCACATTATCATGCAAGATATTTTATTTACCGATTTATTTCCTCTTTTATTATGGACTTCAGTTATCATTGCATGGAAAGAGGCTGGGGCATGAAATCCCAAGAATCTGTTAAACAGTCATTTATTTTTCCATAGAATTCTCTTGGGAAAACCTGGATCTGTGCTCTTCCCACCCCAATAATAGTCACTGTAGGGTTGTTTCTTCTGCTAAATTGCAATAACCTTCTGTAAATAACAAATGACTATAAAATATTTGCTAGCCAGTTCTTTACACTGCCAACTGCAGTTAGCGCTGAATGTACACAAATTGAAGTAAATAGCTTTAATTAGCTAACGGAAAGTTAAAAGCTATGGGGGCGGGGTGCAATTTACCCTAGACGTCCTGACAGTGACTAATAACATACTGCATCCATTACGAAAATGTGTTCCCACTGTTCCGCCTTAGAGTCTAGCGAGCATCTGAGAGGCGCGGCAGTGAAGAGCTTCATATTGGCAAAGATATTACATGGCGTAGGGAGAAGGAATAAAAAATGTCACATGAATCCTACACCCTAAAGCTTATAATCAATGTGCTCAGCACAAAGATGACAAAAGATGAATGGCACGACGTTTACGTTTGCGTTCACGGAATCACGTGACTTAAGGATGTTGACCGAAGGGAAACCGTATTCCATAGTTCATCTAGTATGACTGCATGAATGCATCGTCTAATTACCATTGAAGTGACGAGAATGCTCTTTTTTTTCAGCCCAAGCTAACCTGTGAATCCTTTGCAGAGGAAAGAAAAAAACTTTACGTCTACAAATACAAAGTCTAGAAGCATCAGTGAATAAATCTTTAAAACAGTTTTTTTGAATGACGTACTTCTACCGAAGGGTTTTTTTTTTTTTTAATTTATTTCCTCCCTGCCTGGCACCCCGTGTGTTATTTCAGTTGCAAATTGCTGGAGAAAGGCACCGTCCTGTTTTTAAAAGCACACACTTAGCATCTGATCACATCACAGAAGAAGCCTTTCAACATTGACCAGAAAATTGCTCGCTCGCAAGAATTGGATGCTCTAGAAGCTGCCTGAAACATTGCAGTGTAGGAGTCATCAATCACTCCTGCTCAATAACTGCCGGAAACCCAGAGACACACTCCACAATACATGACTTTCTTTTGGATATTTTAATAGGTGTTTTATTTTGTAATAATCCTAAGGTTACTATCATTAAGTAGGGTGGCATATGCCGGTGAAGGTCAAAATAATTTTTAAAGCTGGACTCATTCAGCAAATGACTACTCAAGAATGGTATGGGAAAAATGCAGTCTTAGTTGTCCTGACAACCGTGGATTAGACAGAAACCTTAACAGTCAAATTGTAAAAGGTTTTAATGATCATAATTGCTTACACCTGCTAGGCTCGTTTGGGTACTGAAATTCAAGTTTGTGGAATTCTGGAAAAATAAGCCCCATAATGCGTCTCAGAATGCAACAGTGTGACTAATATTGAAAGACTTGCAGCTAACCATTTGACATGGACTTTAAGATACCATACAGTACCAAAGGAGTACCATAAAGTAGCCACTGAGAATGAACACTCAAGTCACCCTCCTGAGACCTGTGTCTTGGAGAAACCCATTCACCCTCCAAGAATGTAAGGAATAAGGTCAGCTCAGAGGGCATGCCTCTCAAAAATATTCTCTCTCTCTCTCCTCTTGCCTCCAATTTCTTCTGTAGCTGTTTATATTCTGCCACTGAAGTGTTGGGGTTGAATTTTGCATTGGGATGCCTGCCTGAAACTCCCAACTGGAGAATGTGCAAGTCACCACTGCAGTACACTGCAGTCAGGCGAGAATTAGCCGCAGACATGACCGCCCCTGTCAGATCCCTTCCTGTTTTTTTTTTTCTTTACTCATGGCTCAGGGGGTGGAACGACAGCTGTGAGTCTGAAGAAGGAAATATCTCTACAGTCCGTAGGGGGGGATAATATAGTTATCTATGGGTTCTCACGGTTCAATCATCCAAATTCTTTTACTTTAATGGATCTGTGCTAATTGGAACTCCTATGTATGTGGTGTGAATCACAAACAGGAGACCCTGTGGTACCTGGGCTTCCACACCATAATTTCACACATGGCTTCCAGACGTGGGTCGTATTGAAGTGCTCCGCATTCGCAGTACTTGTTGGTGCGAATGCAGTCCTACAATATCACGGAAGCTGGCCTAGTTGTGGCTCATCCAGCTGAAGTACTATTTAGGGACTATGTAAGGAATTTTGGGAATGCGTCCAAACTATCTTCTGATCTGCAAAGCCCTTTTCATCGAAAGATGTTTGTCAGTGCACCCCCCTAGAAGAATCAAGCCTTCTAAATTAAAATCTTTCTAATTTGCTATCGCAAGGGTGTCAGACAAATTTACTATATTGCCTAGTGAGTGTTAACCACACTCCTTGCAGCAGCAAAGATCGACTGTTTGTGTAACTGTGCGTAGACTGAATTATACTCTAGGGTCATAACTGTCACATGCCTCCCTGATGCGTACAATTTATTTACGGTTTTGTGCTTCTGAAATGGCCAATGAATGTGGTAAGTGCTGGAAAATAAATTTCAGTCATGTGATGGGCTGCGAAATAAGTCTTGGGTTGTTTTGCTCTTCAATGGGTATTTCAGCTTCAGAGCTAGGCTTCACTGCTGTGTTTCTCCAAACTCTTTCCTATTACAGATGGGTGGCATTGCTAATCTGCATTCCGATAAGAGCCGGGGACATTTCAAAAAGAAGCTAGATAATAATTGCAGACATTATCTAGGTACAGGTCTCATGGATGCTTATAAAATTCTGTGATAAAAAATTATGGCAGAACCCGAGACCCTGTAATGGATAAGCGGTTGGAAGACAGTTGGAAATTATAGAAGTCAAGATTGCATAAATGTGAAATTTACAACACTGTTTCAAGGACAATAGCATATAAAGGTATGAAAAAAAAAATCTCTAACCTGTGCCTAAACATAACTTTACTTTCAAGTCATGTCCATGATTTAGTTTTGGAAGCACAGTAGCGTCTTCTATAAATTCTACTTACCCACCGATGCCTACAGTGGAGACCATCGGAAGCTAACATCAAACGTATCCACTGGGAGTTTGACTGTGGCCAGTCTCTTCAACACTCCGCTGGCAGCCCAGGTCTTCATTAGTGTTCCTTCCTGTCTACTTTCCAGTAGCACGATGCCCAGCCAAATGAGCTCCCCGGCGGTCAGCCGTCCAAAAAAAAAAAAAAAATTAAAAATTCGATGGAAGAGACGTAGACAACATGCAAGATCTGAATACACACAAGGTTGTCCTTGGAGTCTTATGCTTCATGAATTTGGAATGGTAAACAAACCGTCATTTTGCCTTTCAAAATGAAGCAGGACTTCACTCCCGGATCTCGTGCCATATAACCAAAATAAATCCTCCCTAAGCCGTCAACGATCTTACGAAGAGATGAAAAACAAATTTCATTTTTTATAATTGTTACCTTTATCAGTAAAAACTCTTCAGGAATCGTTTTTACTCAGTGTTTCGAGGATGAATATTGAATATGGTTTTGCATGTAATAGTTCTTTAATGTTATTTAACTCTTGCTGCAAGATATTAAGATACAAAATGAATACGTACCTGTACATATTACTCTTAAAAACACAGATTCCAGCTAAACGTGTGTGATGTGTTATGTCCGCACATGGTTTAAGCACAGCACATATTTAGAAATAATAAAATAGCCAGCTCTAATAATTCATTGATCAGGGTGTTGAATATTGCCAGGAAAAAGAGTAGTTCATTCATTCATTAAAAAAAAAAAAAAAAAGATAGCCTGGCACATCTCAGATTTGTTGTGCTTCCCTAATCACGACAGGCAGAGCCGCCTTCGAACAGTCAAAAATGCCAAAAACCCTAATGAAGAAAAGAAACAAGAGCCAATTCTGACCGTGACTCTCATAAGGAAGATTAAGTGTACACTACAGCTGGAGTCCATACCTCGGTGTCGGGGTATTCAGTCACTATTATGATGTTCTTTGCTCTTTCTACGATGAGTCATGATGAATGTGCTCCCCTCACAGTACAGAATGAGAATTTAAAAAGTTGAATTTTTTTTTTCTACCGGCATCAACAGAATTCAATATTTCTTGACTCAAAGCCATGTGCCATATTAAAACCATAACAGTGCATTTTAAACGATGCAACAACATAAATATTGGCCCAAGGCATCGAGTGAAATCGGTCCTTCTTGTCTTCTAGTGACACGCCTACATCATTTAAAATTCCTCTCGACTTTTAAACCCGTAATTGAAGCAGTTGCTGGTCTAGTTTTCCGAAGGCAAGATTTACCAGATGAGACTGTAACATTTACTTTTCTATTCATTCACCCCTGCATTAGACTTTCCTCGTCACCCAATGTATCAAAAAACTACAACATTAAATGCAGATATTTTCATCCCTCCATATTGAAGCATTAGATGTATTTCATAATCAATTATGAATTTAATTTGTATTTCATAATAATAATTAGTACGGAGCAGGAGTTCTCAAACTGCCTTAAACCAGGGGCCACCAAATTTAGATTAAGCACCGAACTAGGGACACCTCGTCATTAAAGTGTGCCAGCTGAGCCCATGTCAATGTCGGTGGCCTCCCCTTCACTCCCTCCCATTTTTGCGTGTCCTGCTCAGGGGCCTGGGGCCCATGGCCCCAGCATGGCGCATGAGGTCTGCTAAGAATCAGTCACGCACCAGCAGGTAGTCATTCACAACCACACAGGCTGACAGCAAAGACAACTTTTTCTCGGTGGGCCCCAGCGACCATACGAGAGGAATGTCAAGGGGACTCGGCTGGTGGCTGCTAATTGTCCTAAACGGGGGCAAGACTGTCGGCTGGGCAGGGGAATGGGTAAGCCAGGCACCAACAGTTTCTATACCCTGAAAAATACACAGCCCAGAGGACAACTACCCCGGGGGGGTCTGCTGCCTCCTGACTGTCTTGTAGGTGCCATAGGAACTGTACCTGCCTGGACTGTTTCACACTAAAATGACAGACCCTGCATTGCAGAAGCCTGCTACGTTTTTCATATCCCCAAAATAAATATCACCCCTCCAGAGTCATTTGCCTGTACCCTTGCTTCTTGTATGTCTTTGACTGCTGCAAATTATGTTGATCCAAAATAATTACATTGGAAAAATTAAATATTAGCTGATGGTCTTTAAGAAAAAAAAAGTATGCTAATTTGGGGTTGTAGTATTGAATTATTTTTAAGGATGGCCCTGAATCTAAGTTCTTTTATTGCACTTAGCTTTATGGAGGAATTTCTTTGCCAATCATATTACAAAAAATGTTCAATGGGTCAATTAAAACTTTTCATTTTGAAAAAAAGAAGGGTGCAGGAAATTTAGAAAAAGAGGAGTTAAATCCTCGGGGGGGCGGGGGGGGGGGGCAGAGAAAAGGATTCCAGCTTCCGTTTTTTGGGGGGGGGGCGGGGGGGGGGAAAGTACATGTGCCGCTTGGCGGGAAAGCGTCAAAGGGAAGGGGGGTAAACTTGGGCAAGCCGCGGGAC
>JAACJT020000092.1:384293-415498 GCA_009936485.2 Gymnarchus niloticus | reverse complement strand
AAATCCTCGGGGGGGTGGGGGGGGGGGCAGAGAAAAGCATTCCAGCTTCCTTTTTTTGGGGGGGTGTCAGGGGTGTGGAAAGTAGATGTGCCGATTGCCAGGAAAGCGTCAAAGGGAAGAGCTGTAAACTTTGGCAAGCAGCAGGACCCGAGTCCATCAGGGTTGGCCAGTCAGAGTTCGAGAGTGAAGAATGAAGAATGTTGACAGTGGCCATCTCAGCATCATCCAGCAAACTGACACATTGAGATCCATCGCCGGAGATTTTGCTGTTACAGAGGTTTTCAATCTCTTTCTTTTCCAACCTGAGGTGTCCCCATGTGTAGTCTGTACAAATCATTCCTATCTGAACTACATTTTAGGGGTCATACTGTTTGACCTGAGTGATGTTTACTTGGCAAGTTATCACTGAATACATTCCCATATTGTATCTTTATATTTCTATATGTTTTATGTGTAATCCATCTACAATTCTGTCTATGTGCATTGTGTAACGAGTTGGGTCATCAGCTATAATGACTTTCTCTGGATACCGTGTCTAAAACTCTTCTCTAGCTGTCAATTTTATCCAGAGTCTGTACACAATGCGTTCTAAGTTTTTTTTTATTTTTCAGAACAAATTATTTATTATTGAAAAGCATCACAACTGATTAAGCAGAACAATCACAGTCAAAGTGCGGTGGCACTCGCGGTCTGAAGAACTCCTGTGGACGTCTGACGCGTAAGGAACACGTTTATTTTCTTGCATGATTTTTTTTTCCAGCGAGCAAGTGTTCACCTGCATATGGTAAGATATCGCCACTCTCGGGTCAAAGAAGCGAGGGGACGTCCTTGTAAGAGTGTGCCAGACAAACGAGACACGGCTCAATGATCTCGGCTTAGTTATAGCTATGGTATGGTTTTGGCCTCACACTATGAACATATTTTTAACGCTCAGTCGTTTAGCCACAACCAGGACAACGAAGAACAATAAATCAAATACAAATTAATACACAGTGCAAATAAATAGAGTAAATAGATAAATTTACATGAATAATAAAGTTCGTACAAGTAACACTTAGACACAATACCATTCACATAAAGTGGTTTATTAAAATATTTCCTCCAATCCATTTTTTTGTGGATATATTGCAGTAATTTAACAATCATTGCCGTCTCTTCATTGTTTTAATCGTTATCATGATACATGAAGATAAAGCTCCACCATGTTTATTAATATGCAACTGGAAGTATGGCACCCACGCTGCACTCCACAGTCTGCCCACACTCTAACCTGCCTGGCCTTTTAAAAGGCAAGAATCAGCGTCATTTGTCACAAAGTGTCTAGGGCCACCCATGTCCGGATTTTTGGATGGGAATGTCAACGTAGGAAAGTTCAAAGCATTACCACGGACTTCATTAAATCCATTCGAGTTGCATCGTAATTTTTGAGACAACTCTTCTCTGTCACCGCAGTTGTGTGGGGGCAGTCATTAGACGAGCAGACCTAGATCATTGGAAGGATTTCATTTCCAATGACTTTCTGACACAACGAAGCACAACCGCTAATGAGCTTTTCTTTCCCTGTATCCCACAAGCATCCTTGTCAATTGCCATGTTTCTCAAAAGAAGTTTCTCGCTGGGTTAATTGCTAAAATATAATGTTAGGTTCAGCTAAGTGTCACATGAGTAGGCAGCACGGAGACAGCCAAAGATGTAAAAACTTTCACATAAACAGCAGTGAGGCTTGCCATCCTTTTTGTAATTCACCTTACTGCAGTGTCTTGAATGCACCTCCCGCATTTTGAACACATCAACCGTGTCTTAAATATATCTCCCACATCTTGAATAAATCTCCCATGTCTTGAACATATCTCCCACATCTTGGATAAATCTCCCGAGTCTTGAATATATCTTCCAAGTCCTGAATAAATTTCCTGAATCTTGAATATATCTCTCTTGTCTTGAATATACCTCTCCCATTTGAAAATATGTCCCCTGTCTGGAATAAATCTTCTGTGTCTTGAATAAATTTCCCATGTATTGAACATATCTCCCACATCTTGGATAAATCTCCTGAGTCTTGAATATATCTCCCCTGTCTTGAATAAATCTTCTGTGTCTTGGATAAATCTCCCATGTCTTGAACATATCTCCCCTGTCTTGAATAAATCTCCCAGGTTTTGAGTATATCTCCCAAGTCTTGAAAAAATCTTCTGTCTTAAATATATATCCTGTATCTTGAATATACTCTTTCTCCCGTGACGTGAAGGTATTTCTTGTGTCTTGAGTATATTTCACCACATTTTTTACTTTGTATAAAACTACATGTCAGGACTGGGTCAGGAGTAAGGCCCAAGCAAGGAGAGGAAGAGGCCGGTCACACTGGTTGAGGTAGGAGCAGAGGGGTTTATTGAGGTGTTCACACTCTATGTCAGAGGTCAAATACTGAGGTCCAGAACTTGGACAGTCGCAGGACATCCACGGAACAGAATCTCTGGTCGGCAGGCCAGAGATAGACACTGGGGCATCAAAAGGGCAGCACGTTGAAGTCAGAAGGCCGGGGCAGGTATGGGGCATCCAAAGGGCAGCACACCAGAGTCGGAGAAACAGAGTGAAAGACGAAGGGTAGAACCTAGACAGGGGAGGAGGAACTCAATGACAGAGCAGGGATAAAGAGGTAGGCTAGGGTGTAAGTAGGCATGGTAGGGGCCAGCCGAGGCTCCCCCTGGAGGGGGGAGGAGAAAACTGTGACAGTACCGCCCCCTTACGACCGGCTTCCATATGGGCGAGGGCGGTCGGGATGGGCCCTGTGAAAGTCCACGATGAGGGAGGGATTGAGGATGTCGCGAGCAGGCAACCATGACCACTCCTCGGCGCTGTAGCCCTCCCAATCCACGAGGTACTAGAAACCCCGGCCCCGGCGATGACTATCCACGATCCAGTTGACCGTATAAGCTGGGTCGCCATCAATAAGACGAGGAGGAGGCAGAGCTGGGGGATTGAGAGGACCGACGACCACCGGGAGTAGGTGGGAGACATGAAAGGTCGGGTTCACTTGGAGCGTGGGGGGAAGGGCCAGTCGGTAGGTCACAGGGTTGATACAGTGGGTGATCCGAAAGGGGCCCAGGTAGCATGTAGCCAGCTTTGAGTGGCCGGGACGTGTGGGGAGGTTCTGGGTGGACAGCCAGACCTGATCCCCCCGGGTGGAACAGTCAGGCAGGTCGTCGGTAACGGTTGGTCTGGCTGATGCACCGGCAATTAGCCTGAAGGATGGATTTCCGTGCCCTGCGCCAGGCTCGGCGGTACCGCAAAACGGGCCGAGGGAGTGTCCACGGCCGGTTCTTCTGTAGAAAACAGGGGAGGAAGGAAACCGTAAATACACTCAAAGGGGGACATCCGGGTAGCGGAGGAAACCTGAGAATAATGTGCCAGTTGTGCCTACCCAATGTAGGTATTTGCTCCAGGTACGGGGGTTAGAGGCAGCGAAACACCAAAGGAACTGCTCCACCCTCTGGTTGGCATGCTACGCCTGTCCATTAGTCTGCGGATGGAAGCCCGAGGACAGACTGACCGAAGTGCGTAACAGGGTGCAGAAGGTCCGCCAGAACCGAGAAACAAACTGGGGCCCCCTATCCAATATCCGCGGGAAACCCGTATAGTCAGACGACATGTTGTAATAGTAGATCTGCTGTCTCGGTGGCGGTGGGCAGTCCAGATAGAGGAACAAAATGGGTGGCTTTTGAGAAGGGGTCTACAAGAGTGAGGATAACTGTATATCACCCAGAGTCGGGTCAGCCAGTGATAAAATCCATTGTGAGATGGGACCAGGGACGGCGGCGAACGGGTAACAGTCATAACTCACCAGCGGGTAGGGAGTTCTCGGGACAGTTCCGCGTCCAGGTCAGACAGGCGGCCACAAACTGCTGAACGCTGGAAAGAAGTTCGGGCGACCAGAACCGACATTGTGTTAGGTGGACAGTGGCTTGGACCCCAACATGCCCTGCTAATACAGAAACGTGACCCCATTGAAGGACTTCCGGATGGATCCGAGGAGGGACGTAGAGCTCGTTGGGGGGTGTGGTTGAGGGTCCAGGTTCGGCCTGTAGGGCTTGTGTGATGGTGGTTTCAATGTCCCAGCGTAGGGGAGCGACTATCCAGTCCGGGGGCAGTATCGGAAGCGGCATGGGGTCAGGTGGGTCACGTTCGTGAAGGTGGGAGAGGGTGTCGGCCTTGGTGTTCCTCGACCCTGGGCGGTAGGTGAGGATGAAATCGAACTGCTCGAAGTACAGCACCCATCAAGCCTGGCGCAGGTTAAGATGTTTGGCGTTACGGACAGTGAGCAGATTTTGGTGATCTGTCCAGACCTGGAAGGGGTGTTCAGCTCCTTGTAGCCAATGGTGCCACTCCACTAAGGCCCACTTAACGGCTAAGAGCTCCCGGTCTCCTACCCCATATCGCTGCTCAGTGGGAGTGAATTTGCAAGAAAAGTAAGCACAGGGTCGTAACTTACCGTCCCCTCCCCTCTTGGACAGAACTGCCCCCACCTCCACCTCGGAGGCGTCCACCTCCACGATGAACGGACAAGACGGGTCAGGGTGGGCTAACACCGGGGCCATGGTAAACAAAGACTTGAGGTGCTGGAAGACAGTCTCAGCAGCAGGAGTCCAGTCGAAACGGGAAGCAGTCTAGGTGAGGCAGGTGAGTGGGGATGTGACGGTACTGTAGCCGCTAATAAAACGGCGGTAGAAATTAGCGAAACCCAAAAAACGTTGTAATTGCCTGAGGTTGGAAGGACGGGGCCAGTTTACGACCATCGACACCTTAGCGGGATCCATGGTGATCCCGTCTGGCGATATCAGGTAACTGAGGAACGAGGTGGTGGTGAAATGGAACTCGCACTTCTCTAATTTGCAGTATAGACTATGGGAGAGAAGGCGTTGCAGGACAGAACGTACATGAGTGACATGATCAGTCAAAGAATGGGAATAAATGAGAATGTCGTCCAAATAGACAAACACGAAGCGGTTCAGGAAGTTGAGGAAGACGTCATTAATGAAGGCTTGAAACACCGAAGGACTCTTAGATAGCCCGAAAGGCATAAGTAAATATTTGAATTGACCGGCTGGATTATGAACGCGGCCTTCCATTCGTCCCCCTTACGGATACGAACCAGATTGTATGCACTACGGAGATCTAGTTTAGTGAACATATGGCTTCCCTGTAAGGACTCGATCACAGTGTTCATGAGCGGCAGAGGGTACCCGTTCTTTACAGTAATCCAGTTGAGTCCCCAGTAGTCGATACAAGGTCACAGCCCACCATCGTTCTTCTTTACGAAGAAGAAAGCTGCCTCTGCCGGAAAGGAGGAAGGACGGATCTGTCCCGACCAAAGGGCCTCGGCGAGGTACTCCTCGAGAGCTGCCTGCTTGGGATGGAACAACAAGTACAATTTACTTTGTGGGGGACCAGTGCCGGGGAAGAAGTCAATAGGGCAATCATATTCCTGGTGAGGAGGCAGCGAGGTGGCTTTCAGCTTACTAAAGCAATCCCTCAGGTCGTGGTATTCCTCCGGGAGTCTGGACAGGTCGATAGATTCTGTGTCTTTCCCCTCGGCCTCCCTGGAGGGGCCCCGCGGGCCTATGCAATCAACCCGGCAGGTGGCCCCCCAATCAAGGAGGTTGCCTATCGTCCAGGAAAGCCGTAGGTCATGCTGCTGCAACTCCACCGAGTAGTCCACCACCAACCGGGGTCCTTGGCAGAGATGCAGGAGGCGGGTGGAGGTGTCCCGGCCGCACACTGGGTGATCGAAGACACGCTTGAACTCGGCTAGGAACTCAGTTGAGGAGGAACAAAGCGCGGACTGGTTTGACCAAACAGCAGTAGCCCAGGCCAGAGCCCTCCCTGTCAATAGTGAGATGACATAGGTTATCCAGGCCCGGTGTGAGGGAAAGGCCCCAGGCTGGGCTTCAAGGCATAAGGTACACTGAGTAACAAAACTCCAGCACCGGGCCGGGTCCCCATCGTACCTCTCTGGATCTGCTATGCGGGAGCCTGAGGAGGATCTCGACTCGGTGGCTTGGGCGAGGGACCGACGGAGGGTCTGGATCTCTTGTGCCTGGACCTGGATTGCATGAGCCTGTTGGGTGATAGTTGCTTGGAGTTCATGGACCAGCCAAACCATCTCCTCTGGACCCATAGTGGTGGGCTCTGTCATTCTGTCAGGCCTGGGTTAGGAGTAAGGCCCGAGCAAGGAGAGGAAGAGGCCGGTCACACTGGTTGAAGTAGGAGCAGAGGGGTTTATTGAGGTGTTCACACTCTATGTCAGAGGTCAAACACTGAGGTCCAGAACTTGGGCAGTCCCAGGGCATCCACGGAACAGAATCTCTGGTCGGCAGGCCGGAGACAGATGCAGGGGCATCCAAAGGGCAGCACATCGGAGTCAGAAGGCTGTGGCAGGTACGGGGCATCTGAAGGGCAGCACACCATAGTCGGAGAGACAGAGAAAGAGACGAAGGGCAGAAGCTAGACGGGGAGGAGGAACTCAATGACAGAGCAGGGGTGAAGAGGTAGGCCAAGGTATAAGTAGGCAGAGTAGGGGCCAGCCGAGGCTCCCCCTGGAGGGGGGAGGAGGAAACTGCGACACTACATGCCACTACTCTTTCGGTGTTGTCCTTTTTGCTTGTGTTTCGGTGTATTTGTTCCGCCCCATATCCCTGGATTTCTTTCTCCACTACACCCACTCCATTTTGTTACATTTCATCCTTAGACTGGGCTCATAACAATAGAAAAGGCACAATTGAAAATACTAGCCAAAAAGCAGACTAAAAACGTTGACAACTTCAGTATGTGAAATCCATATTAATATGGTGCGATGTGTAATTACACATTTTGCTTAAAATAATCATGACGGTAATAGTGGAAAATAAGTGCAGTGCATAATTAGAAATGAAATAGCCAGCATTAATAACCCATTGGTCAGGGAGCTAAATGTTGTAATGTTCCACAGTCTGTTACACCTATTATGCATATTTCAGCTATTATTTAATATGCCTTGATCATGAAGTTAAAGACACCGAGACCCTGTTCAGTCAATTTAAATCCACCAAGCCCCCCAAGTCAGTCACACATACTTTCCATTTATTTCTGCTCCAAAATTCCCAACCAGAAGTTAATAAAGCTAATAGATTTATGTCTATCTATCTATCTATCTATTTGTCGAAACATCAGTGAAATTGATTAATTTGAATCTTGAGAAAATATGCTTTCATATCTAGTCAGCTGCCAGTGTAGGAAATACACCAGCAAACACACCTCAGTAGTATCAGTGTGGCTTCACGCATTGATTTTGTTTTTTTTTTGTTTTTTTTTCCATAAGGAAAATTTGATTCACTGAATTCTGATTTGGGAAAAGATTGAGCTGAGCACACTATAGGCACAGTCTGCAGCAACATAAAATCAAATAAAGTAAAACAGGCTCTACTCCAATTAAAGGCTTTAAGGAGTCTTAAGAAAACCTGAGTCGATTTGGGACTCCTTACCACTTTCAAGTGACACCCTTGACATGATTGCATTTAGCTTTGCGAGAGAACATTGAAAAATCCTCATTTATCATTCAATCAGCCATTACCGTTGCATGCTTCATTCGCTGTGAGATTTTTTTTTTTATCATTATTGATCTGTAAGACCAAGATTTGCTCTGGCTTTTACAAATCTCACTGCCTGAAATGTTGCATTCAGATTGATCCGGGGGCATCTGTTTTCTCCATTTCAAAAACACGTTACCCATGTAAAGACGGTATTGCATGCATGTACATTCAAAAACCAATAGGTTGGTTTCCCATAAGGCTATACAGAGTCTAGCCGCCTTATTGGTCTCATACTTACATTGGTATGGTGCTTTTCTCCGTATCACTAAGCACCAGCTTTCCTCTGCTTAAAATTGAATTGTAAACTAAACCAGTCTGTGGTATGACTGTCAGGTTAAAAATGAATTGTGTTGATAGTATGAATGAATGATTCTATATACCAAAATGTCAAAGTCTTCAGTATAATTGAGATATCATTAAACTTTTATTGCGTTTTTAATAAAACTTACTAAATGTTATTAGTTATTTTTACAGACGTGGAACAGGATGAAAAGAATGACATTTGCTACTTTCTACGTGATTCTTCGCTTTGTAATATCGCGCAGTCCAATTCAATTGGACCCACGTAAAAATTGTTATATATTTTTGTGAACGGTGTTTCATGGGGAAATCCACTTCAAAATGTCCTGATATATTGATACGAGGTGATTTTATCAATGCTAAAAATATCCACTCCTTAATCCCTCATCTTTGATCAGAAAGTAATCAAAAAATACTTCAATTGGAAAACAGCGTAAAATAATATTTTGGGGCTGCCCCCTTGCTGTGTGTGCTAGAATTCATTTTTTTTTTTTTTTACAAACAGCTGCAGAGTTTCATGCTTGCCGTGTTGATCTCTTTATCTGGCCCAGAAATCCCACAGCCCACCCCCCCGGTACTCAGTCTCGAAGATGCCACTTTATTGGATCTGATAGCAGACTCATCTGATATCCTTTCGCAGAAATGTCTGAATATTCGGCTCGTACAGAAGTACAGGCAATATTTAAGCAAAGTCATCTTTAATAGTGTGCCTGTTCAATCGAGGCATTTCCCTACTCCTCAAAGAGCCCACGGGTCTTGGAGAGAAGAGTAAATGATAACTGACACCGCCCAAGTGTTCAGGCTAAGAGAAATATTTTATAAATGCTTTGAGTTTTAAAAATGTCAAGACTTTGGTTGTATAAAGAACCATCTTTATGTAAACAAAGCCACAACCAACTGTCATTTTAAGAATTCAATGTACAATTATAGGGAATATTTAACGTCCTGTATATAAAAATAAATATTTGGACTGGAGGTCAGCAGCATGCAGAGAATTCAGCGAGTTCACCGAAAGCATCATTTTCTGACCTTGACCGTGCGGTCACTACGTACTGTATATGAAGAGTAGGTAATTCCTGACACATTCAGTAAAAGGGCCACAGCAATGGGCCTTGTCTGTACTATCGTACTTGATCTTTATGTTTAATGCGGTTTAAAAAGACACGCCAAGTCAAGTAAGGGCACACATAAAAGTCTGCATATTTTAAGCATGACCTGACCTGACTCAGGATTAAAGATTATCTCACTTTAAAACTGTAGTGGTCCATAATGAGTCATTTAGGATCGGTACTTTACATATAAATTGTCTCAGTGTCAAGACCATATGGTTGCTGACATTCTTTATGAATGAAATAATGTCTGTTTTGAAAACAGATCTGTCTTGAATGTATAGCTTTCTCTTTCACCTGTGTTAAGTGTAAGGGACAGTTTTCAAAGTTTTCATGTGGGGGAAGCCAATTTCGATTATAAATCACTGAAAAATTGGGAAAAAAATGAATATTGTCTTGTGAATTGGTTTTTGGTGAGTTTGAGCATGGTTCCAAGCATGAGGTGGGTGCGACATCAGTACCACAAAATCTTACCATGGGTTAGTTCTATATGGAAAGCAGACTTAATTCAATGCCTGCCCCGGGTTTGAGATGGGTACTGGATGACAAAATTAAAAATGAAAGCGAATGAACAGACATAGCAGGAATGTTTCAGATATATCTCTGGACATGTTTCCTACACCATTACACAGACTGTGTTAGATTTATCAGGTGCTCACATAAAGAAAGGCAGTGTTAGGGAATAGGACTTTTCATAGTGACTTTTCATTCAAACTTTTAAAATTTAAATTAAAAATTTAGATTTCCAAGTGTGGGTACATTGACATGACGCAACAAATCCAAAAATCTTGTTATTTGTATTAATTTATATCAATTTTGTGCTAAAGTTTCACTAAAAGTACAACAGGAAAACTATTAAAATTGCACGTTTGACTCTTTCTACCCAAAACTGAACGGAAAAAGCTGACATTACAGTCAAATGTAAGAATTTAAAAATGGAAGGTCAGAATTCTCTGCCCAAGACTATCCTTCAGGAAAAATTGACTTGGTGGACTTTTAAATAGTGAAGCATTATCCCAGGGATTAATTGGTAGTGAGAATATAAGCATTCATCCCAAAGTGCTGCATTTATACTCTTGATCCTGGGCAACACGGCAGTGCCATTCAATTACTACCCAAAGAGCGATAAGCCTCAGTCCTTGATGTACGCAGTCTGTGGATCAGACTTACAAGGCATCCGTTTCATTAGCTTAGCAAATGAGAGTGCAGTACTGGGAAGAACAGATAAGCTTGAGCCGGAGTCACAATTAACGGGGTCACGGGGTGTCAGATTGAGAACTCAGACAGCCCAATTATCCAAGCGGAAAGTCTTTTTTTTTTTTTTTTGCATAAACACTGAAAGGTATCTAAATGATGTTTGTGTTTATTTTTCTTTGAAAAACCATTGGTGGACCGATAACAGGCGACATGTTTTTGTGTTTGATTAATGTGTTTTGAAGGTTAATATTTTCCTTTCATGCGATATGTCAAATGATTCATCTTTTGCACAGCACACATTAGCACAACTAGCGGTCATGGAATGGAGTTCTGCTTCATGAACAGAGAGCGTGTTCAATTTGTCTTTATTTTAACGCGTGTCAGCCAGACTCTGGATCCCCACCGCGGCAGTTACGCAAGCTGGATTACTGTTCTGCTCTCTCTGTCCTTTCAGAGCCAGCAGGCATTCCTCCAGAACCTAGCAGAGCTGTGTTATCCACAGCAAATCCGCACTGAAGACCCTCTTTTCGGCAATTGTGAGAAAACAACTTCATGATGGTGAGTATCCGGTGACCGGCCCAGCTTTGTTTGTCTCGTTTTGGGTAACTGCTTGGAAATCAGCAGCGTACGGCTTGGTTGTAAGAATTCCAATTTGGACCCTTGCTATCTTGCATTCTCTCCTCGCTGGCTAAGTGCTCAAAACAAAGAAATGAATGGCCATTCTCAAATCAAATATCCTCTTTGACACATCACACCGTTCAGTGAATTGGCTATGAATGATTGTCCCTGTGAAAGAAACAATACTGGGAAAAATCAACCCATAAATGTGTTGTCATACTTCGTGTATCGTCATCTCAGTGTTCCACCATGTTTAAGCATGTAGCTTGCATCGCCTTCCAAATTACTGTCAATGCTTGTATTGAAAAATTAATTTTGTTAATTATTGTTAATTCCAAAGTCGGCACTATTTCTCACCTTTCCGCCATAGTATTTCACAGAAGTATCATTTGTTAGGTATTTATTTATTTATTTACCTGTCACATTACCAGGCATCAAGCTCGGTTTGGGTGTACTTCCAAACAAGCTGCCCTTAAAGATCCCATAACATCTCCAGTGTTAGCCCGTGGGTGAAGCACTTAACTAAGATTACTCTCGTAAAAGATCTGGATAATTTTGATTCTCATCCAAGAATGATTAGAGCAGATGATTAAATGAGCTGTGACCCCTGCCTCCAGCAAATGCTCAGGAACCCGTTATAGCTGGCCGTGTAAAACCCGGGGGAAAATCGCACGTCACTCTCTAAAGATCCCAGCTCAGTCAGCGGGGAGGTTGTAAGGAGGAAGGTCAACACAGGCAAGCCATCTGCATAACTCCTACAGTTGTCGGCCAATGAAAAACCTTATTGAATCATCATATCTATACTTACAACTACACGGATTGCACGTGTCTCCAGTGTAACACTGCCTGAGTTAATGTTTAATTCAAGAAGTTTTTATCAGTAGTTTTTAAAATTCCTTTGGCAACAGACTCTATTCATTGTATGCCTTTTGCCTGTGAGCTTCTGTTCTAATAAGATAAAGGGAATAACGATCAAATGACAGCTTCCTCATTATTACAATTCTGAGATGTGTTTTTCCATCTTGTCAAAACAGGATGGAGGGTATGTTTGATTGACAGGTATGATGTATTCTGACTTCTGGTTAAATCTTGCCTCCATCACCTGTCTCTGGTCCTGTTATTTCTTACGGGCAAACGTTTTTCAGGTCAGCCACGGCTTGGAAACAGCTGAAGGACAGGTATTATGTGGAACAGTACGCGATTTAAAACTCTTGTTTTGATATATCACAAGGTTATGCAACATGTAAGACTGTAGATGAAAACTGTATGCTTAACAATATTGGCAAAAAAGTTAACCAGGTTAAAAAGATGGATTATTAAACCCCCTGTAACGTGATGCTGATTGTTTGTTTCATTATTCAGATACATAAAGAAGGATAAAAGTTATAATTTTCTGCATATTATAAATATGTATACTGTATATATAATTTAATTTCAACAGGCTTTTATTCTATGAAAGGCTATCAGATGGTTTTACACTCTCATGTTGTGAATGTAAATGAATCTGGTTTAAGTTGTACACTTTGTTGGCACAGAGCTGCCTCATTCAATGGATTCTTTAAAAGAGCGCATCTTTTTTTAATTTCTTAGATGGGGCACTTTGGCCCTGGAGCGGAAATAAAAAGCCTGTTCTATTTCTGAAGCGTATTGAAAAACTGCTCAGTCTTGGGGAAAAAAAAAATATATATATATATATATATATATGTCCTCCAGGTTGCCCTGGGGTTTTCTGGGAATTGTACATGCTATGGAGCTTCTCAAAGATGCGGGCAGCGAATCACTTCGTCCCCAGAGACATGGCATGATGCTTGGGTGACCCCTACTTGGGTATGTCACACTACTCCAGTTCACACTTAGAGAGACCATCGTTTTTCTCCTTTAATATACAAAGTCCCTTTTGAACCTGGAAACTTCTCTGTCTGAGGCACAAAAAGATTTGATGAAGACAAACCAAGGGCAATCAGTGTAGCTGCTTCAGCTGGACGTCTGCAGCTCAGGCAGGCATTCTATAACTCGTTTTCAGCACTAGTAATTGCTGTGATATCCGTGTGGTACTGATGAAAACTGAACAGGCTAAAAGTTATTTTTGTCAGATCCGTATCTCCCAGTCTAAGCCGTGAATAGTTCACCAGTTCGTCATTCTCCTTTCAACATACGCTCTTCATTTATCGATTGTCTGTATGGCCGTGCATGAATGTCGTTTCGTAGGAAGAGAAATGTGTGTAAAATGTCTTAATTTATGTCTTTACTGTTGTTGATGTCTTGCATAGAGGAATTTCAATTGGTAAATAGCATCCCGATCCAAAAATAAAAATTCAAAGTAGCTGCTTTTTAGAATTGAAAGTGTCTGACAGATCTGGTTTAAGGATCCATAGTGTTACACCTGCATTAAATTTAATCGTGGAATTGTGTGACCTCACGGTAAACTGGAATTAACTACAAACCTGATTTACATTGAGTGGTAAATGGTCACCAGTCATTGGTGTGTGCGTAAGGCTCAGTGCTCAATTAGGTTCGAAGTCCCGTTTTGCCATCTGTCAGGCTGGGTTAAATCTACTGGCGTATTGCGCCTCAGTTTTGTTCAGGGTTACCGGTGTCTCATTAAATTTTGTGGTTTGGTGTGCCTGCGTATTGTTTCCGGGTTTATGGCATTGCTTAGCTGCTATCTAAGCTCGGGTGTTTAGCTTTTAGTTAGCCGGATACTTGTTTCTGTGTCTCGATTATCTGAAATTCCAGTATGCTGTAAAACGGCCTCATTTCCTGGTTCCTGTTCCTGGTTTCCCTACTCCTCACATGCCCTGTCCTGGAGCCCCCCCCCTCCCCCCCAGCCAGTCAACAGTAGACTTGTTGTTTGTGAGCAACTGAGTCTTTCAGTGAATCTTTAAGTGAACAAAATGATCTCAGTCACTGCACTGCACTGATTGATTCAGTTTGTTCAATGAGCGATTCATCTTGGATAAAAAAAAATTCAAGGCAGACTCCCCATCTAAGAGCAAAAAACTTTCGATAGAGAACGTGTTAGAGGAAGTGAACAAATCATTCCTTATCAATCATCTGTTTGAACTCAAAAGAATTGATTCACCTGAAAGAATCAATGAAGAATGAAGGTATGACCAATCAGGAAGGTCCTTCAGCTTAAGCGTCTCTAGATGGTTACAAACTGTGGAGATTTAGACATTAAAGTTACCTAAAAGCCAACCTTAACCCCACACTTGGAATCCCATCACATCAAGACTTTCCCATTACACTCTTTTGAACAGTTGGGCATTTCTTTAAACCACTGAGTTTTAGCACTAACTCTGACACTGCGGCAAACCTACATCACAACCCAGCAGGCAGACTTTTCCATTACCAGATTTTAATCCCATTTTCTGTCCATTAGAAGCAAAGAGACAGTTAAAAAAGCCTGTACCGACAATCCTAAACTGCTGTGTATTCGTACATTCTTAATTGCTTATTAATGGGGATTGAATAATATCTATATATTGAAGCTGGCCAAAAGATAGACTCATTATACTTTGGATTAGCAGATTAAAAGGTTAACTGTGTTGTATGCTCAGTGAAACCTCAACACCAGAGCTGAGTTCCAAACCTCAAAGAGCCCTGTAATTGTATTCAATCTGAGAATTACTGTTAAAGGGGAGTTCTGCTATCAGAGCAACAGATGTTGTAGAAAATTGCTTCAGGCTGGAATAATGGTTTCAATAAAGCAGACGGTGTATTAAGAAAAGAACCCCAGCAAGACTGTTGTTTTGTCATTTCACTTACATTTTGTCTGCAGTTAAAATCAGTTAATCACAGAGCAATTCCAACACTATATACCCACATGAAATTATAAAATCAAAGACCTTTGCGGGTATAACTAAGCCCATAACCATAACCACAGCTCAACCATTGTTCTGGTCAGGGTCATGTGGGTGGAGCCTATTCCAGACGATGTGGGCACAACTCTGGGGTACACCGTGGACTTGATTAATAAGCTCTTTAGCACATGTTCAAGTGGGTGATTACCACACATTCACACGCGCGTGTACACATGAACACATTGCATGAAGGGCCAATGGGGGTCCTCAAAGACCAAACTGCAAATACGTCTGTGTTTGCATTACATTATCTGCTGCTTAATCCTGCTGCTTTACTTGACCTATCCTGGAACTGGAACTTTAACCTGAGTCCTTCTGGTCTATAATGCTTAACCCCTAACTACCCCTAATCACTCAGAACAAGAGCAGAAATATTTTGCTGGATCTGGGCCAAGTTGTTAACGAGCAAAAACATTATGAGTTGTTCAGCATTTAATTTGACTAGTTCTACAGTATGTTTTCTAAGAGTCCATGGAATCTATGTTGTTCAGCGATGGCCTCAGACACAAAGGAGGAAATCAAGGTCTCTGTGCTGAGCATGGTGACATGCTAAACAGATGGCAATGCACTCTGGGTAACTGACTGCGATATAAAATGAAGCTTAGATGGTAGTGTCTCAAAGGCAGTATTGTACTCAGAATGCAGCAATCTGTTCTAATGTAGGAGTCATTCACTTCATACAGTCCGAGTAATAAAATCTCTATATTCGAGGGCATCTGACAGTAATTTGGCAGCATGTTTGATTTTGTTCCACAATATATTATGTTCTAGTTATTAGGTTAAGGGTTCTTGTTCACTCTCCATGTAAAATTACCTCAGATTTATTGGGGCTGCGGAGAAACATATCCTTAACCCAGATAGCAGAGCTTTTTGATACAGAGAAATGAGAGAGAAAATGGGAAAATCAATAATAGCAAGATTACATTATTTTTAATATCGTATTTTTTGTTCATTATAGGTCTGTATATGAAAAACAGTGAAAATGAAATCGGCGATGAACGGGAATCCCATCCAGTCACCTCAATGACCATGACCAGTGGTTTGAAGATGATGGATGGATGGATGGATGGATGGATGGATGGATGGATGGATGGATGGATGGATGGAAATTAAATAAATGAGCTTACAAAGTGTGACAGAGTAGCCTTAGTTGTAATGTTATACCAATATATTATATTATATTACATCAAGATATGTACTGAATCAGTTTTTCTGTTAGCAGTGATAAAATTTTATCAGTGGTGTTTACTTTCCTTGAGGGGATGGGAAAAAAAAAAATATATGATTTTAAATTGAATTTTACATATATAAATATTTACTATCCCATAAGCACAGTTACACTTTTTAATGACCATACCCAATGATATACAGAGAGTCAGTTACCAACGTTCAAACCTCGACATATTTGTTATTTTTGTTTGTGAAACCTACTTGACATCACAAGCATTTCTTTGCGGTTGATGCATATTCCAATGCACACGAAGCAATTCCACACTGAAAATCACATCATTGGACAATAATTATAATTTCTTAGCAGAAAAAAAAATGATTGTTTTTCTCTTTTTAGCTTGCCACCATTCCAGGACCTGCCAGCACATTAATTGAACAGCCTGAAATCAGATGTTTACCAATATTAAAATTGCTAGTTTTCCACTTTTCATTATATCTAGAAGGAATACGGCAATTTTGTTGCACATAAAACTTTGTCACCATTTGTGATTTATGTTATCTGGCTTACATATGTACACTCATCCCAATATGGCTCAATTTCTGAAATGATTCCCTTATTCCCTAAAAGCCATTGAAATCCGTAACATCCCTTGGAACACCACCCTTTAAACTTTACCTGTATTGCCAACTCAGAATGCCTTGCTGCATTGTGAGGTAACTCTGTCACTTTTAACCTTCCTTAGGCTGGAAAATGCAGCTCCTCTGTCTCAAATTCGCTGGTTGCTTCTGGTGTGAAGAAGTAGTGAGAAGTTCGACATCCATGCGCATGAATAATCCATAAAGAGCCCACCTCAAGGGGTAAAAAAAAAATCTCGTCTGCTTGGTCCTTTTTAACAAGAGCCGTTTGGAACTGGAAATATCATTCTTTCATCCCAGAGTTGGAGATCAATCCTAAGAGTGAAAAAAAAATAAAACAGCGGGGCAAGAATGAAGAGGCTTTTTGTCCTGTTGGTAGAGAAACACCGGATGCATAGTCAGTGATAATGGCTTTGTGCAGTTTTTCAGTGAAGGGAGTTGCCATTGACTGCATGTGTACTGAAAGATCAAAAGCTCTGGAAAGCAACGGAAAGAGTGATGTTGAATTGGTGCTCTACTAAATAAAAAAGAAAATGTTTTTTGGGGGGCAGTTCAGTGGGTGACACCATCGCCTCTTAACTCCAGGGCTAGGGGTTTGAATCCCACCTCTGGTCTGTGTGTGTGGAGTTTGCATGTTCTGCCTGGGCTTCACAGGTTTCCTCCTGTTGCTCTGGTTTCATCCCATAGTCCAAAGACATGCTGTTAGGCTAGTTGGTGAATCAAAATTGCCCATAGACTGCGTGACTGTGTAAGTGCCCTGTGATGGGCTGGCATCCCTTCCAAGGTGGACCCCAGCCTTGTGCTCCAGGCTCCCCCATGATCCTCACCAGGATTGGTAGGTAGAAGATGGATGGATGGCTGGATGGAAAACACAGTGTTTTTAGTCTTTTCACATACTGTCAGCAGACTGTATCTCGATGTGCAACGGAGATGGAGAACCGGGTTAGAGGCAGTCAAGGTAATAGGTTCACAAAAAACAGAGAGATTGGACTGGGCCAGACACTGAATCAGTAAAACAGCAGGCTACTATGGGTTTTAGGGTCCAGGATTCTGGAGGCAAAGCAAAACGACATACACCAATATATACACACTGGTGAGAAAAAAAGGAGATCGGTGGAACGAATCAATGTAAATAAATATGGCCACCTGACTCTCCTGAGGTGGCCTATGGCTGTGCCCCCCGCCAGTGTTTTCTGTCAGACTAGTGTTCCTATAAATTGCCTTTTTACCCATACGCAGGGAGTTCAGGTTATGAAGTCACTGTGTTCCTTATCTTAAAAAATGAGGCAAAACGCAAGCATCGTACAACACTGGCCAAGCCTGGAGCAAGTAGTGGTAAGGAGGAGAGAGATGACAAAACAGAAATGGCAGACAGGGCACTAAGGTGATTACAAACATTTTCATATAAAATAAAACATAAAGAGAGAGTTGCTAGGTACCATGTGGAGGTCACGAGATAAATGCATGTACATAAGGACAAGACAATAAAAAAGCTCTCACAAAAACACATCTGCCCTAGAAATATGTATTTTATATTGTTTTGGCCCGAACGCAATATGAAGATGCTTTAACTGTGATTTCAACAGACACAGGTCTTAGGATGGAGTGCGTGTAGATAAGCCATGCAGTGTCTACATGCAGTGGAAAACAGCTTAACTCAGACAGCGGAGAGTGAAGGATGTCGAATAGTTATAGTGAGAAAGCATGACCAGAACAGTCGAATAAAGTCTCCTTCTATGCCTCTGACGAGTCGACTGGCTGAGAGGCTTGAGCGTAAACTGGGCAAATTTGGATCTGAGCAACAAGCATGAAATTGAATGCCGACTACGACAGCATGGATGCAAGGGATCCGCGGCCGTCTTTCATCATAACAGTAAAGAATGCATGCAGATAGAGTGGAGATTAAGACCGGGCGAAAGGGGCAGACCTTGAAGAGAACAAAAATAACTGAAAATGGGTTCCAGGCAGGCGTCGTGCCATTTCGGGGTGGATTTAACAAGGCCTGCCCGCGTATGATGTTTGCTGGAAAAGGAGTGGGATGTGGCGATGGCTTCAGGTAGAGGAGCATGATTGACTTCATTAGTGACACTGAATGATGATAAACAGCAACTGAATTGTTGAAACACGACATGTATATTGCTTCGAACAGTTTAACAGACACTCAATTCATACTCATGAGTGGAGGAATGCGATGTTTGGCAAAAGAAGGGCCGTTATGTAAAGGAGCCATGATTCCTTGGTTGCCCACTGCACAGTGATGTTTGTGGGGCCTCAAAATGAGCAGGCAGGATAGTGAAGGTACAAGCCAAACACAGCTCCCCAACCACATCGCTACTCATGAAAACCGTTATCAGAGATGGAGAGAGTAGCACAAGTGAATCCTGACAGTCACCTCAACATCTGGATCCAAGGGCTGTTACTGATAGGCAGGTATGCGGGGAAAAAAAATGAGTGAGAGTAATGGAAAGCTAGGTACTTTATATCCATTCACTGACCCCCCTCTCCATATGGTGTAGAATGTGGAGTCAAGAAACAGACTGAATCTCGGGTCACAGCAAATGGGGCTGCCAAAGGAAAGGCTAGTTTTGAGCAAACAAAGACATGACCACAACGCCGAATCAAAATCGAAACTGTCAGGAGGTGCTAGCTTAGACAATGGAGTCGGTTAGCCTCCTTCCTTTCAAACTCCATAGACAGAATTTTTCTGGGGAGAAAAGAGTTGCAGGCTTCCCAGCACTCACTGCTGACTGGACAAACCATACAGCAAAATTCCACAAAATTAGCCAGCATGAAACGTTTTCCCCCGTGTTTAATTCAGATAGATACTATCTAGCTGATTCTTTATTTTAACTTCTTTATTTTGGTCCAATTTTTAATAGCTACCTCCTTTCTGCATTTCTCTACTACTGGACTAAGAAAATTTCCCCTCAGTCAGTCAGTCAGTCAGTCAGTCACTCAGTCTGTCTGTCTGTCTGTCTGTCTGTTATTTACTTAATACACCAAACACTTCCAAGGATAGCAAGTCCCGCTAATATTATACTCTCTTCCAAACTTGCAATGTATCCTAACTTCCCAGTTCAAATTACAGGTTTCATTTGTTCCATTCTTAATAAAAATTAAGCACACCCCCCCTTAATTTGCGCAGTTAATAGGGGGTGATATTAAGAACATACTCTGTGAATAACTGCTCAGAGCACCATGGGCTGAGGATTTATTCTTTTTTGCATATTATTTATTCCTGTATGTCTGGTTATCTTATTGTGTTCTCACTTGATGTTGTATGATGTACCAATAAATACGTCTGCTGGCTTTGGTCATGTAGCAGTAAACATTCTAATTCTAGCTGTCCACTTGATAATCATCCATATGCCTAAATTATGCAAATTCCCCTAGTGGTCCGGAGGACTTACATTTTGAAAACGTGTTGAACATTTTGATTCATGTTTCCCCAAATCCAAACTAGTCTGTCCCCCCCCCCCCCACTCTAAGGAAATATCCATCTGTTATTGAGGAAAAAAACACTTTTTTTCTCAAATGCTTTTTGAGAAAAACATTTACTTAACTGAGAGGGGTACAGCAACACTGAAAAGAGCGTGTGTTTAAGCTGCTTGGCATTGCCTGGAAAATTGAATCATGGCTAGATAATTAGCACAACAACAGCAATGTATTATGGCATGACATAAGGATCAGGCCTCAGATGAAAACTCACCATTACTGCTATAGAACCAAAGAGGTGGCATGCCATATATAAGCTGTATTTCTCTTCAGACTTTTATTTTATGTAACAGAAATATGAGAAGAACATGGGCCAATTACGTACTCTGTATTGTTCTGTTTTTTTTATTTTGCCTGGCAGGTCTACCAAAGCAGTAAATGAAGACTCCAGTCCACTTAGTGACAGGCTAGACAATAAATAATCAATAATATAGACCTGATCAGCTAATCCATACAATAGAGCAGATTTACTGATTATAGTGAAAGATGTTTTTCTAAAAAGGGTTTGAACCCCCCCCCCCTTTTATGGCGATTTTATATGGGCATAAACATAGTCATGTTTTCCTTGTGATTGAAGTAGCAGGTACAAATGTGAAAATTGTGTGGTTTTACAATAACATTCAAATGATTAGACATCAGGACAACATAATGTGCATAAACAATTATACAGCCCCAACGAAACTGCCAAAGCAGGAGTTAGTGTTAAGAAACTTTGAGTGGAACGGTGACTGTGCATTAATTCTCCCTGATAGAAGCCATTTCTCTTTCAGTCTTCAGTAGAGGTCCAGTTAGCAGTCTAACAAATTCACATGAATGTGTGTATTTGGCATGAGAAAGCCTTTACTCCCCTAAGTGAATGAATCAACCATTCATTACCGGATAGTTAAAGAGCAAGCCGTGAGTATCAGGCCTTGTCTTCTCACTATTCCTGCTTCATGGTGTCTACCCTCACCGACTACCTCCACAGCGATGCGTGGACGACGTACCGCTCACGCGTACACCGTGCGAGGAGGTCTTCACACCCGCTGCCTCGTCGCCCGTGCTGCTGCCTTTTGTCTCGTGCTCCTGTTCCCGTTTTTCACCATTTCATTTTCTGAACATACGCGACGGTGGGTGGCGTAGTTGCGTCCCGCCATTTGATATCAAGCATGTTTACCTCATGCCTATTTAAGTCAAAACGCGAGGCTTACCCAAGGTAGGACTCAGCATTGGTGCTGTGGGGGCTCGTGATTTTTCATCATCCTAGTGCATATTAATATTTTTTATGCTTTATGACTCTCCTTGTTTTACGCCCACTGCATTTACCGAGTGCCCTGTGGAAAACAACCTGCTCTGTTCACACCTTCATAGGTTGCTTAAGTCAAATTAACTTATGTATATTGTACTCATATTTTATACTTGATCAAAGTGCACCATGGCATTTACGTCAGTAAAATTATCGTTTAAAATAATGGATTCTACTACATAGACATCTATTTTCCTATTTCTGTTTTTTAGGTGCACATTAGAACAGTAAATCAAGATCTTGCTGGTTTCTTGACACCAGCGGTTATTGTAATGATGCAAAACTATTGTCCTTCTCTATAGCAGTCATCCCCTCGGCAACTCTATTAATCTTACTTAACCAAACAAGTTAGCAAAACATGGCTGACGTGAAAAGAAATTGTTTTCAGGTTAAAAGCCTCCTACTGGAAATTTCATGAAAATGATGTATGCAAATGTTACCGTGCGGTGCTTGTAAGTTCACCCAAATGTGACTAACATAAGGGGACATATCACTGGGTAGACACGGCGGCCTAAAAGATGTGGTCGGACATTAATTTAAACAGCTCGCTTCTAAGACAAGCTATGTCACCGTTAAATCATGTGCAAGGACATGTGGGTGTCATGCACACGACCATTACGATGACAAGAGGATCGATGGAGTTTACTGCCTCAAAGGCTTCAAGAACCTGTATGGAGAACCGGAAAGAAAAGGAACACAGAAATTTGTTTCATTAAATGACTGACTTGTGAGGGGGAGCCTGACTTAGCAGCTTAATGTTAAATCCTCGCCTCTACGTTGGCTGAAGCAAAATTAAAGGCATTGTACTGCTATGGTACACAAATACAGAACCGAAGGATTAGGGTTAGGTCAATATTTACAGCTGAGACCTCGACTTGTAAAGCAGGAGCATAGGTTTAGCTGGGAAGTCAGCAAGGAAACAAAGCATTTACAAATGATTACTTCAGTTGTACATGTGTACAATTTGGTAAGCTTTTTTGAACGTTGGTCAGGTCATGTGCCTACCATCTGTAACTAAATCTATGCCTCTGTTCTACAGTAAGAAATCTGAATGATCAGGACTTTGACAGAGTCAAAACACAATATAAATTCCTCCTTTTAATGTAGCCGAACAGTCAATACATGTACATTCTTTTTTTTTTTTTTTTGAGAGGCAGAGAAAATGTAATCCAGCAGAAATGTGTTGAGCCTAGAGAAAGTGTACTAAGTGGATTTGGTTTATATGGAAATACGTGGCTAATCTGCCATATGAACCCGGCACTCAATATGCCAGAATTTAAATTGAAACAATACGGGGGGCTACTCAAAGGACAATCTTAATCCATCATACATAAAGTTCTATATAAAGTAGTGTGCCATATTTCCCCTGCGTACCAGTACATTCTTAGTATGGACTACTGTTGTTAATGCACAGAAAGCCAAACAAAATTAAAACTGAATTTAACCTCATCTGGAGTTTAACAGCAGCGATCAGGATCACAAATCTACTTAGCAAACGATTAGTAAGTAATTCTCCAATGCTCTCACTGAAGTTCTAAATGCCACAAAATGTATTAATTCTCTTTCTCATACAATTTAGGGATATAGGCTCCACCCCTCCCCCCCCGTGACCCTGAGTATAGAAATTAGAAGATGGATGGATTGACGTTTGGATATAATTTAGAAATATTTATTACAATATTGTTACTTTTCTCTGGAACTGCAGGACCCACAGAAATCAGGAAGGAGTCATCTCTTTGGTAGTCCAGGAAAATGGTAAAGATCTGTAACTGAGGGCTTTGGGAGGGTTGAATCATTGGGGTTATAAACAAATGTGGCTGAATGTTGTGAGAAGCAGCAAGGATCATTTTATGTGTAGCTCAGGCGGACAATGCTCAAAAGCTGACAGCAGGCAACAGCAGGGAATGATGGGAAGTTTAAAGATCTCTCACTTTACCCAGCCCAAAATGCCAAGGGGGAGCACATGCTGGAAGCACAAGCCATAAAAAGAAAAATCGGGATTTCAATAAAAAAGGAACGGAGGCTGGCTGACGACAGCAACACTTTGCTTAAATTGTGGCCGGGGATCTAAGTGTCAAGGCTCAATGGCTTCAAAGCACAATACAGCAGGAATGTAGTCCTGGCAGGCTAACTTATGGCTTTTTGTACACTTCCTACATGCTGGGTAGCTTGATTAGTACCCTGACCTTGCCACAATGATGATTAAGAGAAGGCCTTTCTAAGGTAGCTTTTTGCAAAGTCTTCCAACCTACCTGTAGTGGACCTGTCTACCTCTGGTAGCTATTAATTATACATTTCAAAGCTGTAATTGTTATCTAGAAAAACTAACAGATAAAAAAAGATAGAGGTATGTTTAGGCCTTATTGTCCGATTTACTTAATGTTATTTTTGTTTGATTAACTATCAAAGGGCATATTAAATAAATCGATGGTTAACTTTTGCTTTTTTAAAAAAAACAATTATGTGGCTTTTTAGCCCAGAATCATCCAAGTAATTTGTTGAAGTATTTGCCTTAGAGACAGGGACTATTATACTGAGAGGAAAGCTGAATCTTTCTCTAGCTCAAAGTATTCACAGAAATGTAAATGTTAGAAACTGGAAAAAGGAAGTTAGCGCCCCATCTTATCATCTTATCATCTTATCAAATAATTATACACTTGGCAAATATTATTTCAAAAGGAAAGAATGGAAAGATGAATGCATTGGTCTGTTTCAGATATCACTTACCCTGTAATGTCATATTGTAATTCTTTTTTTTTTTCCTTGTATGACATTATTTGTTTTCTGTTAAAACTAATTCAAAAGATTTCTTACACCCAATCTTTTTAACAGATGCAGGCCTGCAGGGCTGTGACTGGCTCAAATCTTCTGGGAACCCTGACAAGATTTAATTTTCCTGGGTGAATTATGCTGACACATACTCCAAGTTAACCTAATTCAGTGCAGTACGGACATAACCTTGGAGTCCATTCAGCTGTAGAGTCACAGGCTAGCAAGGTCGTAAAGAGGTCACAGTATCAGTCAAGTCTGGCCAAATCCACTCCAAGCTAAAGTATGTAGCTGGAAATCACAGGACTTTGGAAACAGCCATTAACGTTAACATTTAATATGGTTAGGGGGGCCCAAATGTGGGGGGCACATACAGTGGCCTTGGTCTTCAAGCCACCAGAGCTGTCGGTTTGAATATTGCCTCTGCTCTGTGTAGAGTTGTCCTGATTTCCCCATGTTGTGTAGGTTCCCTCCAAATACTCTTGCTACAGTCTGAGAATGTGTAGCTAGATTAATTAGCATCTATGAATTGCCCATAGTGTGTCATTGTGTGTACATGACCTCCAGAGCACTGGCATGCTGTCCAGGGTCTGCCCCTCCCTAGCGAGCTCTACTACTTGGAAGACGCTGTAGGTCCCCTTGTGACCCAGCTAAACTTGGTAATATTCTGAAAAAAAAAAACAAGTTTTGGGCAAGTAATGAGTATAGTTAGACTACATGACGACCATCAGTATATTTTACTTGTGCTATACTGCACACTCCAGATTGGAGCGAGGCTTATAGCACAAGTGGCTGGGGAAAGTTAATGAGTAGCACAGAGATTTACACGCTGAGATGGAGGAGAGAGGCGAGGAAATGTTCCCCTGGGAGAGGAGAAGAACTGGCTTCCAGCACAGAATGATTTATGTAAAATATTTTAAAACAAATTAACAAATTAAAAGAAAAAATGTACTCTGTTTGGGCCAGCTGCCTGAGATAATGTTTTTTTATTCTGGCTCCCAAATGGAGGATTGAGATGTAGGTGCAATTATGTAACATTAAAATTATGTAATTCATAGGACCTAAAGAAATTATCAATTAATTACATAACCACGTACATTTTCTCATTATTTTATCTCTCTCCCCACATATTGTTTGCCAAGATACTTATTGCTGACTTGGTGTTTTGCAAAAGTGCTCTCCCCATGAAATAATCAAGGCAGAAGTGTGACCTCTGAACTTTAAGATGTGCTAAAGTGTTTTTGTAATAACTTCAAACTAGCTAAGTTTAGCTGTTACCTAAGATGTTGCAGGTGTAATAGATTCACACCAGTCAATTCTTGTTCTTTAAAAAATTAATTTGCTGCGTTATCATTCCATTTTCGGTTATATAAGGGATTCAGTGTTAGTACTGTTTGCTACTCTGATGTCGTCCATCCACTCATTTTTAGGTTTACCGCAAACTTCAGGTACATCCCAGGAAGCCAGAGTTCACAGTGAAAGGAATTCATGTCCATTCCACTGTAGGTGACTGTAGACAGACATATTCAACTAAACTGTACATTTTCGGACATTTTCTAGTTTGTTGGAAATTAATGCAGTTTTACGTACCTGCTATGTCAAATGCAATTATGCTTATTGATTCAGAACAGAAACTTTGACAGCATGAAATTAAGAGACTACGCAATGATTATGAGAAATGGAAACAAAAACATAAAAAAAAAATATTTTTTACTGGATTTAGGTAAGAAGGGTTGGAAACGAGGCAATATGCCCATAACAATAATCTCACAAAGGTTATTATTTGTTCAAAACTCTGAGAAAATTGCTTTGGACTGGCAGTCTCCTGTGTGCTATTGTTTTAGCATTAAAAATGATAAGGCCACAGAGTTTCTACGAGATGATTTTTATTGCAAAAAATGGCAAAAGCAGATACTCTACACTAAACTAAAGCATTGTCAATTTTTCAAATATGTTAGCATTACACTTTTCCTTGTTTTTGTGGTTATGATGGCCATCTTACGCTTTAAATTTACCTCATTGTGAAGTCTGTATGTGACTGTTGGTCCATTTTCTAAGTACTTATCCTGGTCAGGATTGTGGGGGTGGAGCCTATCCAAGCCAGTCCTTCACAGGGCATGTATGTACTGTGTGAGACACAAAAATATCAAAAAGAAAAGGCTGTGTTTTTCTTCACACAGCGACAGAGTGTAAAATGGTGCAGTCCTATGGCCCGGGGGTAGGACTGTCGCCTCACACCTTCAGGGTTGGGGGAATTTGACCCCGCATCCACTCTGTGTTTGGAGTTTATATGCGGGCTTCTTCCAGGCACTCTGGTTTCTGTCTGTAGTCCAAAGAATAAACGCCGTTTGATGATTGGTGTATGCGCCCAACAATGAACAGGCATGCAGTCAAGGGTCCACTGCCTTGCACTTCCTATTTCCTGGGATAGACTCTAGGCTCTCCACAACCATGTACTAGAAAATGGCTTATATATAGATATATATTCATATATATATACTTTCATTTTTATATATGTATATATTTCACAAGATTCTTTCTATTTGCTCCATGAAAGTAATAAAGGGAGAAGTTGCTGAGTAATGGTAGAGCACGATTTTTGTCATGTGAGGCATTACATCGATGTTATTTATTTATTTCCCTCCGTTTTTTTCCCAGCACACCCTCCCAGGCTGCCGCTCTCAGTTCCATCCTTTTATTCAGCTGCACAGATCCCTGGGAGAGCATGCCAAATACCTTGCACAACATCACCTCCCCTCCCGGGATATTAACCCGCATTCTTCAGATCGTAAGTCAAGATCCTTTTCATCCGTGTTCCCTTCAGTGCGTCAAAACGACTCAGGCCTGGCACTATTTCCGAATAGCCAGAAATTTGCCCGGCCTGTTAAAAGAGTTACTCGGGTCGACCTGCTGTGTAAGCAAACATAACCGCAAAGGTAGTTTTCTTTTTTAAGGAATAGATGTGTATCTATTACAGTTAGACAAATTGCAGGCATGCACTGTGCCTAACAAAGCTCTGTCTTTCTAGATAGTTTTCTGTTTACTAACATTTCGTCGTTCACCAGCCCCGATGGGATGAGTGGCTGCATCCGGCCTCCCCATCCATACCTACGATGGTATTTTATCTCCAGCTGCAGCCCTCCAAGCCTCATCGCTAAATCATAAACACTGGGCAGAGGCCTCTGAGGCTAGTGTTAATCCACTTATTATTTCTGTTTATTGTTTGATGTGTTCTCCGGTCTCTTCTCCTGAGGCACAGACAAGTAGATGAAAGGCCCATCCCCGCCTCGCTGCAGATATTTCAAATCAAAAACTTTATTGGAGTGCCTGCAGTGAAGAAAGCTCACGGCGTTAGATTTAAGGTCGACAGGAGTCCATATACCTCGTGGCGAGACATGATGCAGAAAAGCCTGGCCTCTCGAGAATGTTGACCAGCGTGTTTCAGAGTATCATAAAGCACAAACAGCAGTAGCTAATATTTTTAACTAATATCAAACAAAGAGCTCCACAATAATAAGTACATTAATTTATGTCTGGCTCTTTTAAATAATAAGCTTACTAAAATAAATGACCATACTTTTTTTCCCCACAAATGCTGAGATTTATATGAAAAATCATCCACTACCTATTCGTTTCCTTTTCCTTTGCATCCACTTTTTTCGTGCTACATAGGGAGGTCGTTGTAATTGCAGTTACGTGCTCGTACAACAGAAACAACGTGAGAAAGCTTTGGGTGGCATCCCAAGCTGAAACACTGCCACATGGAAGGCAGGAGAGAAGGTTCCAGGCACATCAAAGCGAACTGTTGGTTTCAGTTGCCTGCATTTCCCCAGATACAAACTCTGGTTTCAAAAGGGTACCACGGCACACACTTTCCAGCGGTAGCCTACACAGTACGGTATTGAATAAAGGGCAAATTAGTTCATACTTAAAGGGGATATGAGAATCCCAGCTGTGATTGGATGACTAGTCAGCCAATTAGTGAAACGAGGGACAGCAGGCAGGGGTGTACAAATCAGCAGTTAAATTGTTTAAGGCAATTCAGGTCAAGGCTAGAGTGCAAAAAAATGGTAGAAACAGGGATATTGATTTAGCGTATGTGTTTTGTCTTTTATAGTTCCTTTAGATTATAGAGAGCCTGGTGTCATACTTAACGTTCACCTCTCCGTTGTTCCCCCATTCTTTATATCTCATATGGAAAGGAAGAGGGGGGACCGTAGAAGAGTGGTTAAGTCGAGCAAAGCTTCATCCAGTCTGCTGCTTAATATCTGAGGTTCCTGGAATTGAAGATCCTGTAGCAGTATATTTACTTACACATTTACAGACATAGTTCTGGCTTAAAGGAATGGTTTACAGCTTTCGGTTGTGTTTTTCTTATTGTACCTTTTTCCTTTGATCTCTACATTATATGAACTGCCATTTAAAGGAAACTACACTGCACATATGTGTTTATCACGTACAGATTTTGTTTATGCATTTCTGGCATTTAGGTAATTACAGTAAAATGAGAGAATAGAAAGTCACCACAAAAACATCAAACACAAATGAGTTTAAGGCTTTAAAGAGGATTAAGGGTAATACAAATATTGGAGAAGCAAACAGTATCATCCTGGGCTGTAACTTGTTCCTCGTGAATTCTGGTCGACAGACCTGCTTGATCTTTTCCTGGCTACTAATAGGTATACGGACAGGGTGTTATTTTCAAACCCATGATGCAACCAATAGAACACGAGTTAAATCAGTCTTTGATAGACAGCACAGGATAATCCCACACACCGTGGGATGAAAGCCTAGTTTCTCCTGTTGCTATTTTTAAGGGTCAAGGATCACATGAGTGTTAGAAAAACTGCAGTAACCTGCAGTCAGAGGTTCTTGTTTACCACCTCACTACCAAAATGGCTTGGGAGTGACATCCCAGTTTTCTTTGAAAATAAGAGGGGGCTTTAACCCCAAAGTCAATATCAATTTGCATATATTAGTATTGGGTTTTTTTAAAGCCAATTAGCCTATGGTGATTATCCCAATTCATATTGAATCTTACCACTCTCAAGATCTCACATTTGTTTTTTAGTGAAACTGTTAACGGATTACTGCTGATCAGTATTTATTTTGTCATCATTGGTGTTTTTGAAAGGCGAAAAGGGCAATTTGCTCCAATGAAGGTGCAGATTAGTTTAACTTGCAAGCAGAAATTTTGTTCCCAGAGCCAGTCTGTTCAATATTTCAAGAATTTTAACCAGCTTTACCGAAACGAGCATCATCTAGCATTCCTTCATAACCACAGTATGGGTTTTACATGTGAAGAACAGGAGTGAAAACACAGGAAATCTCCTCTTCTCCTCTCTCTTTAGTGGGAATTATGTTGAAAAATCTAATAAAGTACAAAATAGCAACACTTCAAAAGAATTATACTTCTGAACATTTAGGAGGCACCGTGGCAAATTGTGGGAGACCTGCTATTCCCAACAAATCTTCACTGTGAAAGCTATGGTGTGTGTTTTCAGCGGTGGCACAATGAACGATGTGCCTAAGCGTTAGCATAAAATTGGGAAGGGATCAAACGCCCCAAGCATAGGGGCTAATGCCTGCCCTGCCTTCCTTGCCTTTCTCTGCATCGCCTAACAGTTCACAAGATTGTCTGCCACCTCCCCCGGTTCCCATGCACCCGTCAGGCCGCTGCAGTAATTGTGCGAATGGGCCACGTGATGGGAAAGGATGACACTTTGCACACAGCCACCTCCTCGACTCAGCCTCGGGATGGTGTCCTGGATGGTAAATTAGAAGAAGCTGAAGTATATGAAGGACGGTGCTGGGAGACAGCAAATGACCGTAAAATAAACGATGATCATCCCCTGGGGGGAGGGAAGGTAGGCTGGGTGACTGGAGTTCATCCAGAGTCCTGCCAAACCCCATGTGTCACCTGAAGTGGTCTGAGGCTTATTGATTAAGCCGGGCTGACCAGCAGTATCTGCCGCCCTCCCCACTTTGTGCCCATGGAAAGCAAGGCGCCTCTGTGGCAGCCAAGTAAAGTTCACAAGACAGCTGGAGGCTCGCTGTAATGCCACAGTCCTTCTTCTTCAGCCCAGCTGTGACGAATCAGACCAGAAGGTTTTATTTCTTATAAAGATATCTAACTAAGGGAGGGCTGAGCCTATCCCAAGCAACATAGGACAGAATGCAAGGGTTCAGCCTGGACAGGATGCCAGTCTATCACAGGGCACAGGGCTGGGGTACACCCTGGACAGGATGCCAGTCCATCACAGGGCACAGGGCTGGGGTACACCCTGGGCAGGATGCCAGTGCATCACAGGGCAAAGGGCTGGGGTACACCTTGGGCAGGATGCCAGTCCATCACAGGGCACAGGGCTGGGGTACACCCTGGACAGGATGCCAGTCCATCACAGGGCACAAGGCTGGGGTACATCCTTGGACAGGATGTCAGTTCATCACACATTTCAGATTATAAGCATAGGCTGAACACATTTTAAATAACTTCATTTTTTTTTTTTACATTGTTAAACACTGCACATTAACTCACATTATTGTAATGTATTGCCTGGTCGAAGAGACATTTAATTCAGATTCCTTGCCATGGTAAAAAAAATAAAATCAAGATGGATTTTAATTCAATTTTAATTAGTCAGGAAATAACAAAGGGTAACATGGCATGATGGCAAGGCAAGGCTATCTATAATTTATTTCCTTACTTGTCTGATGAACAGGCTACAGGAAATTTATGTAAACTGGATGCAGGCTTGGCTACTTCCTGCCAACCCGTGGGGTCAAACATCCTGTTAGATGTCTGGACAACCGTGTTAAAATCCACCCCACTCAGATGTGCTGTGCTGAGTCTAAATGGAGAGAATGTTAGAAAGCTTGAGTATTCCCTTATTTCCGAAAGAACCAGTGGCAGAGGCACCTTCTGTACCAACAGTGTTAACCTGTAAGTGTGAGAGATGTCCAGAATGTTCCGGAAGAATTGCCTGCAGGTGACATTATGGACGCTCTGTTCTTGTCAGGAAGCCTGCTTTTCAGTCTAGCTGAGGCTTACAGTATGGAACAAAGGCATCATTGTCTTTCAGTTTTCTGCCTTTGCAGGAAGTGATCCTCCAGACTGATCTTGCATTTAAAATATATA
>JAACJT020000092.1:325710-360307 GCA_009936485.2 Gymnarchus niloticus | reverse complement strand
AAGATGGAGGTCTGAGAAATGAAAAGTGTGTCACACTGAAAGATGGAGGTCCGAGGTATGAAAAGTGTACCACACTGAAAGATGGAGGTCTGCTCCCTTATCAAGGTAGAGGCCCAGAACAGCAAGATTCAAAACGACCTACATCTTTATTAATAAACCACAGAATGTGATGGGGTCACGGCATCTTTAAAAAAAAGTGCATCCGCGCTACACCTCAGGCATATGTCACAACTTAAGAAAACAGGCAGAAGAATCAAGTTTGAAAAACACTGCACAATAAACTGAAGACCGTTACACCCTTCTCTAGGATCCGGTTTATTTTGGCGTTCACACCGTATCCCTTGCTGTGTCCTTTTCTTGGTTCTCATTGACTGCGGTACCCGTAGGCACAGGACTGGTGATCAGCGAAAATGGGAAAATGACAGATCACCCGAATCCAGCCCTGTGCCATATTTGAACTCCCCGCACCTCCCTCCCATTTGTCTCGCAAGAGAGGTTTTCATTAGAGTTGCGTTACCTGGGGATACAGGTGGTGTCCACTTGCCTGACCTGGTGTTTGACAGACTGTCTACTCTTCACCTTGCCCACTTTATACTCTGTAGGGTAGAACCTAATGAACTCCTCTTGGTGTTCATAAGCCATATAACCAACACAGCCTTTAAAAAACCCTCAGTCAGGAAGGGGCATGAAGCTGCCCCACACTGCCTCACTGCTTCATAGGGAGCATGACACACTCACCTTGTTATTTCCAATGCAGCACTAGCCTTCCTTTGTACCTTAGATCTTCTTTCAACCACAATGGCCATCATCTAGCACCCCCTCGGTGTGTGATTTTTATGTATTTTTATGGGCCCAATGCATTCAGGGTATATAGTAGTTAATCTAAAGCACTTAGATCTGAGCCCTTTTTATAACAGAGCTCTCATTAGAATACCGCCCTTTGAAGACCTGCATGTTTCACAAGGCTGCCGTGGGATTTCTTATTTTTTTATATTTTTTTTTGTCTGCCGTGTAAACAGCACTGCAGGATCTGCGCACATGTGGCGAAATCGCTCGAGCCCGAGTCATTCCCGACTGTGCTTTCGGCGAGTTTTTTTTTTTTTTTTCGATCCTCAATGGTGGGGGTTTACACAGCACAGCCTCCTGTTTGTGTGATCAAACGCAGGCAAGAACGTGCCCGGGCCCCCCAAAACTCTGGTCATCTGCTGGCTCAAATCCTCGTGCAAGAAGGAGTGGCAGGTCGCCCACTACAGCAGCCGTTAGCACGGCAGCTGACAGGTGGGTGCGTTCCCAACATGCTCTGTAGTTGCGGGACATAGCCGGATCATAGCTGATAGGTCTATTTCTTGCTTGCTGCATTCAGTGGCATCTGAAGGAAAACTAGGATATCTCATCCTAGACAGAAAGGCTGTAATCTTCATGCAGGTTAAGGAATGTTCCTCTTGTTTTGGTTTATTTTGAACACATTTCCTGTTGCACCTTAGAAGTCATGCTGGTTCAGTAGGTTGCCCAGGGAGTGTGGAGTTTTCTGTGGCTATGTGTGTTCCTTCTAGGTACTCCAGTTTCCCACCATAGTCCAAAGACATCCAGCATGCTGAATTAGCTTGTCTATTGTTCTTGGTGTGTGTGTGAGCCTTGCAATAGACTGGCACTCCATCCAGGATGTCCCCTGCCTTACTCCCTGTGCTTCCTGGGATTGACTCAAGGTTCAGTAGAGCCCTAAGCGTTTACAGAAAACGCATGGGTGGTTGGACCTTGCCTTTGGAAGTACTGAAAAAATACATTTTGTATCCCAGAATCAGCGGTTAATATGCTGCAGTACTCTTCAATAGAGTAAGACTGGCGGGCAGAACCATGCAATTCCAAATCCGGCTTTTTCTGCGGCTCCGGGCTCCAGCAGCTGTCATATGAATTAGCGTAGCTTTAGAAGTCGTTTTGGACTAACATCACTGGGGTCTCTGACAGTCCGGAGACTTCGATGCTATAAGCAGCTTGGTTTCTTTGCTTGGCCCTGCATCAGCCTGAACCAACGGAGGGTGCTGATGAATATAAAGCGGCACCAGGTGCTGACTGCGGATGTGAGGAAGACCTTTGTCTTTTGCGTATCCCAGTTTGGCTTGCTGGAGAGCAGAAGGAATGCGACTGCAGCACCGAACCAAACCCTTCAATTTAATCTGACAGCATCGTAACAGGCCCTCACATTTTTAATTTATTTCTCTATTTTTTTTTTTTTTTTGATTGGCAGCAAAACAAAGACTTCCTCAAAAGTCTTCTACTCGACTGAATTCTCCTGTGAGTGGCTTATGATGTTTCTTTTGAAAATGATCAGTTTTCAGAAGTTGTTTTGGCACATTGTATTAAAAAACAACAAGCACCCTCGCCACCCTAAACGCCAACATTAGGGAGGGAACATTCTGGAACGCCCTAGCTTGGCTTCTCACAGCTTCTCATCATCGAGCTTTTGACATCCCTTTTTATCTAAGCAAGGAGCATCTGAGCCAGTCTGAAAATCTAATTAAAGCTCAGTGTTAAGCTGTGGCTTATGAACCACACTTACAAAATGAAGTCTTGCCTTCTTGTTTGTTGGAAGTAGTTTGCCACGTACAATCCGAATGGATGGGATGTTGAAATGAATGAATTATGACTAAATGAGGCAACGTTTTTTCATTCTTTTCTATTCTTCTTTCACGATTATGAAAATATTCTGATTTTACTCTAGTCTTCAAAAAGATGCATGTACTGTACTGCATGTAATTGAGTATTTAACTACAAGTAACTCGGATCAAATTACTAATATGTCTGACAGTGAATCACAATTGAAACCTTTGCTCCTTTTGGGTAAACATCCCCTAAAAGAGGATCCCATGGAACTTTTAATGTGAAAACCGTCCATATATTAGATCATGGGATCTAAATGGCTGTCCGCTGTAGTAAGTACCACACCTGAAGGGGTTAATAAACTTCTGCGTGTCCAGGGAAAATACTGTAGGCAGTATATTTCTTAGGAGGAGGAGTGCCATGAATGGGGGGGACATGAAAGGTTCAAGGTCTACAGATATGGACTGGGAGCCCCAGAACATTACAGCGGTCTGGGATGTGGGGTGCAGGGTGATCTTAGGTCAGAGGGCCCGGGATTTTTACCCTCATCCTTGTATGGGAGAAAAAGCAAAATAGTTCTGAGGTATATTACATCGCGTGCAGAATGTCCTTGCCTTTAGCAGTTCCTGTACAGTAGCTCTTTCTACTGAGCCCCCAGGACCTTCTCATTTACATAAAGTTACTGTGGGACACTTGAGTCATTCTTCATAAACCGCTAATATCTCCAGGAGCATCGACTCGGCAGAAAACCACATTTCACTAGTTACCAGCATTGCTGCTGTGTGGCTGTACAGTATGCAAAATGGACTTTTTTTTATTCTGAATGCGAGGGGGCGTTATTTTGGAAACTCAATGCAGTCGAATGCAGAGTTGTTTTCCTGTAAATGAAAGTCATTTTCCAAAATTGGAGCTGTTAAAAAGTCAGACTTCGATCCCTATTCATTTTACAACATTTATTTTTAAATTCCAACTAAGGTGTTGTTTGTCTCAAAGAAACGGAAAATCGGGAAAAAGTTGTAGGCTGTTAATTAGATGAGAGAAAGTATTCCATGGGAAATACGTTTGTTTGGGACAGAAACTACTTTGAGTGCCAGTTTCTGTTAAAAATGTATTTCAAATCAGACGAGGTGCATAAATTTCCCTCTGAAAGTTTGCAGCAGTAATATCCAGTACATTAAAAAAATCAAGAAAATGAAATCCGTTCATTAAAAGATACCACGTGTTCGTCTCTCACAATAGAGCCTGTAAACATTGAATGCACAGTCAAATACAGTATGGCTAAACTGTTCTGATTTCCTTATAAATAAATCTCTTATGAATAGGAATCAGTGTTCTCCAAAGTCAACATCCTTTGAACACTCTGGAAGAAATGTCCACCAGATGAAGATTGAGATGTGGGCACACCACGTGAAGTGTGACTGAACTTCCACGGGTAAAACTCAGCATGACCTGCACAAGGGTAATGTTTGGCAACTTCAGAGAGGCCTTGATCTCGTCTCTTGCTGTACCTTGTGCTTTCTGAGGTACCTTCGCCCGAGGGTCCCGAGGACGACCCTTGACATCCCTGAGAATGACTGACTGGGCCGCCTCCTCTGTGTAGTAATTCTGAGCACTGCCCCCGATATGCGAATTAGCTCGAACTCGGTAACATGGACACCAGGCGAACAAAGGTCCAGCGGAACCCCACCGAGCCTCCAAGTTTCATCCCCGAGTTGAAAGTACGTTACTCAGACAAAGCAGGCTGTCACGGAGGTTTGTGTTTGCATGTGCGTCGGTTAGCGATCGCTCTGGTACCTGCTCTGTGATTACGGTGATGGAGAGCCACCTCAATTAGTGCTACGTGAGAAAAAGCGTTTGGTGACATCATAACGGCTTAAAGTGAAGCCTCGGAGTGAAGGTGTCTTCAGGTCACGTGATGAGCTTATAAAAACAAAAAAAACAGCATGCACGTAACCTCATATCAACTTTCCGTAAAAAACCGACCTGCGACCGCCTGCGCGGCTTGTTTTTGTTTCATTTTTTACTAATGAAGCTACTGATTTAGTATACATGTACACAGTCTGGAGTCGTTCCTTTCCAGAAGTCTCTTAATCAGTGCACTTTTATGAGAATTAGTTACTGCGATAAAACGATGGCTGCACTGTAAGAAAACTAAACACGTGACTATCAATGGAGTGTCGGGGGGGGGGATTTCAGCTGCACAACTCTGATCCTGAGTTGGTCTCCAGATGTCTACAGCATCATTTTGGGTGCAGCGTGAGACTGAAATGGCTGCATGTAGGCAGGGTCCATGGACACAACACAGCAGACCCAGAGAAGGTCTGGGAGATGAGTCAAATAGAGCTGGCCTTGTGGAAGTAGCCTAGAGGGCTTATTTGATTCTTTACGTTCCCCTGAATGTCTGTGACCTACTCCCAAAACACGCACAGGCTCTACCACTTAAACCCATCTGCAGTAGGCATTATGCATTTTTATGTCCTTTTTTGGGAGCAAGGCAAATACTTTTACATTATCTACCAGATTAGTCAATGTAAATTTCTAGTAAATTTGGAGGATTTTTTTTTTCCTTCAGTGTCTTTGTTTTGTTTTTTTATTTTTTTTTTCTGTGCATGGTGGTTATGTCTGGGAGTGTCTCTGTATATGTAAATGTTTCTCATAATTAATTCTTCTATAATGCAATAAAAAAAGAAGTAAATCCCACTGTAGGGAAATATCTGCATTCCCCTTTGCTGACTAAATAGACATCTGCTCATCTCTGTGACATTTTCAATTTTAATTAGAGAAAAAGTGAGCAATGACAAAATAATAATAAAAATAAAAACCCAAACTAGTCATACGTGATCTGGAAATTTAGCTGATGGTACAGACACAATACAGAGGAGTCTGTTAATTTCTTCAAGGCTATAAAGACGAAAAACTCGTCTAGGGATTGTTTTATTGCTTGCAGCAGACACGGTGAGAGCTGAGTTTGAATGATGAAATACGAATAATGAAATATGATGCCAGCTAAAATCAGGTGAACTTCAGGTATCCACAGCTGTCTTGTTATATGACGTGCATAATGACAAGATTATAAGTGGACTCGTAGCTTCAATTTCCAACTCTCACAATATTGGGGGGTGTTGAAATGGGGTTCCACAGCCCACAGCTATAATTACGGACTTTCGTCTCAGTGAGACGAGCTTCAGCCTCTTTAATGAATTGCCTTCTGAAATATTGACGAGAGAGGATCCAATTGTGGAAGCAAAAGGTTTTATTACCAAATTACAATCCAGAATTTGTGATCTGACATAGTGACAATAGATCATGGCACAGGCGAAGGGAAAAGAAAAACCAACTCCACACCAAGTCTCAATCATAATACCAGATTAGGCGTAGTCAAAACATAGGAAGTAGATTGTCGGTCAGGTCACTGGAATACAGAGTGAGCAAATAAATCCAAAATAAAACAAAGGGAAGACTAAGAGCAAGACAAACAAGGGATCAGTCAAAAGCCAAACACAAACAAACAGGGTACTCAAGAAATGATCACTCAGTACAACGAGAATGCAGAATACCATGCAAAGAGGTGACTAAAAGCAAGGTGCTAAATGATCTGATCAGTAAAGGAGTTCATGGGCAGCAGGTGTGACGAAAGGGGCGAGCCAGGCTGGACATGACTGAACGGAGATTTGGCTGGATGTCAGCATGGCACCTTCTGAAAAATGAAGGTCAAACGACCAAGAGTACAGGCGTTGGTATGCGTTAGATTGAAAAGAAATGGTGGAAAATGAGTAACTAGTGAAAGATGAGATGAATTTTCCGTCTATGCTACAACTGAAGCTATGGTTTTCTTTTATTATTTTCTCCCTTGCGGTTTGTTAAAAGAGACATTAGTATTTGGAGACATGTTATAGTTCAGATGTGTAGTTTAACGGTGACTGTGAGCCCCCCGGAAATGGACATATAGACCTGTGCTGAGATCTCATCACAGGCAAAACTAAAAAATGGCACTAATCTGTGATACCAAGTGATGATGACCAAAGTTCCAGTTTAATTAACTTACCCCTCAAAATGATTTTGACCACAACTTGTCAAATGTCCTGCTTTAGGATAAAAGTAACCTACCCCCCCAAAACCTTGAGATATACAAACTGAGGTGAAGTGCCTTTCAAAGTTCGTTCTGTGGTCCTCACTGAAGTCATTTTTGAAAAGCTGAGGTATTTTTTACGGATATTGTACGTTCTTGGCTGGTATCGGTATCCATCTTTACTCAGGTACTTGTTATAAACTATTCTAAGCAGAATCACCCACAGCTTACTGGGCATTTATGCTGAAATGAAGGCTTCCCCAAGTAGCATTCCACTTTACTCAGAAAGTGTCTCCCTTTCCCACTTAAAACACATTAAATTCTTTTAAATGGGTGACTCAGGCCTAGTCTTTCAAATACTTTGACCCCAACAGATGGACGGAAAACTGATACCCAGATGGAAATGTTTTAACCAGTCCAAAATCAGCTAAATGGAATCAAGCTATAATTTAACCTCCTAGGTAACTATTACTGGTCCATTGCTGTAGTATCTTTTACAGAAAAGGAACATGGGGTCCCAGTGTACAAGCAGCATGTTGTGAAATACTTTTTCTACTAGTAAACAAGGACTTGTGACAAAAGGGCTTGTAGCAAACAAGTGTCTGTTATCAATTGCTTCCCTTCAAAGTGGTAGTAAGTGAAATAGAATGTAGGAATCTGGAGTGAAGGGAAAAATGACACAGGCTAGTGCAGGAATCTAGAAGATGGTCACGGAAACTTTATCTTCCTGTTTTTTAGAAGTGATTTTGATTTAAATTAGATTTTTAGAAATGACAACCCCGACGTACACGGAAGCCTGAAGTATACTGAGCAGGATATGTCAGAAAACTGAAGGCGATGCGTCTTAAAAATACAATTCTTTTTGTTTGCCTTTGATTTTGACTTTTAGGCTTAGGTGTTTTGAGAGAATCCCTTGGGAGAAAAGCACCACTTGACACAGAGGTTGGACAGGAAATGGCAGCGTGATTAGAGTGCGCCTCTTCCTTTTCAAGAGCTAAAGGTTAGGGCAGGGACGCCTTCGACAGTACACAAAGGCGAACCAAGAAATGAAGATGTCACTTGGGCGGATGAGAAATGAAGAGAAAAGCAAACTGAAGCATGAAAGTCAGGGCCTAAAATAGTGAAATAGCATGGCTTATGGTGTCTAAACTGTAGTCAAGGTTACTGGGAACAAAAAAGACACAACACAACAATGCTCACCATTTTCAGGATCAAGAGACAAACAGAACCAGTAAATACCAAATTTCCAGTCATCTGACTTTCTCTCACATGATGGCCGTTGCCCCCACCTTATTTCAGTGCTTTATATGTAACTTTACCAAATTCCCTTTGAAATATTAGATATCATATAACAACCTTTCAATCTATCAGAAGTAGCATTGCTCGAAGAAATAGAATGTTAGTCTGACAAGAGTTGATTGCTCTGTATTTATACTGACCTGCTGCTGATTTGGTTAGTATCCTACTTTGTGCTTTTATAATGTCTTGATATGGTTTGATTACTCATGTCTTTCTTTATTGTTTGATGAAAAAAAGCATCTGTGTGCCTTTTGTGTTATATTTGAATATACCAATTTTTTTTTTAAGTCAGAAAGGATCTGTGGCTTATTTGCTCTGTATTCATTCTGATTGTGCATTTGGAGGGACACATAAGAGCTGAGATTAGGAATGAATGAGTCAGCGAGTAGGTGAGCCTTTCACCCGAAAATGAATTTTGAAACAAGCCATGGTACGCCATCTTAATCAGTGTCTACGCAGGAAAACTGTATGAAAGACAAGACTGTGGGCCCGGAGGTCTGAGACACACACGTACGGTGACCCACACTGTACACAGCCATCTCGGTCCGTATCAGCTCTCTTGGCCCTAATACGTCTGTGGAGGAGCTTCAGACCTCCAGGGAGAACGATGCCAAAAGGACTGAAGTATTTCCTCCAGCATCTCTTCCGTGGAGGCGACATGACATCTATGTGGCAGAAATAAATGGTGTGGGAGTATTTGTCATTGTGCTATTTTATTATTTTTTTTTGGGAGAAAAATTGTCTCAGAAGGGAGCCTGGCATTGGCATTGATTTTCTCATGAAGAGGCATGATTGGCCCGTTCAGAACAGGGGGTCTCATGAAGAATTTGGAATCGTAGTTCAGCAGACTCTTAAAAATCCACACCTGACATCCAGACATAAAAAGAAGGATGTGAACAAAAACAGGATTAACACTCTAAGGTCATTGGGCCAAAGAAATGGGTGACCAAGGCCACCGTCCATCATGAAGGGAGGAGTCAGCTGACCTTTACTATTGCTGCCCACTCATCCACATTCCGGATGTACCTATAACTTGATTTGCTGATTTATTTAACCTACACTAATCTTGAATAATGATGCTTGTCCCAAGACCTCTACAATCAACACACCTACATTAAATTCTTTTAAAAATCAAGTTTGTGTTTTCATCATCAGAAGAGCCTCACTATTTTTCACGTTTGCTTTTTTTTTTTTTTTTCCTGTGAGTACGGACTCCTCCGAAGAACTCCAGGTCATTCATGCACTCCTCCCAGCTGTTGTCTTTTATGTTCTTGTAACCAGGTAGCTCTTCTGGACATGATGGCTGTGGCTCCAGTAACTTCATCATTGTTTTGGCTCCAGGTTATGGCTTTCCTAAGGAAGCATGTGTCATCTTAAGGATAATAGTCAGCATCAAGGTTTCTTGTGTTCTCAGGGTGAAAGAAATGGTCCTACTGGGCAGAGAGGGTTTTTTCTCATGCAGTCCATACTTATTCAAGGATTTGGACAATGGAAATGTTGAAGAGACGTGATGTTGTGATGTTGGACTCCTTCCAAGTATTCTGAGAGCAGAGTGGAATCATTTCAACACATCTGACACCTTCCCACCATGTTTGTCTACACACGTCCACCCACATGCAGACCTGCAGCAAAAATGCACTTATTTCTGATGTGTTTGCACTTGAAGCATGCATTCAATCCTGTGCTGACAATGCCTGGAAACACACACACACACACACACACACACACACACACACACACACACAATGCTCTCAAGATGAAAAAAAATTAGTCTCAAAGCTCACTGAAGCATCTATGCTAAACGAACTTCTGCGAAGAGTGATTAGCAGATGCAAATTCACGGCGAGTAAAACAGTGATATGGAACAGTGCTTAAGAATTGGACTTCTGCTCAGCTCCAGGTGGGACCTTGCTCCCGGACATCTTTGATATGGCTTTGTTTGATACTACGATGCCTACATATCTTACACTCATGCCTTACATATCTCTATGACTCAAAAGTCATAGACACACTTACTCGTCGTAGGGATTGTTTTTAGATTTAACTGTGCATTTTTTTCCATATGTTTGAATAATACTGAGAACATCAACACTATTAGAATCAACACTACAGAATTATGAGGTGACTAGGAAAAGTGTTAAGCTTTTCTTTTACTGGTAGATGCTTTTCCTTCACTCTCCATTCCAGCTCACCCCAAACCATCTCTGTTTGGTTTATTTGGGCTGACTGTGTAGGTCAGGCCATCGATGGCAGCACTCCATCACTCTCCTTTGTCACATAGCTCTGCGTGTTTTATGTCATTGCCCTGCTGAAAAACATTGCAGTAGGCGTGTCCAGACTCAGCTAATTTCAGGTTAGCAGAACGTTTTTAAAACGTTGTTTTTAGGTCGTTAGAATGTTTTATGCCCAGTTTTCTGAACGTTACAGGAACGTTTTGAAAAAATGTTATTATAAAAACATTCTTACAATGCTCTTTCCTGGTTAAGGTTCCAGATCGACGTTTTAAGAACATTATAGGAACATTAGTTATATAACATTGCAACAGAACCTAATGAGAACGTTATTGAAAGTTGTGGGAACGTTGCCTGTTTGCTGGATAAGTGCTAGCTATGCCTGACCCCTGCTTGAGTGACAGTGTTACCAGTAGTATCATGGCTGGAAGCAGGAAGGCCTTTAGATCATCAGCACTATAGAATGAAATGTTCACATCAGTGGTCTTGTGGAACTTCCTTCTATATTCTGGGGGGAGAGCAAGTCCTTTAGATCTCCTTTCTCTGTTGGCCTACTACCAACGTTCTGTGAAATTAAGCCAGCAGTGTGTAACCAGCATGTGTGTGAAACACGTGAGTTCATCACATGCTAAGTCTGTAAACACCTCTGTACAGATGCACCCTGCCCAGTGATGGAAGGCTCTAGAAAGATCCCCAATGTGTAACAACTTCCTGTTGCAGGTATTGCCAGTGGAACCAAAAGCCAACATTGCCCCCTTCTGGTGTTAAGGGTTACTGCAGAATGCAAATACCCACTGTGCTCAGAGCAAGGGAGAAGCTGGCATCTGCTTGTTTCACACCACCTCGCTGGGGAGCCGGTGACACACTGCGCTTGAGTTTCCTTCCGAGGGCTCACAGAAAAATGAAGTGCAAGGGAAGGGAGCCTTTGAAGGAATTGTCCGTCATGGAGGATCTGACTCAGAAACATCTCACAAGCAAAAAGAGTTTGACGTGGAGTTCTCAGTCGCTGGCGACTCGAATGCATGAAAAGCACCTGGTGTAAGAACAACTACATAGCTTCATCATGAGGTGACACATAGCATTCTGGGAATCTGCTGTTTACTACAGGCTTAATAGGGTTCTTTTTTGTAATCCCTTATAGTGCTGGCAATGTTGCACTGCAAGAGTATATCCATACAGAACGAAGCCGTGTCTTTAGGCTAAGCTGGGTGGTCTCGAATGCTGCTGAGACTGGTACCTGAACTTCAAAATGAATGAAGTAATGAAGATAAATCAATCAATCACTGCTGGCGATCAGAATCAACTATTCTGAGGTGATATGTCAATCAGGTAAGAAAGGACGGATAACACTATAGAGGAGACTACAGTCTGCTTACACTGAGAGAGAAGGACAACAGCAGGAAGCAGGGTGGAGCTCTGTGGCAGCTGGGAGGTGGCAGGGAAGCAGCTCTGTGAGTGAAGCTGCCAGCGTAAGATCATCCGCCTTTCCAAACACAGGCTCCATCTTTCCATCAGAGACAAAGCGCTCTCCCAAATCGGCACAGGAAGCAACAGCAACAAATGGGCTTGGAGTGCATTTAGTAGCTGACCTACATGCAGGTCCCTCTCTTTCCCTGCTGCAGAAATTACCCGCGCCTCACTCCTCTTCCTGAACCCAGACTGAGGGTTTAACCACTTTCTCAGATCAGCTTCCTCAGTGCTTCGCCACCTGGTATCTATGGTTTAAAGACCCCAAGAGAGGCTCTTGAGTTCAGAGCGATCTGAGAACACCATCACCTTCTTCTGACCTGGAAATAATGACCTCAAATCCAGCTGTGCAGTAGTGAGCAATGATCCGAAAAAACACGTACTTAAGCTGGGCTCCTGCAACACATTTGCCCATTCCCTTCACAATATATTACTCTTGTGATTTTTGCCAATTTATTTAATTATTTCCCATTCATGCATATTTTTGAAAGCAGTGCCTCTCTGAGGAAATGCAAGTGTTTTTTGTCCCAGGCGTATTTTTGTAGTGCAATCTTTCAAACAAGAAAACAAGCACGGCTGTAACGAGGCCTAATGTAGTTATTCCTGTACATTGAGAAACTGAAGAATGGGCCACAGATTTAGAATTAACTTTGTTTTTTTGTGCTCTGATCTGTATTCTTGCACACATTCAGCTTTCAATGTTTTATTATCCTGAATCCATGAATAAGGGTCTATACAGCCATGTGGTATGGCGTACAGAATAATTTATTATTGAGAGGACAAACTATAAGCATTCAATTAATACCTTTATGTAATCTGGGACAATGCCCTAGGATAGTGTATTATAGTCTGTGATATTTGCACATACAGCCATTTGGTGCCAGACCCTTGTGTTTTGCTGTCGACCAGGTGGCCAGTGATGTCAAGCTGTATATTGTACGATTTCTACTGGATGATTATTTGTGGATAATTTAAGCGGCCATATGCATGCGGCGGTGTTTTTTTAGCATTAACAGCTTTTACTATAATTAAAGGGAAGAGAATAATCAGCGAAGGGAACTGACACATCCTAGCCCCCCACACGTAGCTTCCCTCTTTTTGCGATGATTCTCCGTCAGCTTTGCAGCAAGAAGTCTTCGTCTCTTGCATGTCTGTTAAAACACCACAGCAGGTAAAAGCAAACAGTCATTGCCCTGTCACCCTTCACTAATCATTTAAGGCATGCCGCGACGTCATTCGCAGACCCGGTTGTTAACCGACAAACCGCCGCGTGAGGCTCATGCAAATGAATGCGCGTGCGTGTGTTTTTTTTCGCATGGGTGAATGTTCATTTGCAATGGTGAACATGATCCGTTGCGCTGTTGCTTGCGGTCCTGACGTGAGTCAGGCTCGCCGTGCCGGGATGATGTATACGCAGCCCTCGACGCGGTGTGCCCTCATGCACAGACACACTGGGTACTGCATCTGTGATGTCCCAGGGGGTGTCACTGTGTCTCAGGTAGAACGACAATGTGCAGCGCGGCATGGGAAACAGCATCGATAGGGCATGCTCGACGTGAGCAGTAACAAACATGTCATCTAGAAGCTGGTACCATCAAAAAAATCTGTGTGTGTGTCTGTTAGCGTTCGCATCAGGTTTAGCGCATCCCAGCCAGAGGTACATGGGAGAAAGTCTAAGGGTTTCACAAAGGATCTTAGAGGCTACAACTGTGATAAATCATCAGCGTGGTGCAGAGCCTTGAATCTAGACCTCAAAGACCTCAACTGACACAGTCACACCAGAGGTGTCACTACACAACAATCTCAGGTTAGCTTCAGCATTCGCACCATCACAGTTAACTCAAATAGCCCGAGGTGTCAGCGGATCCTTCCTGAGTTGCAGGGTCAAGCATTAAGCAACTTTGGTGTCTGGCCTTGTTAAGTAATTTGATTGGTTTACACGTAAGGTAATAAATTCTAATTCCTGAAACGCTACGAGCATATCGCTGAGGGTGCTTTTCTTTTTTGGGTGATTAATGAGTTCTTAATCGCTTGGCTTACACAGGTTCTGGCATTTGGGTTATAATTCTTCTATTCAGGTTCATTAAATGTATTATGTGCTCAGCTGAGGAATTTTGAGTAGATTCACTTGAGAGTTACCAGACATGGCAGAGCTCAGACATGGCAGCGCTTTGTATGATCTCATACAAAGAGACAAGGCCAATGACAGATATATGATGATTTAGGGAGTTACCATTTTTTTCCTTTCTTAAAAATCCTTGCATCCAGTGTGGTGGAACCTATGCCCAGGTAATGTCAAGTCTATACTGTATCTGTCTTTTTGGGGGTGGCCCGATATCTTTCTTTCTTATCACAGTGGATCTCGCTAGTCCACGTGTTGAGCTTCTGCAGTCCAGGATAACCTCACCCATGGCTGGGCGGATTACTTTCTAGTAGTGACTTCAACAATCCAGCTCTTCCATTCCTGCCCTCGGGTGGTTTAATCTCGATGGAAACTTAGCGCAGAGCTAACACAGCAGACTGAAGAGAGGACAGATAAAGGCTTGCTTAGCCAAGCTGCAGATACACTCTCGATGAGTCTAAGAGTGGCCTTTTGTTTTCCCTTTGACAAATTTCTGGGTTAAACTCAAAACGCAAGCAGACGACCGGGAAAGCACAGGATGTATATATTCTTTTTTCTGAATGTATTTCCAGCATTCTTTCATTAAATTCACGGAAATTCACGGTCCAGCGCCGCCTTCCCATTTCAAGCGTCTACTGTGCACGCCTAGCACTCTCCCAAATCACTCACATGGAGCTGACCTGCAGCACCTCTTACTTTAAGATGATTCAGATAATTGTTTAGGCTTCATTTTAGGATTTCTAGACTCAACGTAAAGAATCAAAGGTCATGAGAACCTGACTGATAGTAAGAGCATGCAAAGTAGAGCAGGCATTTTTAATTGCTTGTGTGATTTTATGTCACGAGTGAATATTGTATACCCTGGAGATGGAAATGGCCCCTTTAGCACTATATAATTGCAAGTTGTCGAGTCAACAGAGATTCGCCGCGTGCTCTGTCGGCTAGTAGCTACGTGCAGTGCTCCGTGCAATTTCACAAAACGTCAGCAGCAAGCCCAATCTCACGCCACAATGTCTTTGTTGTAAAGATGTGCTATCGTTCTTTCATAACGTAGAATAGACGTCCTGCCATTCCTTCACGTCATCGCATCTCAGTTATGAGAACCTTCTCATAGATAAACGACACCAAAGAAGGGTTACACATCTGTGTGTCTCGATGGGTTAAGAATTGTCAAGTTGAAGCAAGGAACGTGCAGGTTCTGCACTCTGTCAAAGTGTGCAGAACAACACGCAGAACCCCGCAGAACCCTTCTGACAACACGCTCGCCTGTTCAGATTCTCTTAGAACTCCTGAATATGAGCATTTTTTCACTGGCTAGATAGAACTATGACCATTAATCAGCGTGCAAGGTTAGCAAGCTCAGCAGAACATTGAAAGTTCAAATTCCGGGAAAACCACTTCTGTAACTCTTAAAAAGGCACTCAGCTTGAATTGCTTCAATAAAATGCCCCACTGTGCGAATCTATAAAATATAAGAATGCCTGTTCAAATTATGCATCAGTCGTGTGTATGTGGTTTTTTTTTTTTTTTTGTCCTGGCCTTTTTTAAGAGCTGGTTTAAACAGTTCATTGAAATGCTTGAAGAATTAATATAACAACATTAATTATTAATAATATTACAAAAATCAGGCACTTGGAAAACTTGTGGTTTTGAAGTGCACACGGATACATCTACACGTACATCTATATGCATCATGAATGCCCAGCAGGTGACCTCCTGTGCCAGCGAGCCAGTCACTCCTAAGTCGGAAGATATTTCCATCGCACCACCAGAAGGCCCAGAGTACTGACGGTGCAGGCAGGTATAATCTTCACTATCTCAGCTAGGCAAGGTGTTTACCCTGTCCTCCACGTCAAGCAGCAATATATACAAGCACTTTCTGTGTCACGATATCAGTCACACTTTTTTTAAAAAATGTATACGAGGAATTAATAACCCTCTTAAAAGCACAGAGCTATTTATTCTGGCGTTTTTTATTAACAAAATATTTTACATGAGGAACATCAGGGTTTGGGTTCTAATGCTGTTGTGGGAGCCTCAATGTTTGTCCTCTGAGGCCTAATGCATAAATTTGAAAAACCATGTACTTCAGATTTTAACAAATAATCACAGTTGCTGATGTATCAAATACAGAGCGGAGTTAATGTATCGTGGATTGTAGTGTTAGTTTTCTTTCTCTGTTACAGTCATCCATTTGCCTGTGTTTATTCAGTAGGCATAACTCCCACATGGTCTTAAGATGTCATTATGGTGCCATCTTCATTGACTGGGAGACAGAGAGGAAGAGTAAGGAAGAGGAAGAGGTGAGAGTAGTCAATGGAGAATCAAAGCAACTTCTGATATTTTTGCTTCAAATTATATTTAACAGAAATTGTTTTTGCAATATAATACGCTTACTACCGTCCATCCAGTGCTTATTCACTTAGTAGCAAATCCGATGCTACAACAGCGTTAGCTGTATGAAGTCAGGTGGACACGTTAAATCCTTGATTAAACTTTCCCAGTTTAGCCTTGTAACTCATTTAATGTAGTGGGAGGCCATTCAGAGAGCAGTAAATAATTAGCCTGCTTGTACCGTGGGTTTCCAGAACCATTTTCCCCATGCCCGACCTGCTGCTTCATGGTTGTTCCATTTTGTCCCGTTATGACTTCATCCAGATAAGCTCTAGCGCACCATTTTTTGGCAAATTATTTCTTCATTGTATTGACCTCCCTGGGCCGTAGTGAATTGTAGCCCAGCCGAGAGTGCATTATCCAGATTGCTCTTTCAGATTGCAGGATGCAGGCCTGTAAATAAGATATCTGGCTTCATCTATGAGGCTCCTACCCTATGGAACACAGCAAGAGTAAGGGATGCCACTGCAATCTAAGAATTTAAATCCATAACGATGATCTTTTTAGCTCTGCCCGGACTTACCATACACAACGCTCTTGGCACAGCTGCACTTGCTGCCCTACATTTTTGTTTTAGAAATCCACTGTGTTTTGTTTTTTCTCTCCTCATGTCCAGGTGCTTTTTGTGCCCAGGGCAAACTTTAACAGAGCGTGATCTTGAAGGCCCCCAACTTCTACTCACACCGAGGACAGAGACACACCACCAACTGGCCTGCTGACATTCTGCCCTAGCGGAGGGCTAAACAGAACACCATTACTCCATGCCAAACTTTAGGCTGAACAACACCTGCTTATTTCTGCATTATATAATCTTAGCATACCCAATGGGGCCACCGATTTGCCTTGGACCCGTAGCTGGATTTTATCTCCTATATCTATGAGCTTTTATTCCTTCTCCCAGTTTGTGTTCTGACTTATTTCCTGTTGCAGTCTTTACTGTTCTACAAGACAAACTGTTGCTTTGACAGCCCGTGGAGTTGTTCCTGTCAAATCGTTGTTAAATTTGGGGCCCTAGCGATGGGAAGGATGCAGTGTATAAATCATTAGAAATTAATTAACAGCAATCGAATTTCATTTGAATGTACTGCATAAGTAGTTGTTTTGATCTAAAAGTATAAACGAGAATCTTCAGACAGGATTACGGTAATCTTTTGCTAACCCTAAATAAACTGACGCTTTGAGTGTCGGTTACCTTTAACTATATCCTCAGAATTCAAGATCAGAAAGACCTCCCTAAAACTGTAGTATAACTTAAATGCTCATGTCCTGATTATTTCAGTCAGCATTGATGTCTGCCAACAGCTGTCGTAAAAACAAGCAGATATCAGCCATTAATGTGCTTATCAGTCTAACCTAACTCCTGCTTGGTCCTAATTCCTAATACTCATCACCCTCATCACCTAAGGCCTTGTAATTAGCCACCGAAATTCAGCTTTCAAACTAACCTGAAATTTGTCGATTTTAATACTACCCCCGATGTTAACTTTTCAGCTGCTCTTAAAGGTCTTTGTGTAATGTCGAGAGGGATTTGGTTCATTTTGATTTATTGTTTTTAAAGCGAGATTCCCAGCGTGGCTGGTCCAAAACACATAGCACGGAATCAAACAATAGTGGAGCTTTTCACTCAGCAGGGAATGTGCAGTGCACAGCAGGAAGAGCATTTAAAAATATCATCCAATATTCCTGGTCACACCGTGGAAAACCCTCAGTCTGCATCAGCAAGACAAATTACACCATTTTGTAGCTAGCAGGGCTGGGCAGAATTTCTGATACATGTATTTAAAATATGTATTGTAAATACAATACAGAATTTTGTAATTTATATTTGAACGACTTTGTAAAAATGAATAAATACTATATGGTTTGTATCAAAATACTTTTGTGTTCAGTATTGTTGTATTTTAAAAATACAGAAAATACTTTCCCCAAAACTGCATACGTGATGACATCTCATGCAAAGGGCCTCATTCACTGGGCTGCTGAGTCATTATAATCTGTGCTGAGTGTAAGGAAGCCATTTTCTCATTCAAATCAGAGTAAAATTAGGGGTGTTAGGTACATTTTTTTTTTTTTTCCCGATTAATCTCATAACTTGGTGATTAATCGTGCGATTAATCGCACACCTTCACGATTAATCGCGCAATTAATTGCGCTTATGATCATGTTGCAATACATCCAAAAAGAATTTTATGAAGTCGGTATTCAACATAGAAATGTACTTATTCCTAACAGAACTCTTTAAATGAAGACAAAAACTAATTATGCCTTTTATATATATAATATATATTTATATATATAGTTATGTTCTAGAGTCAGTCATGTAGCATCTGTAAATATCTCTCAATAACTTTATCTACAGTACATGCCATATGTATAGAATTGGACAGTATATGCTTGCTCTAATATGCATGATTATTTTGCCATCTTTGTTATAAGAGTTTATATTAAAATTTTATTACTCCTTTACATTTTTGGTTTGTATATTGTTTTGCGTAATTTTGGTGCTCAGTCATTGAAGTTTGCACCTAAGGATTTCATTGCATTGCACCAAGTACAATTGTATGTGACAAATTAAATTAGATGTTATCTGATTTGACCTTGACAAATACCTCTAAAAACATAAGCCTTACAACTATTGACAGCTCCCTTGATAGCTGTCAAGGTCCTCATTTTAAGGTACTAGCCTTCAGTAAAGTAAAACAATTTCACAGAGATATGATAACAAAGGAGTGTTCCTGTGGTATTTGAATTTGGCAGCAGAAATAGTGCATTTCAGGATATTGTAGTGACTCCTGTGCAAAGCACCATTCTGAAAAATCTTGGTTTAAGCAAGACAATTTAATTACAGCCAACCCGCAACATAAAAACAGCCAACATACCCACCTCAAGTAATGCAAACGCTGGGGATGCGAAGATGCTCACTACGCCACACGATCAGGGTGGTCACTCTACATACACAGGAGGCTCCACAGTAAAACAAAGATTAATTAACTAATTACGGCAGCAGACAACTACATATATGTAGAACATAAGTACCACAATAATTACGCAAAAGGGTAAACAATACAGCTATTTACAATCCGGTGCATGCTGGGAGTGCAACCCAGAAATAGCACCACAACATTCATGTCTTCTTTTACAAAACCAAGTAGCAATGTTTCATAGATTTTCCCCTCTATCAGCCTGCCCGTGAAACGTTAAGTGAATATTTTGTTTTTGTTGTGACTTCTCAAATTTCGTGGACCAAATACTCCCAAGATGCTATAGCTCTCTATTGTTTGCATATGTTCCCATTGGGGCATAAAATTTACTGCATGCAGTAATGCATGCATTAACGCAATCAAAAAACAATAATCCATTATGATTTTAAAATTAATGGCAACACCTTAACACTTTAAATTTGACAGCCCTACGTCAAGCAAATGTAATGACTGTGTTAATATTACTTCCTCTTTTTAGTTTGATAAGCTTACCCTTATCTGGGTGTTCACCTGAGTATTTGGGATATTCTTTGGCAGCTAGTGTGTCCTCTTCCCATCTTTAACTGGCATTACAGTCAGCAACATTTCTTTAAGCGTCATTACTCTCAGACACTCTCACAGGGCATCGTGAAAAAGTTTGGCTTGTGTCTAATTGCCAGCTGAACTGGTGATGACCTGTGCTTTTCAGAGACTGAAGCAGAGGGAAAAGTTCACCTCCTAGCTGAAATTTAAGCAGAGGGCAGAAGAGTGCGGTGCGCACACGGTTCAAAGGGATGGCAGAATCACAACCACGCGGTCGATTCCCCGGGGGGCGAACTACAGACACACCTCGTTAACTTCTCCTACCTCTGCTATCCAATCTAATGGCCGATTAAAACAACCATAAAGCATTCCTCCTCTCCTTCTCATTTGTAACCTACTCAGGCCAGACGCATCTCTGAAGGCATGCAGACCTGATCAAGTTCACTGTGCTTGAACTGAAGCATAGAAGGATTATGCACAGAACCTGTGCTGCATTGTCACCCGCAGGAGCAGCTTTATCTTGCACTATGCAGATCATCTGGGTCATTTTTAATAAGGTCTCCTGTGAATGAGTCACATTGTCTGTCATTAACTCTTTTTGCATAGCATGGCGATCCAGCCGTCGTGATTTCTGTGCATATCTCTGTTTAGTTGTTGATCTCCAGCATTATTCATATCAAGGTTCTGATCTTTTATGCACGTGATCTGCAAGATTAAGTCATCTTTCCCACCAGGTCAGGGGACTCCTGTTTGTCAAGGTAAATTCTACATGTATTGTCAGATGTATGGTCAGGAGCTTATACAAATCACAAAAGACAGGACTGAACTGAAGTATAAGGTTTTGGTGGAGAGCACAGCGATGTCTCTGACCTTGGCCCGGACCTTCAGACGTTTTACCAGTCCCTGAGGGAAGGGACCTTTTATCCGTGGCACCTGGGCCATGTAAGAAGACAAAACTCCATCAGGCACTGGTACCAAAGACCAGTAAGATAGACAGGTACCATAATATTTGCATAAGAGCATGGAACCGAGGAAGACACACAGGATGTCATCCTCATGAGGACAGTGTGGCCCAGACTTCACAGATATTTTCCCTCCAGTGACCTGTCACATTTTGCTACCACATAGATGGCTGAATAGGGACCCCCTTGAAAATGAATGGCATCTGTTTCCTTTCTATTCAGTTCCTTTGGAGGTATGTGTTTCTATAAATGTTTTGTTTTTTTAATCATTTTCTTCTGACCCTAATTATGTGTTTTTTTTCAGATTTTGCTCTCTTTACCTTAAAGCTATAGCAATTTATTTCATTCATTCCTTACCAGTCTGGTTCTTTAAGTGGCCTTACATGGAGGCCTGGGTGAATTTTGGTGTTCACACAGTGCTGTAGTAGCTTTGGGATGAATTTTAATACCTCTGAGCCCAAGGTCAAATGTCAGGGGTCGTACGTTTTTAGAAACCGGTATTCATTTTGTGTAGCAGCTGAGTAATTGTAATTATATAAAACACAGTGTGTAACAGCAAGGCTGCCTTTCTGATCCATCAAACAAATAATTATAAAAAAACAATGCACAATGAGAAATTGTCATTTGCATAGACACAAGGAAAGCATTGTTTTGTGTGTAGTTGCATTAACAACGCCTAGAGTGAATGACGGGACACTGGCATGTTAACTCTGTGTCCTCTCAAAGTTAGCATCCATCAAACAGCCAGACGGAGCCCCCCCGTTTGCATGCTCTGTGAACTCAGCACTGAACAGATGGATGCCAGCAAGGGAAGGTAACTGCACCCCACAAATGAGTTTCTGACGAGGCGGGTGATTGAGGTCCAGGTGGCACAGCCGAGGGACCGATGCCAGCCCCTACCAAGTTCCTGGGTCATTCCAGGACTTGGGGCTCTCTGCACGCACGTGTGTGTCTGTGTGTGTGTGTGTTTGTCCGTGCAGGTTTGCGTGTGACGTGCTCGGATCCGTCCATTACATACCTCCCAGATGAGTTTCCACTTCCCCGCTGAAGATGTGCCACTTACATCATTCACAGGTCAATGGTTCATCTCTGGTGTGTGGAGCCGCGTATCTACTGTACCTGTCATGGCAAAGGGAGGCCGAGAAGCATCTGTTCCTTCTTCCGGGCCTGTGACCCTGTGGTTCGTCCGTGTGTCTCAGCCTAATCAGCAAAGTGTGTTTATTCTGCCATAGAGGCACCTTTAACTCCAGGAGCTTGACCACTGGTCCCTAGGTGGTTAGTTGGAATACCTTTATCTGAGCTTCAGCATCCCATTACCACCAAGGCAATAAGCAGTTGTCTGAAGACCAGGAGAAGGAACAATCCAAATATTGACATCAGAATATGAACAATTAGAAAAGTCTTACAAGCGGCAACCGAGACAACTTCAAGACTGAACGCAACACCTGATCACATGACTGAATAAATAGTGAGTCTACGTCTGCCAGAACATGCACAGGATTCCTGCAATGTGTTAATGCTGAGTGGCACTGCCCTCTAGTGGACAGGTAGACCTCTCATGATTAACTTGTAACCTTTCTCAGGAAATGCAGACTCAATATCTTCCGATCCAGATGAAAAAGCATCCTAATAAAAAAGGTTTACCAGCCGTTTTTATTAGGTGTTTCACTCTTTTCAGCCTAACAGCAACAGTCCCCAACTGGCTTAATTTGTCACAACAAAGGTAGACAATAAACAGGTTTTCCTGTGGGTAACTTTAGGGGCCTGCAGTTTAATGAGGGATGCTGACTGCCTCAGTGTAAATAATTTTACTTTACACCAGGATATTATATTTTAGTGAGAATGGACTTACACATTGGATCACTTAATCACCACAGTTGGAGTTTACGTACCAAGATGTCCCAATGGGGAACAAATTTGATGTCTTTTCTCCAATAAAAGTCACAACTGATGTAATTGGCCTTGTTACTAAGAATGTCGTCACCCGCTTGCTACTTTCAGTGTATTACTAAGAAATAATTTCTGTGTGAAATCTGACCTTAGCGCAAAGCTTCTTTCATTATGTTTTTAACTTCCACCCATTTTCCAAACCACTTATCCAGTATAGGGTTGGCGTGGGGTAGGCCTGGAGCCTATCCCAGGCAGCTTTACTTACAAGGCAGGGGACACCCTGGATGGAGGGCCAACCTATCACAGGGCAAAGTCACACACACAATTTTCAAGGTGCCAATTAGCCTACATTGCGAGTCTTTGGAATGCTTTTAGATGATCAATTAAAAAACAGCAAAGACTCAAATACTTACAATGATCGACACAATACTTCCCTCTGCTTATTATGCCAGTAGATTAAAAGCATTCCTTCTTGCATTTAGCATTGCTGTTAATACATAGCCAGATGATAGTATCGCACAATGGATTTTCTAAACTGTCAGTGCCATGGAAGCAATTATACATTGAGGAGGCCGCATTTTCTGACTTGCTGTTTCTGGGATGTATTTTTGAGATTGGGTGAAGCTGCTTTTACTGGATATTTAGTGAACAGTTTGGAAAAATGAAATGAGAAATGTAACCAATCGATGGCAGGGAGAGGGAGGCAGACAGTCCTGAAACAGTCTACTGATTTATTGGTTGATAACCACAATGGGAGATGGAACTGGCTCATGGAAGCTTACTCTGCTGCATTTGGTCAGACCTGAATCTTCCAGTATTTTGGAATCAAGAGGCTGGGACAGTGCTGCCCGTAGGAGATGTGTTTGTATTGTCAATTCCTTGTTCTGACTTGTAAAATGCAAGGCTTGAGGAGGCAGGGGTTTCCCAGAGTGCACCAGGCTATCCGCTGGCCTCCTCCATCAACAGCCTAAAAGGTAGTGGCAGTTCTGTCAGGCACTTTTCAAAATAGGACAGGAAACGGATTTCAACACCACAGGGCCTGTATGTTTACTCGGCTAATGGGTTAGCAAAGCAAAAAGCTACAAACAAAGAGAAGAAAACGGAGCAGAAACGGAGTGATAAGAAGGAGTTAGCCGCTCTATGAGGCTGATAATGAGAAAGTCTGCCTCACAGCTGTACCTTGCCAGCTCTCATATCCCCTCTTATCAGTAATGGAAGGCCACAGAGGCACTGATAACTTTCAGGCCTCTCCAGTCTCTGCTGCTTGCGGTGTAATTATCTGCTTGGAACAATCAATTCCTTTGCCCACTGGCAGCCGGGAAGGCAGCTCCACACTCCTCTGGGTCTCCCACAGTCTCCGGCTACAGAGTGCAGACCGTCAGAAGCAGACTGTGTGGCCAGACTTGCTCTCTCTGGGCTGTGTTCAGCGTTCTCTTCAGTCTGTAGTGCTCGCAAAGGACTTCAATAGTCAATTCAAGGTGGAGTAGAAGCTGAAAACATCCTAATAGGTACCAGGTGTGTGTTTCAGCTTCCGAGCAAGTGTGTGTGTACGTCATTTGCTAATAAGCAAATTCCAGCACAGACCGCAAAGACTCGAGATGATGGAAGCTTGGCATAAATCTGCAGTATCTGTTATCGTCACCTGAGGAAAGCTCACAATTTCAAGTCTCAGCATTTGGACCCAGTTAAATTTGCATTGTTTTTTGTTTTTTTGTTCATTTCAGCAAATATTTACAGGCAGTGAGGAGGACACCTCAAATTGTCTGCTGTTTGAAATGCTAAAGAGAACAGTAAAGCTCATAGGAAGGAGGCAGACCATCTTCCAGAGGACAAACCACTGAGTCGCCAGACGCTCAAGAACATCCAGCCATTCGATGCAAATTATCTTTTGCTGTTTGTTCTCCATGTTTTGTATTAGTGTCATAGGGATTTGTAATGTTTTTGAGAAAATGAAATTGGGCCTGTGCCTAAAAGCCTTTGAAAATCCTCCTGTTATGTATTAGACGTCAGTCTGACTTTGGATTTCACGACCCTGCACTTTATGAATAGTAATGGTATTTGAATCTCTGGAGGTTTTATTAACACTTTCAGCAAAAGCTTTGTTTTTTGTATGAAAATAAGGATGCGGCAGTCAGGCAACACCAAGCATTTCTCTCTGGAAATTGGTGGCTTTTATGTGTTTTTTATCACGGGAATAGGAAATTTCTCCAAAGCCACTGTTCAAATTAATCTCTAAGATGAAACAGCAAACCACGGTTGTTTTTTCAACAATATTAACATCTCCCTCCTGGAAAATAATGCCGGGACCCGCCTGAATCCTATTACATCAGGCCAGACCGTCATCTGTCACCATTCACCCTGAGTCACTGACGTTTCAAGGCGTTGGCAGCGAAGAATGGAGCACCCCAGTGCCCGACATTGTTTTTTTTTTTTTTTTTGTGTGGCAGTCGCTCTGAAACCGCCTTCACGCGTGACACTTTATTTTCCACATGACCACCCTTAAGTCGATACCGTCTCGTGAAGACAAATACCAGATAGCGGTCTAACCGATACAGTTCTGGAGGGAACATTAATCATAACGCATGACACTGGAGATACATTGGCCACCCGCTAAATCTTAGCACGTTAATAAATAACAAGGATGGTCAGTAAATTAATTCATACTGGGCTGTGCCTTCATTATCTAGACATGCTATGGGTCTAGAAAAAGGGAGGAACAATTTGTTGAACAGCCAAATTTTATCATAGTCAGACGGATACATTTTATATGAAAAAAGAAGGCCACGCAGAAGTTGAATAGGGAGGGCTCGGCTTTCAGAGCTCCACCGCTATGATATGGGAGTCACACGTACAGCTTTCAGCGTGGACTTGGCGTGTTCTCCGTGTGATTGCATGGGCTTATTCTGGGTGTCATGGATTCTGAATGCCGTGCCCTGTGCTCCTCAGGATAGGTTCCAGGTTCACCGCAATCGTTATGGAAGACGTGGTGAATAACATGAGGACAGATGCTCATGACCAAGGGCTGCTATGTTACCGCCAACCTGTGCAAGCTTTTATTTTTAGAATAAAAGAAAAACTACTCACTTTCCATTTTCCAGGTTTAAAATTTTCTTGAAAATTTCCATGCCTACATTTTCTCTCTCCTAACCCATTTCATCTAAATCTTCCAGTGTTACTCACAGTGCACAGTGCACCATTACAATCCAAAACCTTGAGAAGTTCTCCCCTATACATTGTTCTCAGCCAGGGTGTAACTAACACTGCCTCAGTGTATTATCATGATAGCTCTAAGTGCCTGCAAGCCACAGTCACCAGCAAGAAGCTGTAAGACCGATTCAATTAGCGGAGGTGGAGATGGTGGAGATATAGTGCTGTGACTATGATAAATTGGTAATTCTATGGGCTGAAGTCAATGGATATGCTTCGGAATTAGCATAAGCGTGCACACAACTTCTAACAGGCAAATATTTTCAAATATGTGGAGACAAAAGGATACCAGTCCTGACAGTTATTAGAAAGGAGATAAACTAAAGCCAGTCAAGATAGACAGCCATATCCGGGCGAAGTACTATGCTTATGTAAGAGAGTACACATGTTCTCCCCGAGGGCTGAACGCCTGTCAGACCTCGTCAGGGTGGGATCGCTATCCCCAAAGACACAACCCAAACAAAGGAAATGGATGACTACTGTGAAATTCGAAGAAAAAAAAGAAAAACTTTTTTCTGTATCTTCTGAATTTCACAGTACAGAATTCATTATAATGTCAAACTTTAATATGTTTGTGTGTCTGTCTTACCCAGCTACCGCTCCTCATCCTGAAAAACCTACACCGTCTGGATGACAAACGGAGCTACCGGCCACAGGGATTTGATGATGTATTGTGGCATTTTTTTCCAGCACCTTCTGGATGAAGTAGGGAGGTGAACCAAGCAACTCACAAAAGAACAGTTACACTCTGTAATTTAAACGAGTCCAATGGAAAAGCCACAAAAACTGGACCATTGCCTTTGGATACTGTCGCTAACGCTAACACCTTTATACTTTAATACAACTAATTCTGGGTGGGTAGAGGGGCTTATTTTCTGACCTCACCTTTCCCCAGCAACATACACAACCAGCCTGTGTTTCCCTCTCTTTAACTCTGTATATATTAATACTTTTTTCATCTCAGTCACTTCAATATAATGTAGATAATGCTAAAGGAACCCATGTTTCAGAATTAGCAGGAGAAGCAAGAAGACTTTGAATCATGTACCCTTGAGGTTCCTTTGGGTTAGAGATGGAATGCTAAAAACAAGAGGCTTGACCACAAGTATTATAATCCACCTCTTGAAATGAACTCCACTCACTGATTAGCTCACCTGGGAAGTCTGAGGAACTGAACTTGAGAAGATATTTAGGCTTCTTGAATTAAGTCAATGGATTAATACGAAATAACAAGGAGAACTGAAGCCACTAGGCTAGACTAACAGCTTTGACAGCCAGTATCAGATTAAGTGGGGACTGAGTTTACATTAGCTTTTTTTCTCTCAGAATAGGAAGTAAGGCTGTTTCCTCATGGTTTAGTCATATTGGGCTCAGTCGGAAGCTCAACTGTCATTCTGTCATTCTTTGTCATCTGCAGTGACAGCAACACACACACACATCCATCTACAAAGCAAACTTAGCAGTCCTCTTGGCTTGACAATGACGATAATGACACCAGTGGGTTGGTTAGGGGACCAAACGTCATGAAAAACAAGTTTGAAGTCCCAGCTGGTCGTACAGTACAACCTCAAAAAACATGCAAACACATTCACAGGTCTTCCTGGTCTCAGAATTAAATTATAAATCTTGTTTTCAGACTGTTGATTCATTATATATATTAATGAATGCATCATATATTGTTATATTATTAGTAGCAGTGTTATTATTATCAATAATAATAATGATAATTTACTTTGATGTAAAGCTAAAAAATAATTCTACAGCGTACAGGAATAGCATGCCAAAAAGGTTATTTTATATTCCTATATCTTTGTTCCTTCTAATTAAATTCACAGAAGCAAAAAAAAATAAAAAATCTGTAAGAATCTCAGGCTAATAAGACCTGGGGTGGAAGTTATTCTGAAAGACTTTCGTATAAAGTCAAAATAAACTGTGACAGCGTCGAGCTAAACTGCTGAATAATGTCAAAAGTGAAGCGAGAGCCACAAATGCTGAACCACAAGTCTTAATAAGCCTAATTACCTTAATCAGTATATGGATTTCTTTGGTGTTAACTCCTCTGCAAACGGCAAAAAATTTTAGGGCACAGAGTACTTAGCAAGAAAACACCTCAAGCGAGACGAACAAGGAGCCCTCAAAGAAGAGCATAAAAATGGAAAATAAAGTAAACAATGAAGTAAAGGTCTTCAGATGCATGGCTACTTTGGTTATGATGGATGAGCCTTTGTGGACCCGGGAAGGCGGGACCCTGAGAAGTCTGTCCACTGCTGAGATAACAAGTGCAGCGAGTGCTACCATTTGACTGCTACAACCTCAGAGCTCGTGGTCCAATCCCTGCGGTCACCCACCCGTGGGGAGCAGAAAGACTTTGATGGAACGGTTGGCTTCCCACTGATAAGGCCGCAGACACGTCATTTGGGGCCTGATGGGCTGTGGTGGGAGGGGATTAGAGGGGTGCTGGCTCTGGAGGGACCCCGCTAGATTAACGGGCTGTCAGGATGTGCTAACCTCTCTGGTACCCACAGAAATGGGTTTGGACCCAAGCCAACTTGGAGACAGAATTCTCAGGCCACAGGGTTGATAAAGTCCGGCTGGTTCCAAGACTCATCACCAACTTGGTTCCATTTATTGACTAAGTTTATGCTCATAGTCTGTGTAGAGAGAGGCTGGTTGTCAAACACAGGCCACAATGGCCGAAGAGTCTAGCTACGATGCGGCGGCTGTGGTGTCCAGTCTGCCCAAGGATCCACCTTTACTAACACAGGCATGAAAACCAGAATTATCGAGATTGGAAGGTACCACCATCAAAATTTACATCCCCATTGAGTCCATTCCTTCGTAGTCTGGCAGATCTGTACAGATGCGATTCTGCTAGAATCTGGCCTGAGCTAAATGCAGTACAAGACTTAATGAAAACACAATGAGTATTGTGTCTGGGCTTGTCTCTTCTCATTAAGACCACAAGGTAAACAGTTTTCAGTTTCACCTGTCAGAGTGAACGTCTCAGTACATCAACAAAGAGGTCAGTGACATTTTCATGAAGCTTATTCCGATCCTAGTGAGTGTCCTGATACTGTTTGATTATGTCTATAGGCTAAAGGAGGATGTTTATTTATTGCATTGTTATAAAGAGAAGTAAAGTTTACACAGGTAGGGTGTGAGAAATGGTGCGTTTAATTTCTGCTTGACTTATTTAAAGCTTGTGATTCTTCCGACGAGGTTCTCACCTGCTAAACTCCCTTTCCTCTAAATCTTTATGTTATAAAGCCTACCGATACGTAAGCCTGTCGCCAGCTTTTTTACAGCCCCGACGGCAGATTGAAACCCGTATTTTAAGGTAATGAAGGTGTCGCCCCCTAAGGTTTCTTATTTTGCGCAAGTTTTGGATGTCCGCACACACTGATTGCACGCCAAGTTGAAATGCTGACACAGTTAATAATGACTCTAACCTCCTAATGGAGAATTCGATGCATTGTGAAACTCGTGGCAGCCCTTGCTAGCGTGTTCCTTTGTTGCTAATCCCACATTGAGCAACCCGGTAAACAGGGAATGTCGCAGGAACATTAAGAACATAGTGAGAACATTATTGGACTTTGTGGCAACGCTCCATGTTTGCTGGGAAATCCCTCTTCACTCATGAGTGCCACAAAACAGGCCCTCATAGGAAGATTATCATGACAGTCCAGTGTGGTATTAAGCAAAATAGCTTGTAATGTTTAGTGTGAAAGGGCAGTGTAACAGATTAGGGGAATTTCTGTATTAAGTATGGCGAGTGTAGCACGTTTTTGAAGCGTAATCTTAATTCATTGAACAGTTAAAGCTATGGCCAGTTATGGAACCTCAGTCACTTAAAACAAGTAATGCAACATGACCGGGTTTCTTTTACTCGTTAAGCAACCGGCCGAAGGTTCCTAATAATGGGACCAATGAAAGGAACATTTCCCAAGGTAGAGCCGAACAGTCCTGGTAAAAGGCATCAAAGTTAGAAAATCATGCAAAAACAAATCAATGTGACTGTCCATCATAAATGCTCAAAGAATTGAGATGGATTTCTGAAGAAACTTCCTTTGAAGATAAATTCAGCAAAGTGAAGTTAAAGCACATGGGAATGATCTGAGACAGATGTCAACAACAGGCGCTGAATGATTTTTGGCAGAAAGAAATTTAAAATAATGGCAGTTTGGAAAACATTTGGAAAAATAATGATAAAAGCGAGCTATGATTAGATCATAGCCTGAAAGATATTTCTTCATCGGCCAAAGTAAAGTGATACAAAATCTCACCACGCTCTCGCATGATCTCCGTCGCGGGCTTAGGGGCCATCTGTGATTATCCTGCACCTGCGTTACTTAATCGGTGATCTCACACGCACACACCAGCAGTAGAATCCCTACCCTTAGGCCGTTGCAGGTGGCACTGCTATCAAAAGCTTCCTCCTAAATGCTTCACTTTATCTCCTCCAAATCCACCCTACTCTTCTGTAGTATGCCAATCTGAATGAAACGGCCCTCTTTCAATGGACTTCCTTACCTGGGTGTGGGGAAATAGTGGGGAAAAAAAATGGCTGCCTCTTGTCTCTTCCAGTCATTCTAAGATTCTGAAGACAAAGTCTTCCCTTTTTTGGGGTTGCTTGAGTGTTCTGGGGTGGCCCAAAAACCCCAATCAGGCAAAAAAGTGAAATAAATTACAGCAGTAATCTCTCAGCACAGGCAACTAATAATCACGATTTGTTTCACCCTAACAACGAGAGACAGAAAAACTATTTGGCTTCTTCTGATTCAGCTGTAATGTGTTTACTTGAAATCATTATTTGGAAAGGAACTGCCCTGCAACCTGGGACTAAATGACTGGGAAATTAAAAGCAACGTGCATGCTATAAAGAGTACACGAACCAGGGAATGTGACAGTGAGCCTGATTTGTTGAGTCTTGTAGGGAGTATTTGCCATGTATGCAGAGCAGGTCATTTCTGCAGACTCATGGTATAGCTGCATGACTTTAACCCTGCATCGTATTTAATGTTTGAAAATGGTCACCAAATGCACGGGCCATTCCGTGCTGTAATGATAACACAAGTTTTTCTATTCAGGGATGTGGTGCATTTTAGAAGCACTCCAAATGCATAATTCTGTTCTTAATCTACTCAAGAACCCTTCGAAAACAGCTAACAGTGAGCAGCCAGCAGAAGATTCTCTCAGTTTCAGTCATACAATGGGTATCTCAAAGCCCCTGCCCTGCATTGAACTCTGAGAACTCTGTCTGGACTTTGCCAATTATCCACATTTTACAGGCACAAAAACGGGCCACCAGTGTTTCCTCCATGCTAAACAGAGTATACTGCTCACCAGGGGAAAGATGAAGAGCTCTTCCTACCGGCTGTGGCTGCTGTACTTTGTATTTGTCTTAAGAAGGCCCTGCATCCACAGTCTCACTTAATCAGGCACCCAATGATTAGAGAAGGGAGTCCTGGCCAGCTACCTAGTCACCACTGCAATGAGCTGTCTGGCCCGGGGCCAGTCTGGTACCTTGCCTGGAGGATCGTGGGTTCAGTGCTGGCAGGTGGAAGGTGGGTTAATATGCAGATCTCCTTTGGGAAGATGCCAGCCTACCCTCCCAGTGTGAATCATAGCAGCTTTTAATTACTCTTTGTCCCATCTGCTCTAAAACAGAGTCTAGTCCAAAAGTGTTCCTCTGGTGAGTCTACAACCTTATATGACACTGCTAAATGTCAGAACAGCACAAATAGAGCAAAAAGAATTTCCTCTATGCCTTATGAGCTGCATGGTAACGACCCTCATTTTCTTTTAATAACTTCCACAGGTTAAATGATAAACAAAATCAATTCATCCATTTTCAATAATCCCCTGTCCAAACAAAGACTAGTCCATAGCAGGGCAGTGGCGTATTAGCATAATAAAGGCAATTTAGTCACCAACTCATTTGAGCAGCATGTCTTTGTGCTTTGGGAGAAACCTCGTCTCAGGCCATAGAGAACTGGGACCAAAATGCAATTTAAGTAGTGCAGTCCTGGATGAGTGCTTTGACCACTTATTACTCAAGAAGAATGAAGTGATCTTTTAACGGTTCTCAAAAAGACTGAGTAGAATTTAATCCACCACAAACACATAACCAATCTCAAGGTCCTACTTCTTCATTTTATTTCATGTGTGTGGTTAAGCTGTAGGGCTGCCATACACCACATTACGGGCACCAGAAATGGCCCATTTACAACCGTTTCCCGCCCCAAATGATGACAGTAATTGGTTTCGGGCACCTCAAAGTCAACACGGAGAGATGGGATGACCAGAAATGATGATACAATTGTTTTTCTAATTGCTTTCAGATCCTTACATAGCTTCAGAGCTGACGTTTAATAATCAACCTATCATAGGCTGCAAGTAAAAAAGTCCAGGCTTAATGGCATTGTTTGTCAACGTCCCTCTAGGAGGTCGATACTGAGTCAAAGACAGAGGCCCGTGTTTTAGCATTCTTGAGCACCAATCAGCAGAACACACTGGTGTTCCACATGCAGCATAATGCAACACAAGCTTAAAGCGTATGCAAGGAAAGCTGCGAAGGTATACATCCTCTTTCAGATTAAAATAATTATTCTACTGCCACACTTGCTCCGTACAGCTGCAGCACAAGGTAAAGGATGTCAGGGCCGATGTTATAATCACTTACCTCCCTCCCAGGATGGGTCAACAAGGATTGATTAGTGGTGTCATGCTCATTATTGCTTCACAAATAAGCCCATCAAAGCGGTGCTTATCAAGCGAGCCGAATTCACAAGGAGCCCTGCTTTGAGGGCAGTGAATGAGCCAAATAACATTGCAACATTTCACTCAGGGGCAGAGGTTGATTAGGAACCATCCTTCTGGAAGATTAACCACAGAAGGCAGAGCTTCTAACTTCGACCTTACTGAAAACCACCAAAACATTTTAAAAAGTTCTTTTCACTTGAACTAGAGTAAAAGGTCTTTTAACCACAAACTATGCCTTATTTTGCATTCTATACATAGAACACAGCCAATAAAAACCTAAATTGATTCAGGTCTGTTTAAAATTAACACCTGGGATGAAGGGTTGGGTCCCTAGGTAATGCTGTTGCTTCTTACCACAGGGTTGTGGGTTCTAATCCCACCTGTGTATGTAGATTTCGTATGTTCCCCGTGTGTTGTGTGGGTTTCCTCCAGCAGTCCACAAGAGGTCAACTAAAGTTTCTAGAGTGCATGATTGCATGGGTCTTGCAATAAACCGCCAGTACCCACAATGCACATCAGGCCCCTGCTATGTGGAATAAGCTCCAGTCCCCCCCCACAGGATAGGCGTTTAGAAGATTGATCAATGTTCACTTGTGATACTTGAAGAATGAAGACTGCTTTGTTAATATCACTCAGAGAGCAACAATATAACAACTGTCTTATTTCAGTCAAAACTGCACAATGGATGTACATGTGAATCCAGCTGGACCAAAACATTTGCACTCTGTCCCCCTCCAAGCACAATCTTTGTCAGACAATATACAAGACCAAAAATTGTTTCTTTTGAGACACATGAATCAGAGTAAACGCAGATTTTCAAATTAACACTTCCTTAAATCCTGCTGCTTCATTTAACTATGAAGCTGCCAAATCTCCAGTGCTATTCAGAAAAAAAAAAAAAAGGCCTTCAGAACAATGATTTAAATTATGCAAGATTAAGGATAACATTACCAGTACACTACTGAGACACCATACCTGCTTCACTACAGGGCCAAAGTTAAGGTCCAGGCCATAAATGAGGACGTTAGTACTGTGATCTAATCCAGAAGTTCAGTCTGGAGGAGTCGATTTAAGGAGGACTAGACATTAAAAGCTGACAACAAGGTTTATTGATTTAAGATTACAGTACAAAATAAAAGTAGCTTTATAAAAACAGACAACAGAATGCCAAGCAACCATAAGGCCAAGAGGTCTCAAACTGTAAAGATGAATTTGGCACTCCCAAACTTTCCATTTCAAATGCCATAAATAACTCACATCGTCGTCAAAAGTCACAGACATGGGTTGGAACAACTTAGGATGCTATTAAAAAAAAAAAAAAAAACTCCTCTTAAATGTCACTTTCAGACCTTTATCTGTTCTAAAGATATAGTGGTCATGTGATAAAGCAATAACATACGATCTGTAAAAATGTGCTCGGTGCAGACATCTTTGACACTTCAGTTGCACATTATTCTCATCTTCCATATTATAAAATCCTCATCGACATCTCCCGGGAAAAGTCTGGCAACTACAATTCAACTTTATACACGCGAGGCGTACAAAAGAGGGTGCAGGAAAACACTGGACTAGCGGACAGAGTTGCCTGGAAAATTCCAATTAAATACGTGCGCTAAATTTTCATTTGCCAGAAAAATGCAAGTAAAAATTCCGGTCACCTTAAAACTTTCATGCGATTTCCATCTCTGCAATATGACAGATCAGTAGGATTCCTTAAGTTCTTCTTATGTCATCTTTCGCCAAACCCGCAGTGAAAATGGTTATGGGGAAACAGCTGTAAATATTTTCCTAAAGCTGCTTTTATAGCCAATATGACCACATTCTTTCTTAAATGGAGAGGAATACTGCACTTTGGCTCAATATTGTGACCTTTTCTCCTCATAAACACCCTAGGGAACTGATAACATCTTGAAAAACCTGGAGAGAAAGAAAAAAAAAAAAATCAGAATAGTTACCAACAAGATAGAGGCTACAGGACCAGGAACAAGAGCATTCTGTATTTTTTTGGAAAACTGAAGAAGAAGAAGAATATCTTTATTGTCATTGTAACGGGTACAACGAAATTAAGTGCAGTCCCTGTGTCAGAGAGATTT
>JAACJT020000092.1:232734-325610 GCA_009936485.2 Gymnarchus niloticus | reverse complement strand
TGGCAGTGCGCGCGGGGGTTGGGGTGGCCTCGTCTTTTGGTTGGGTGGGTCGGGTGGGTTGTTGTGGGGGGGGCGGGGGGGGGGGGGGGGGGGAGCAGCCTTGATGTACTTGAGGACCAGTCTCTCCAGACACTTCATGGTTATTGGTGTTAATGCCACTGGCCTGTAGTCGTTGAGGCAAGTTATAGTTGTCTGACTGGCACTATTTCCGAAGATTTTAGCCATGTTGGAACAGTGCAGTGTAACAAGGATAAGTTGTAGATTTTTGTGAACACTCCAGCTAACTTATCAGCACAGTCTTTGAGAACCCGTCCTGGAGCTCCCATCCGGGCCTGCTGCCTTTTGTATGTTGACTTTTCGGGATGTGCGTGCGACTTCAGCAGTCTGTATGGTGGGTATCGGACTGGAAGTTGGAGCTGAAGCAGTAGACATGGCAGTCTTTGTTCTGTTCAAATAATAGTAACCAAAGAAGTGGCTGAGCTGTTCTGCCAGTGATGCACTGCTGCTGGTGGTTGATCTGGTGATGTCCTTATAATTAGTAATTTGTCGTATGTCTTGTCATACTCTCCGAGGGTCTGAGTTGTTAAGGTGACTCTCAATCCTTTGCTTGTAGGCTAGTTTAGCATCTCTGATTCCCTTCTCCAGGTTGGACCTAGCCACACTGTATTATCCTGTACTGCCGGACTGGAACGCCATGTTGCGGGCTTTTAACAGAAGTCGGACGTCTTTGGTCATCCATGGCTTGTTGTTCGGAAAAACACGTATACATTTGGTAGTGGTGACACGATCCACACAGCTCTTAATATAAAACGATACAGTGGAAGTATAGATATTAATGTCCTTATCTTTAAATAGTTCCCAATCTGTACGGTCAAAACAGTCCTGTAGCTGCTCAGAAGCTCCCTCAGGCCATATTTGTACCTCCCTTACCGTTGGTTTGACTGTGTTGATAAGAGGTCTGTATGCTGGTGTTAAAAACAGGGAGATGTGGTCAGATTGCCCCAGATGCGGAAGAGGTGACACTTTGTACCCATGTTTGATGTTGCTGTAAACGTGGACCGATATATTTTCACCTCTTATAGGGCACTGAACATCCTGATGAAATTTTGGGAGAACAGTCTTTAAGTTTTCCCGATTAAAATCACCCGCTATTATAAAAACTCCATTGGGATAAGTACTCAGTTGTTTGCTGATAGCGGTTAACAGATCCAGGGATGCTGTAATACTAGCATCCGGCGGAATGTATACGGCAGTACTTATAAGAGCCGTAAATTCACACGTCATTTTACCAATAAGTATTCCAGGTCTGGAGAGCAGTGGTTGCCAATAACCTTAGTGTTTGTACACCAGTTATTGTACGTATAGATACAAAGTCCTCCTTCTCTTGTCTTACCAGAGTTCTTATTCCTGTCACGGTGTGCAATGCAGCCTACTAGCCTGATAGCCTCCTCCGGGATCGTCGGGTTGAGCCACGTTTCTGTAAGATCCATGGCGGAGCAGACCTGTATGTTTTTCTGTGTAGGGGTAATAAGGTCCCAGCCATCCATTTTGTTGGCGAGTGATCTTGCATTTGTGATAAAAAGACTTGGCAGTCGAGGTCTGTGCGGGTTTCTTCCTAGCCTGGCGAGTGTCCCAACTCGGCAGCCTCACTTTTGCTTCTTCTCTATGAGCGGCGTTTGTCGTCTTCCGGATACGGCGGTGATCCATGGAGACCCCGGCGGTCTGAGGAGCTCCGTTGGAAGGCTATAGCCAAAGTTCTCCTTGTTAAAAGCACAACCACTGCGCATCAGACCGATGTTTAGTAGTTCACCTTGGCTCTACGATACATTAACAGACGCAACACTTAGTAAGGATTAAACACAAAGAATACTGATTAAAGAGCGCCGAAACGCTGAGTCACCACGTACGCACGCCGCCATCTTGCTATAGAAATAGAATTACTTTAATGATAGCTTGTGTTGTGTGAGGTCATACGATAGCTCTTTATTTTTATAAAGTGGGTTTTTTGTTTGTGGATTAGGAAATGATGGTAATTTTACTATAAACCTTTTTCATATGCAAATGAATCGGCGTTAGAAAAAGCAATCGATGGGAGCTGGTTTACCACGTACTCCCCGAATAGGTGTTACTTTCAAAAATGCTGCTGAGAAAGTCTTCTTTTTTTCTTTTTTTTTCTGACTCTCGTTACCTTGTGGGATCCACCAGGAGGATTTGCACTGATATCCAGTGGTGGTGTCACGCACCAACAGAGACATCTTGAGTCATTAGTATTAATGGACTTCCTTTAGCATTAGCCCATTGCTTAGAGGTTTGGTTGTCATTCACATATGCCTCACCTTACTGTCACACCTCTATTAATGTAATGGGTTTCTAGGGTAACCAGCAACTTGGGCCAAAACTAGGGAGCGTTTTTGTGCGTGTGTGTGTGTGTGTGTGTGTGTGTGTGTGTGTGTGTGAGAGTAAGGACTCATGGGTAACTTTGTAATGTAATTCACGAGGCCACACTCACAATCAAGATGGAACTTTAAATTTGGGAAAGTGAAAAAGTACGGACGGTGGGGTTCGTGGGTCTCGTTCCGTTCGGTAGATGGAGGAGTGGAGTGGGCCATGCAGCCGTGTAACCGCAGCATTGCTGGCAGCGGCGAACAGGGACGAGGAGCCGACTGTCTCCGAAGCCATGCTTGGCGCGACTAAAGTCAGGAAGACAATGTGGTCGTGATAAAATTGCTCTTTTCCCAGCTGGTTGTTTTTCTCCTTCAGGTCTATTATGTAATCTTATCGATTTTCTTCCTTTTGTCATGTGAGACCAGGTCTCTCAGCCCATTGGTCACGTTATTTATTATTTTTTTTTAACAGGACCACTGTTCCCGCCCTCTGGTTAGCTTTGTTTCTCCTCCTCCTCATTATGATCTTTTTAGGCTGCATTTGAATGAGGGTCTGCTTGTGTGTCTAGCCTGTCAGCTTCGGTTTTACAGCGTGGACAGCTACTCCAAACCCCGCCGCCATCGGGTTCGAATGAAGCATCAGAGGGCTAATATGCACAGTCTAAATCGTAACACAGAACACAGCATAAATGTCCTCTTTGTTGCGATTTCCCCTGCACACTGAAGTACGCAAACTCCGTAACCTGAAGTTTGTTGGTTCAAGCCCCTGGAGCATCCGTGCTGTAGTACCCTTAACCAAGGTACTTCATCTGTATCACTTGAGTAGAATATCCAGCAGTTAAGTGTTCCAGGCTGAGTTGTACAGAAACAGCAGATGAGCTAATCCTAAACACAATGTTCAAGCCTCCTGTTGAGAAGTCACAGCTCCTTGTTCTTTAAATCCAAATATTTGTAGCCTTTCCTTCCCCCAGTTTTACATTTTTTTTCACCCAGATATGGTTGGCGGGGGTTGCTTTGGGTCGACAAAATGAGCTGCCACAGAGATACACCGGCAAGCTTACATTTTTTAGTATGAAATTATAAAATTTACCCATGAGAAAGCATTTGAAAAGACCCAGCAGTCGCCGGACATTGTGTATTCATGTATTCCTGTTGGGCTCCTCATGTCTCCCAGCAAAAGGACAAATAAGAGCGAATTCTTCCAAGGCTAAACTGTGCCAAAAGATGTAAGAGATTAGGGTGGGGTATTTCCCATGGGCCGCATTCTGTGGCGGCCACTCTCTCTGCATCACAGTCGCAGTGGAAAGTGCATCTCGCTGCCTTTCATATGCTAAACAGCTTCACTTTACGCCTTCGTTGTTGGAAACGCGAGCGGGGTGAAAGCAGGTGGAAGGACAGAATTATGGGTGGCGTGGTGGCTCAGTGAGATTCTGATTCTCAGTGGCTCAAACTGTACCTAATCTGGCCCGGCATTATTTACCCCTCTCCCACCCCAGAGTAGGGCCCTCCCCTCGAGCAGTTTGTCCGTGTCGACCACACTTGAGCAAGTGTTTCAGGAATTAAACAACAATCAACATTTAACTAGGCCTCCGCAACCCCAGTCCCCACAGGGGACAGGAGTTGCAGTGCTCACTCTTAACTTTGGCCTTTAATTACTGTACTGGAGTAATTACTTGGACAGTAAATCACCTCACTCAGGGTTCCTGGTTCGAAGGCGACACTTATTAACTCACGCTCCAACATTTCCATGTGGCTCTGCAGGGACTCTACTCGGTGACCCCAGTGCCCCCAACTGAAAGCATGAAAGCATTCCCTATGTTCCTGGTTCCCCTATCTGATCCCAGATCTGTTTTAGAGCGCATACACGCCACTTCGTATAATTACAATGAGAGGTTTCTTGTATTTTTAAAGTGATTCCAGCACTTTAAGAGGACGTGTAGGCACATAAAAAAAAATAATTTGATATTTGACTTTTGTTTTGAATTAACTTCTGCCATTACCATTGTCCTTTTGTGAAATACCGATTATCTAAATGGGTATTCAGTGTATAATTAAAGAACCCAGAATAAATGGTGTGGCTTATTTAAAACGGGCACAGCCCTTTAAAATGCGATGAAGCCCATTTCAGAGCTGCCGTCTTGTTATTAACAGAGGCAGAAATGTGGTGTTGCCATTTACTGCAGTTAATAGGCACCTAAAAATTGATGCGCTCTTAGTCCTCAGTGCATGGGTGGGTCACAGACGGGTAGGCAGGGGAACGCCTTCCAGGAGCAGTGGCTGTCAGTGGCTTGGCACTGCGGAGATGACACACTCGTCTCCTCGGGAGAGGCAGCTTGGCAGGAAGAGGACAGTCGAGCTGGGAGTTGAGGGCGAGCACTGACATCGAAACCGGAAAAAATTCCTGTGTTTGTTTGTTTACTTATTAATCTTGTGTTTTTTTTTTTTTTTTTTTTAAACTTTGCACGGCCTGCTCTCTGTGGCTGGTGGCTGTCTACATCCGGTGTCCTCTTCACTCTTTGTGAGTATTTTTAATTATGGGCACCCTGCCAGTCCAAGTTATGAGGAAACATCAGAAGATGTGGAACAGTTCTGAGCAGTGGTAGCCACTTAAAACAGTGAAGAATCTAAAATTCACATACCTCCTTTTGTTCACATTCAAGGCCACTTGCCAAAGGGCATAAAGATCATTTTCTGTGTTTTAAGTATTGGGCAGAGACGCTCAAATTTTGGTAGTGTAATAGCATCTGGAGTTTGGCCATGTGATATTTAACACGGATAACTTGAGTCTGGAGTTTGGCCATGTGAAATTTAACACGAATGACTTGAGTCTGGTATCTGAGCATGTGATATTTGACACGGATGACTTGAGTCTGGAATTCGAGTACATTTACTCTGCAGTTTATCTCACTCCCAGAATTATTACAGGTCTCAACCCCAAGCAGTTCTCTGGTAGCATTTAGAGATCAAAGTGTCATAATCATGTCCAAAAGCTTGATTATAAATGTTTTTTTTTTTTTTTTCTTCATCTTGGTGTAATGTGCTTCGATATTCAATATGAGCTGGGCTTAGAAACTACAACACTCATCCGTGAACGATGGAAAAAATGCCCTAAGTGCCCTGAAACATTACCTTCTGACCATTCCAACTGAGCAAAGCCCTGGAGGGCTGTTCTTGCTGGTCTGTTTCCATGACACTCGTTTTCATCCCACGGTCAAAATTCCAGGGTCAAGTCCGTCAGTGTCACCCCTTCAAAATGGGTCATCTGTAGGGGATGTCCGGCTGGGCTTGGAGTGCTGGAATAAACACGATTATTTATCCCAGTGAAAAGCCTTGACAGGAACAAACAGCGAAGGTTGCAGTTGTTAGAAAGCAGTGTAAGGCACAGGGCTGTGGTACACCCTGGCCAGGATGCCAGTCTACCACAGGGCTGTGGTACACCCTGGATAGGATGCCAGTCCAACACAAAGCACAGGTACATCCTGGACAGGATGCCAATCTACCACAGGGCTGTGGTACACTCTGGATGGGATGCCAGTCCATCACAGGGCTCACATACACACATAAAGCAGAATTGAGATTTGAACCTCTGACCCCTGGAAGTGTGAGGCAACAGTACTAACCACTGAACCACCATGCCTCCTGTTATGATTAGGGCTTCATTTTACTTGCTAAATTGATTATTTATTTGTAACAATTGCTAAATATTTATTATCGCAATTTGATTTGTCAGTGCAATTGTTAATTTCAGTGCTGGTAAATTTTTAAAATGAGACCGTAGTTGCATCAAGCAATGGTGGAAAACGACCAGAATTGAGCCTGTGTTACTTTCTCGTCATAGACCTGTATGTCCAGTGGGCGATGCACCTGTAAGTTTTACTCCTACACACGTAAAGACCAAGGCCCCACCCACGCTGTCCCTGGAGGTCAGAGGCTGGCCACGCTTTGTTGACCCTCGACGGGAAGCTAAGCCAAGGCACTCGTTTAGTGTACAAAGAGACCAAGAGCAGTGAAAATCCACCCAAATTCCTTTCATATGACTCTAACGTTTGAAGGAAGTGCAGTTGTGAGCATGCAAACGGGCACCGTGGAGGCTGCAGCAGTGCATGGAGAAAAGAGGTGCCACTTACACCTTCGGAAAGCAGGAATATATGTATTAAAACTACCACCTTATTGTGAGTCCGAGCGTGGCCGTCTTCTCAATCCCCATTCATGCATCAGCTCTTTGGAGTCAACGCTGCACGTTTTTCTTTTGAGATTTTTTTTTTTTCTTTTCCCACCAGCTGGTTGGTCCTCTGCCCGGAGGTTGAGATGTTTTATATAACCGCAGAAAAAAATATCTTTTAAGCATTTATTTCAACAAAAGCCCGTTCCCTTTTGACAGGTCGAGAGGGCGTCCCCGTACCGTAGCCTGACAATTTGTCCGTCCTTCTCTGTGCAGGTTCTTCTGCTGCTCCTGCTGTCCATGCCGGAGGCGCTGAGCGGCGCGGCGGAGGTAGACCTTCCCCTGGGCTCCGCCCTACTCTCGCTGCCCTTCTTCCTGCTGTGCCTGCTGGGCGCCGCCGTTCATGTGCTGGTGTGCACGTCGACTGGCGGGCCCTGCTACCTCTGCGGCCTTCCGTGGGGGGCCACGCTCGGCCTCGTCACGGCCACCTCAGCCAGCTTCTGCCTGCTACTCGACCTGGCCTTCCGGAGGCTGGGTCCAGCTGAGCGGACTGCAACGAAGGTGAGGTGGGGGACCGGGACGGGGGGTTCGGGTCACAAAGTCCGACACTATGTTACTAGCCTGGGGGGCAGGTCTCAGTGGTAAAATGTAGATCAAATGGAGACATGCAGTACATTATCAGACCAGATTAGGTAGTGCTACCCTTTCATTTAGATTAGCTGTAATCAACAATGTAAAACCTTAGTCTGCCGTTTTGCACCGTCGTTGCCTTCCTACGCAGCAGAGGGCAAATTGAAATCCAGAGAGTAAGTGATGTGGTTACGGGATGATGTAGCCGGTTCATTTCAGCAACATTCCGTACAGCATGACGAGCCTCCTAGCTTTGGAGAGTCAAATCTCACTGTACCATTTCAATCAGCGCCAGTCGGAATTAGGATAGTCAGTCCTGGTTTCGCTAAATGTCAAGATGGGTGTGATTTTGACAGCTCATCATTTTTAAATAAACATATTTCAAATATCTTGGGGCCTCAGAGCATGAGCAGCTTATGATGTTTAAAAGTGCGTGTAATACGGTCGTTTAGAACCCAAGGAGCATTGCTCTAATGTGATTGGCTGGACCGTTTGAGCATGTCCCAGGCTTAAAAGTGTGACCTCGTCACAGCGGTGACTGACCATCACGAAGCAGCATAAGGGACACGGCCGTTTTAAGTCCCCTGACTCGGTGAAGAACATCCTGGGGAATAAAAATACGAATCAATCTGCAGCCCTGGTACTCGGGTAATCCGTAATTTAGGCTGGGAATCGGCATACTTTTTTACCTGATACTTTCTCATTCCAATATGTAGTTTTATTTATAGGTTATGAGCGACTTGGTCAGTCAAAATTAAAATAAGTGGGAAGAACATATTTTTTGTGATTGGATGAATGTTTTTAGGATGGGCACAAAGAAAATTGGGGGGATGCCCGCCCTCAGACCTGGTCACGTGACACATTTCACTGTATGGTTACCTGGGTGTCTATGTTTCATAACAGTAATATGACCACTTTTATTACGTCTGCATTTCGCGTTAACATGACTGCAGCCTGATGCAGTGTCTTGTTTTTCCGCTGTGCTGTAAGAAAATGAGAGCCCCTTCATGATTTGGAAATGCTATCCCAGTCCCTGCGATAAAGATGGCACTTCACTGCTTTTAATTATTTACCATCAACTGTTGTTGACGACGGTGAAATGCTCCTGACAGAGCTGAGGTCGCATTTCACTGGCTTCGCGTGATGCGGCTGGCAGAACGGAGAGCCCCGTTCCGAAAATCGCAGGAGGATGTGAAGTGAGGGAGGCTAATGGGAAATACGTAAGGAGGCCCTCGGGAGTGCATGCAGCGAGATGCCGTCACGTTCACCTCAGAATCCCAACAGAAAAAGCTGACTCAAAGATTGAAAGGGGGCGGAGTTAACCCTGTGGTGGATGCGGCTTGGCTACCATAGCACCAGCAGCTGTGGAAACCTAACTGTTACATGTTACCGGAATGACACGTCTTTGGATCCTTACCAGTTGACCGGGCCGGGTCGCTGGCTGTCAGGTGCTTTTTATCCCTTGGATATATGCAGCATAGGGAAACTGTGATTGACAAGCAGCTTACTTAGCCGGGGGGCGGCAGGGTTTTCCCAATCGTCCTCCTCCTGGACAGTGCAGCCAGGAACCTCGGCAGAGTGCAAGCAGGACTCCGCTCTGCATGCCATTAGCGTAGAGTGCTAGGGTACAATGTGGATCGTAAAGCATGGTCCAGCATCTCGGACGATAACCTGTCATTCTGCCGCCGCAGGCAAGCAGCGTTCGCCGTATACAGCCTGCCACCCTCGCTGTGGGTGGCGCCTGGTGGAGCAGATCCCTGGTGATGTCCTGAGGAAACATTTGCTACCAGTACCCCCCCCCCCCCCCAAATGCTGTCTTTCCTGGATGAGGATTCTGTTCAGAGGCTTCTGTGACCGCAGATAACCATTTGCTGTGTCCCGTTCATCATGGGCCAGAAAACAGCGGGGGGATGATGCCACGACAGAGACTGCACCCAATCAGCAGAAGCTGTCAGAGGGGAGTCTCCGGCGGCGCCCGTGTCCAATTAGCATATAAATAGGAGGTTTGGGCCCCCCTTCAGAAATGGGAGGCTGAAACCAATCAGAAATTGGGCAGCTGAGAGCGAGACAACTTCTCTCAGATCTCCTTTCCTTTATGTGAGACCTGAGGACTGAAAATGGAGGTGGACAGGTGGCCACAGTGTGACTAGTTTAGTCACATGGTCCGTCGGGAGTGTGCGTGTCTCTTTGTGGGGGTGTGAATACAGCGCCATTGATCGATGAGAGGAACAGCTCAGAAAGTGTTTGGGGGATGTCTCTGCTATTTATGTACGAGCTTGACTGTACCTGACTGAGATGGGTGTGACCGTGAGAGATCGGCATTGAGCTGCTGCATGACAATGATTAACTGTGTGTGTGTGTCACCGGGTGAGCTTGTAAGAGTGTGTCGCTGTGAGTTAGCTGTCAGGATACTGCTCTGGCGAGCATTTTCCCAGGTAGCAAAGCGGGGAAAGGTGGCTTCCCAAGACGAACTGACACTGCGTAAAATAACTAAGGTAGGCGAGGAAGATGTACGAGACAGCTCGACAGTAATGCTCTCGGGGTTATGGAAAAGTGACGAAAAGAGGGGGGAACGAATTGAGGGTGAAGATTATTAGCCATCTAAGAGGGACGTGGCATGGCACGGTGCTTGCAAGGGGATGTGTCTAGCTAAAGGGTACGTGTAGGGTACAGTAATAACATACAACATCTCACAATCAACGGCCAACTCGCAAACAACGTTAAATAGTAAATAAGTTAGGAAAAGGTAAATATGTCGTGCAGTGCACTGCTGGATACCTGCAGTAGTTAAGCTATAGTTCTGACATCGCTTTTTAGTTCTGTCAGTTCTTCAAGTGGACCACTACTCAGGGAAAGTTTTTTTTTGCATCTTGAAGTCCAAGTTTTCCATGACCAGAATCTCAATTGGTGGAAATATGCAGAGGACAGGATGCGATTGCTTATTTTTGGAACTGGAGCTGTGAAGATCTTGGCGGGAGAGCAGCTCACAACCCATGATGGTATCGGCTGATTTGATGACGCGTTGGTGCCTGGCCCTGTGACGTGTTATGACGGAGCAGACCCAGCTCGTCAGTGACGGTGGACTCAGCGACAGCCATTCTCGCTGTGGCATCATAGCCTGCAGAGCTTTTTAAGGAGCCACAGGGCATACGTCCTCTGTTGTGCTCTCTTGGTGATAGAGTCAGTGTTGTTCTCCCATTTTAGGTATTGGGAGATGGTGGTTCCCAGGAAGGGCCTAACTGTATTAAATGTCGAGCCGTGGATACTTGCTGCACTGTGATCTGACCCGAGAATAAAGGTGACTTGGAATTGATGCAGGTATTTCCAAAAGGTAATGAATTAGCAACTACGGCCGTTCCTCAGCAGCCCATCAGCATCTTAGCCCGTGTACACTGTGTTTGTATACGTGGTATCCAGCGCCGCCTGTCCGGACATATACTAGATGGGTGTGTGGGATATCCTTAGATACCATCTGGCATTTTCCAGAATACTTTCTCAGAAACCTGATGGTACTCAGAAAGCTTTTAGCGCTGCTTAATATCTGTTTTTTCCCTTGTTGTCACTTTCTACTATTAGCCCGTGGTGTCAGAGCATCATTTTAGCATGTCTGACATGGTTGCCTATTCAGTTTGCAATTTTCTGACAATACGTTGGGTTCAGCCGGGGGAATTTTTTCTTTTTTTTTTTTCTTTTTCAAGGAGCTTCTTTCAGGTGTAAGCAGAGAATACTGCCGGCATGCCAATCAAAGCGGAGCCCACCTCTCCTGTGTGCTTAAAGGGTGCTAAAGGCTCTTACTGGCACTCTGCTATCGTTCAGTTGCAGCAGAGGGGGTAGATGGCTTCACGTCTCAGCGTCACCTTCACTTATTAAGACACTGCTGTCTACTATTTGTACGGTTTTCTCTAAATTTAGGACAGTAGAAAATAGTTTCCCAAACATATTCCCCCTGTCTTTTAACTGCATCTCAAAGATAGGGCCGTTCAGAGCCTGAGGCAGAAAACCATAGGGCACAGGGTAGGGGGCACTCTGGACGGGATGCCAGTCCATCGCATGACACACACATTCAGACACACATTTTGTCGCACATTATGGGCACATTAGAGATGCCTAACCCCCACATCTTTGACTGTGGACGGAAATGGGGGGAGCTGGAGAAAACCTGCCTAACAGTGAGTGTGGGATTCAAACACCATCCTTACTGGCATCAGGACATAGTGCTAAATATTAAGTCACCATGCCACTGTGTGTATATCTGAGTGTGTTTTGTGTAGTATGTTTGTATATATTGTGTGCCTTTTACACCACAGCAATTAAAATCTCTTGTCAACCCCCCCCCCCTTCTGTTTTGTGACCCCCCACGGCAAGCCTCAGAACCCTAGCGACCCAGGCAGCTTCTCCGAGCTGGACGTCCTGCTGTTGGCGGGGACGGTGGGCCACATGCTCAGCCTAGGGGCCAGCAGCTTCATCGAGGAGGAGCACCAGACCTGGTACTTCCTGCTCAACACCCTTTGCCTGGCCATCTTCCAAGATGTCTGCCGCAAGTACTTCCGTGAGAAAAGGCCCCGTTCTGATGAGGGTGCTTGGCTGGCCACCGGAGACAAACTGGTCCAGTCTGGTTCCTCAAGGAGGAAGTGGCTGGCCCTGGCCACACCCCTTCTGACCCTAACTTGCTGCCGCCTCCTTCGTTCCCTCAACCAGACGGGGGTACAATGGGCGCATCTTCCAGACCTGGGACACTGGCTCACCAGGTAAGAGCCACGGGGATGTTGGGAAATTAGCACTAATTAGGAACCTAGAACATGCCACCAGGGACACTGTGCCCCCCCGATAGATTAATCCATCTTACAGCCAAGAGTTAATCTTCATGTGGACCTATACTCTACGCTATTAATAAAGGTCATGACTCAGCAAATGTATTTATTGTGAATAACTTGTGATCCCTAGGGCTTTGAATTGAGGTGTCTGTTGAAGATCTGATGCAAAGATACTACACATTGTGTCATGTTCTATACGTGAGCCTCTTGCCACATTCTTGTCTGAATCCAAGATTTTTTTTCAGTTCATTTTCATCTACCCTATTAGGAGATTTGGGTTTTCATTTACTCAGTTTCTACAACAGGTAATGGGCTTTTCCACGAAGAACCTGTAATTCACCTCTCCACGAGTTAAAAGTGTTCAGAGAAGAAGCACACAGCCGTTAACCAGACATATCACTGTTTTCTCAGTCTGTTCTTTCAGGTAAAAGCCCAAATGGATTAAGTGACTCCTTTGTCGAGTCAAATCTGTTTAGTTCCTGCATTTCCAAAAACTGTGATCCTCCCTTACGTTAGCCTCTGTCGGAGCATTGTTCAGACCCCGAAGCCGTTTGAATCCTAGAAGGTCTGTCAGCAATCACTTGAGCATGTCTGAGCTTTTAGAGGCAAGCTTTGAGATTTATCCCAAAAACCCACAGCTCACCCTCTCTCCAAAGTCATCACTGCACGACACTGCGGACGTTTCACTCTCTAATTAGCATAGAACCAGCAATGAACTGCCTTTATTAGATTATGCGGGACTGATTGTCATCCCTGCTTCATTTTACATCCCTTTCCTTAAAAGGTTGTTTTGTGTAAACACCCAGCAGGTCAAGCTGGGAAATCATAAGGGAACATGGAGGCTCAGTGTGTAACACTGTTGCTTCACACCTTCAGGGCTGGGGGTTCGAATACAGCCCCTGATCTCTGTGTGAGGTTTGCAGGTTCAGGGTTCCTCCAGGTACTCCATTCAGCGTGTTCCCCAGCTTTGTGTCGAATGCTGCGTACAGCAGGCTCCTGACTCCCCATGACACTGACCAGGATAACAGACTAGAAAATAACACTAGAATTTAGATAGCACTTATATCTGTTGTTCCCTCTGTCAATGTGACCACATTTTCAAGAGTTACGAGTCTGTATAGCAGTTATAATGCAATAATGAATAGAAATCCAGTTCTTCACCTTGAACTAACAGAAGAACGCTGTGGTGCACGCTGAGAAGGGCCTTCAAAACAAGGTGGACACGGACCTAATTAGTGGCTTCGTTCAGTTGCTTGCCGATTGACCCCGATGGACACTGTGGCACGATGTGTGGATCCAGAAGAGGGATGCACTGCTTTAAAGTGATCATTTGAGAGTTTGGGGGACAGCGGGAACATTCATTTGAATGCCCAGCAGTGCAATGTACGCACCCACAAGTGTACGACTGGAGTCTCACCAGAGCCACTGGGATAACCGTCCTTAGGGAATTTATGGATCCGAGACAAGAAGCAAGACAGGCCGGCAACAGACATCCAAGCTTTGTAACCAGTCCACAGTCAATCCGTGGGACGGTTTTGAAATGACTGCAGGTAGCCTGGGGTGTCAGGTTCCTGTGTTTTACCCGTATAACAGAGTAGTGGCTGAGAGTGTCCGCTTTATACTACTTTGACCGAGACCTCGTAATTAAAGACCGGGGTTCAGTCAGGATCACCCCTTCAAGAAACATGTCACTGAGCTACATAATGAACTCTCCTTCTAACCACGGCCATAAGAAGGCTGGCTTACATTTAAAAATGTGTATCCTTTTATGTAGATCTGCTTGTGCTGTCTAGTTGGATATAGTGGTCATCGTGACCCTGCACTGCACAAGCTGTTTGAATGTATGAATGGATGGATGCATGAATGGTGCTTACGGACATGAAGAGGTAACCTTTGAGCTTGTGTGAATCACAGAAATTCATGTTTTACCTGGATGAAGTTTTTGGTCTAACAGGAGCTATTCTCAAACTTTTGTAGGAAGTAAAACTGTTCTAACCTTGTATTTCAGTGCTGTTCTGTCAGTGCTCATTTAAATAGCTAAATCAGGAATACAGTGCAGTGGAAGGACTAGCTCATCAACAGGCCTCCGTGCAAAGCATTATACCCTAAGTGTTCAATACGAAAAGGTCAGGCCCTGTTTGATGGAAGCAGCATAGTTTTTTTTTTTTTTTTTTGACTGGACAGAGATCAGTTATGGGTGGAAAATAGCTGAACGTTCCGTCTGAAATATTTGTACAATGCTACAGCAAAGGAGTAGGGGCAGGATAAAGTTTATTAAGGGCATCTTGTGTCACCAAGGACAAAGAGTTATTGTGAGGAACTTTTGAACTTCTGGCCTTGAGCTGATTGAAGGAAAACTGGGCCTTGGTGTCTTGGGATTGACCGTTTGTCCCCTTTATTGCTTAGTGACCCTCACTCTCAGCTACTCATTGACCTTCAGATAATGCTACTTTTTTAGCATCTCCACCATTTTTTTCTTGCTATGTTTAGCCCTGGAAAGTGGTTATTGCGGCACCTGGGAGAATTGGGAGATGGCCTCGATAAGATGAGAACAGTCTGTTATTGCCGTGAGCTGGGGCTCCTGTGTCGCCGGAATATCAAAGTTCTCCACTGTTTTGTCTTGTTTTGTTTTTTTTGACAGTCTTCTCATGACTTGCTACGTTGACTCATACTTACGTTAAAATACCTGAATGATAGCTTATGAAAATACACTGTTTCACACAGTGGTAGTAATGCTGCTCTTGCTGTGGGTCATGTGCTCCTCAGTAACTCACATCAGAAGTCATAGTGGGGCCAGTTTGCCTGATCACGTGCATTTGGGCCGCGGGAGGAGGCCAAAGTTCTTCTAAGAAACACAGGGAGAAAGATGTGAGCTCCACACCCAGACAGAGCCAGGGGATGATGCCAGTCGTCCATGATGAACGGGTAGTTGAGTACAGGGCTACAGGTCCCTTTCTGTCAGTTACTCTAGCGAAGACCTCTTGTGTCTCTTCGTTTAACGCCAGCACGTTTTTCTTCAGCAAGAATATCTGGGCAGGAAACAGACGGCTGTATGAAACTGAAGTGGACAGGGTGCCACTGTATCATCGTGTACTCTGTATCCCATTCTCTATCGACGGCCCCCCCATGGCGACAAGCTAAAGCTTTGGTGTCCCTATGAGGAGGAGTCGCCTTTGTGGTGGTTTGGAGGTGGGGCTGACGTGGTGCTCCCTCCCCAGGAAGAGAGAAGATGGCCTGTGTTGACAGCTGTGTGCCCGCCTTGTCTTGACACTTGCTAAGAAGTGCCTCCTTGAGTGTCTTTGGCTTTCCTCTGCCCAGCATGATTAGATTATTGCCCTATCTCTAGGTCCACTTCAAGTTGCTTGCTGTCTCTGATTGTGAGGATTACATGGCACTCTGCCAATTCTGCCACAGCCGTCGCTTTAATTGTTGTTAAATAGCCTGTGGCCTGCAACCCAGCCACCCAATGATGACCTGAACATGGTCCGAACATGGTCCCATAGATGCTACCACGCTCTATTAGAACAAGGATCTAACAGTGGGCCTTTTGGTTCAGCTGCCACCAGCACATTTACTTCATAAGTGTAAGTTGTGGTTCTGTGTTTATCAAAAACCTTTTAAATAGATGCACTCATAAATCCACTCCTTGGCTGCCATTCGACAAGGAGCCAGTGGGTGGTCAGGTAGATCTTGTGTCGGGCAGCCAAGAAACGCATACAGAATTTTTTAGCAGTGCGATGGGTCATTCTGCTACTTTGGCAAAACATGAGAAAGGCAATCATTGCAGTCACTGATGCTGGGGATGTGAAAATGCTACTAAGCGTCTTTGAACTAAGTACATCAGCACTATTGTTGTTTTTTTTTTTTTTTGTCTTTGAGCTGCCCTGGGGGGAAGAGAGATATCGCTAAATCTTACTCATGCTAAAAATATAACAATGGAGTTACCATGCGCTTTAATGTATTTGCTTTTCTCTGATTGGCCTGCGGATGTTTGTCTTGTTGTTTGTTCTTTTCCCCATTGGTCGTTTTCTTGCCTTTCTCTCTGCAGCTCCGAGCACAAGGTGGCGCTGTCCCTACTTGCAGTTGCCTCCCTGGTGTTTGTCTTCATCCTGGTCCATCCCCGCTGCTCCCCGGTGTCCAAGATAGCCCTGGCTCTCGGCCTGCTGGGAGTGTACAGTTACCGGGCAGCCGTGGGCACCGTGCTGTTCCCATGGCAACAGGATGGTCGCGACCTCTCCAAGTTAGTTTGGGAGTCTGTGGTTTCAGCAGCCTTGCCTCCCGTACCTCTTTCTTTGTTGTGTTTTCTGCATTTCTGTTATTCTTCTGTACCACTATCAGCTTATATTTTGTTTTTCTTCCCAAGTAACAAGACAATCTTTCTTCCAGAGATCCTTGTATACGTACGAGTACAGTAGAAAATAGAAGTTGTTCGCAAATTTCTGCATGATTCTCATAGACATTTGTGTCTTTACTTTCCTCCAACTGGAATGGTCAAGTAGTCCCATCATAGGTACCCCCCCAAGGGATTTCTTGGGCAACATGACGCACTTTGAGAAGAGCAATATTAGGTTATTTTACCTCAGAGTCAAAAGCAGATGCAGCTGTAGGGCAACCAGAAAGACAAAATCCCTAACCTTCAAACACATCCTCTAGGCCTCCTCACCCCCGCTGTACCAGGGATACAACCTCTGTTATGGGGCTGAGATCGCTTTGGCTCTGGGGGAAGGGCCATGGCGTTGTGACGGTGAATAATGCTGACCACGCATGGATCAGTCTACGGACACGCTAACACTGGCATTCACACAGATGTCAAGTTCACCTCTCTTGTGTGTGTGAATTAGCTCTGCTATCGCACCTAAATCTAGGCCCATCTGCACACTTCTCTTTCACTTAAAGTGTCTTTGCTAGTTTGTATCCGTACTCAGAATCAGTTTTATTAGCCATGTATGTGCAACATACAAAGAATTTGACTCGGTGAATTCACTCCGATTATAAATATTGAACCAAACAGCAGGGATAGAGGATAGAATAGAAATGATAAATATGAACAGAAATGTTAATGTCCAAGTAAGGCAAGATATATAAAATGAAAAGTAAATGTAACGTGCAGAGTTCAGTCGTCCAGAGGGAGCTAGCTGTACCGGTCAGGAGTTGAGCAGTGCAAGTGCTTGGGAGAAGAAGCTGCACTTGTGCCTGGGATTGGTGGTCCTGATGGATTGAAAGCATCTCCCCATAGGGAGAACTTTGAAGAGTTCGTGACCAGGTTGGAAGGGGTCTGCGATGTTCCTGAAGCAACTTGCAAAGCTGATCTAACCTTGCTCCCCCCTACCCACAAAGTTTTCATTCAGCTGTGACCACCTTCGGTGTGACCTCCATTGTATAGGTTCAACCCCAGCTAGCAGACTACAATGCCAGTGGAGCTCTGGAGCAAGACAATGGAAAATTTAACGTGAGGCTCCTTGTTTTGCCTCACGGCCTGGAGTAACAGCAGCAGATTGTTAGTTGGGGTGTGACAATCCACAGGGACCATCGGAAATATGAGAGAGGGTAACTGGGCTGGAGCTGTTGCACACGTGGCGTCCTGTAGAGAGGAGCCGGAAGGAAATAATCAAATGAGTGTATGACTTGGCCACCTGGCAGTCTGTGAGGCCCACAAGGCGGCATGGAAATGCAGTAGTCAGGGAGAAAGAACTGGAAACTAAACACATCACTTTGAGAACTCATTACAGGCTCTGGTCTTGAAAGTCAAGCTTTTGTACTGTTTGTTTACCAAATGAGCGACAATGAAGTCCTACAGATGAGGTTTTCAACACGCTTCCCGAAGGCTCCTCACACGGACTCCAGGAAGTTCTGCGTCACGCTTCCGTGTTCTTGAATTTACAAAGTCAGCCAGTCTACATGCTGTAGTTTTTGGCGAGACCTCCGTAGCTACTGTATCGAATTGATGCCGTAGGCCTATCCAATAGTGCTATCCATTACCCTTAAAGGAAAAGCATTGCTTATAGTCACAAAACGTCACCAAAAATGTTCTAAGACATAGATCCTAACACGATTTAACTCAAACTCTTTGAATACCACAGTTTTCTGCTTTTATACGTGTGGCATAACGAGTTGTAGTAGCATTTCTGATATTTTAAAGTTAACGTGAAGCTGAGCTCTCACGGTGCATTCTGGAAAAGTGTTGCTTAACAACTTTTTCACAATTGTAATCAAAAATTGATTTGATGCAGCTGTGTAAAAGGGATGAAAATTATAGACTTAATTAACTCGATCGTGGGTCGTGTTGATACCTTATTTACTCATGTTTATTTATGAAGACCCTCATCAAGATGAAGATGAATTCCCACCACAGAGGTTTGCAGGTGTGCCGAAGCGGAGGGTCCGTGGAGAACGCGTGGAACCGGGGAGAACGATGAAAGTCCCCAGTTAAAGGGAAAATTCCCACCACCGTCAGTGTGAAATGTGTAATCAGTGGGTCCCGGTCCGGTTTATCATTGCCTGCTTGCAAAAAAAAAAAAAAAAAGCAAACACGAAGATGGAATATAATTCATTAACATCCACTCTCAGCACAGTAATCCTCAAAATGGAACATACAACATTAGTGTGTGTCTGTGAAGCTGACGTGTTTGTGCGTGTGTTTTGTAATGCGTGTGAGAAACACCGTGTTCACATGTGTCAGACCATGCGGTTTACTTTTTCTGGTAGGCCAGCATAGAGGCTCTGCTAAGAGCAGCACTGACTCAGACCATCGCTCAGCGGAGGAGAACCTGCCCTCCCTCCTCGCTAACGCACCAGCAGGGCAGCGTGATCCAGCCGAGATCCAGGCCCAGTCGCACTCACCAGGGGTCTGGGGGAGCTGTGTCACCACGGAAGGTGTACACCTCATGCGCGTGTGTGTGTGTGTTTGTGTGTGCTAATTACACGAGAGTGTAATTTGCACTGGCATTTAAAAGCTGGCCATTCACCCTTGGTTTCATACAGCTATGATCGGAATCCCGTGACATTTCTCGTTGGAGTCCATGACGTTCTGTCTCCTTGCTGCTGAGACTGGTCGCCATGGTTACAATTTGGGCAGCAGCCCGTTGGGTTTTGAGGTGTCCCTCGCTGTTGTGGCGATGGTTCCGGGGCCTCACGTCCATGAGGATGCTGCTGTTCTAAACTTACCCAGAGGAAAGACAGTGGAGATCTCATCCATTACTTTGTACTTTATATTGGCTTCATGTGCCCCTTCAGCTCCTGTGTACTTGCGGTGGAGTAAAATATCTAGGGTTGCTGACCCTGAGTCAGTCTGCCCTGGCATGTAAGCCCCCAGGTGAAGCCATTATCTTGCTAATCAAGCTGATTCATCCTCCTGTCTCTACGCCACAGTACAGACTGTGGCCCGGCAGGGTCGAGGGTCGAGAACCCACCATCCAGAGTTACGGGGAACAACGACTAAGAGTCTGTGGGAGTCATGGAAACGTGGACGGGTTGGGTCTGCCTGTTCCGCCGGGCCTCTGACACGTTCGACACGAGCCGGCTGCTTAGCATGCACAGTCCGTTTCGGGCCGCGCTTCCCAGCTGGAGGGGAACGCATCCGCTTCGCTCTACGAGATAACGAGGTAGAAGTTCTCGGCGGTCGCGTCAGTCGTTTTGAAAGCTCACCGCCCGCCGGAGGGTCAATAAAGCGGCACACGGCTGAAACATGCCTGGCGCAGGTTTTATTACAGAAAAATGGCCACCACATAGCACTAATTCTGCTTGGGATTTAAAGTGCTTTTAACTACACAGCTGTCCAAATTCAAACGTTTATCTTTCCAGATTCCCAAAAGGTACACATCGCTCACGGCCGTACCGTCGTTTTCATGACACTGTTGGCTGAGTTGAATAAGTGGTAAAGAAGGAGAGATACGGTATAATTGGTGTCACGATGTTTTTCACACATCTGTGGAACTTTCGGCATGTCAGGATATATGAGGTGAAGCTGTATTCACTCTGGGCGAGACCTTGACATCGTTAAGGTGTCTGAAACAGCCCTTCTCTGTGACAAAACTGAAATGAGTGTCACTCCTCTCACGGTGGCCTGGGGGACGTTAGAAAGCATTCTGTGCACAGCCCTTCACAGAGAGACCGTCACCGCGTGCCTCCACGGTTACGTCAGCTGCATACTCGGCCGCGTAGACGACTCGAGGGTGTGAGCACATCTATCTTGGCGCTCGGTTTGTCGTGAAAGATTGATGCACCGTATTTCAATATACACTTCTTAATGGCTTTGCGTGGACATCTCAGGATAATGGATATATAAGATAAATAGTTGATGTTTGCCTTTTTTCCCTCCCCCCTCACCCTCTCCCAAGGGGCATCCTGGAGGCACGTTTCGTGTATGTGTTCGTGCTGGGCATCCTGTTCACGGGCGCCAAGGATCTGCTGAGGTCGCAGGTCATGACGCCAGACTCCAGGCTCAAGAGCAGGGGACTGTGGGAAGTGTACGGCGGTGTGGTTCTGCTGGCTGCCCTCGTTAGCAGGCCTCACAACCTGCCAGTCCTGACTGGCTGCCTGCTGGTCCAGACGGCCATGACCCAGCTCATCTGGAAGGACCTCCAGTACGACGCGGCACAGATCACCATCATGCACTATTGGTTCGGCCAGGCCTTCTTCTACTTCCAGGTACGGTCAAGAAGGGGCGGAGCCTCCTCAGCAGTGCCGCATCCACCATTCCCACTTCTACACCTCTTACACAGCTGCCACTAGGGGTCATCATCATGGATCTGCAGTCTCATTATCGTTAGTGTAATTCAGAACGACTGGGCCTCATACTTTACTAACTTATTTGTGATCCTCCCAGGGATTTGCGGAGTTTCGAGACGTTTATGAGTCTGTCTTGGTGAGGTGTCATTTGAGCTCACGAGTGTTCCACCTTAACGAATATTCTTTCCCTGCGTTTTAAGACGTACTTGACACTCTAGTTTGGGGTGTCGTTGATTGTTATTATATATATTTTTTGAGGAGAGCATTAATATGCCATTGCCCACTTATTACTGTATTAATCGCCCAAGCATGAAATTACAGGCCTGGATAAAGGGTCTCTGAACAAAAACTGGCCAAAGTTTTTGACTGATCAGAGGCTGCTCTTAATTGCATTGTTACCCCCCTTTCCCAGTTCCTACTTCTCCGGTTTCAGTAAATCTAAACAGACATCAGACGGCAGAATCAGGAGGTGAGGCATGGAATGGAATGGGGGGGTGATTGGCAGTTTCCTAGCAGCAAGCGAGATGAGTCCTAAAGTTTAATAATCAGGCACGATGCACATACGATAAAGCCTGTCCTTCCTCACATCCTTTTAAGCAACCTGTTCGTAGGCTGCCGGCTTTGATTTGCCTCCCATCCCCTCAGTGACGTTAGCCTCTCTAGCCTGGGCACCCTAGCAGTTTCCAGCAGTGTTGTTAGGTCACCCTGATTGTGCTGACCAGGTTGTTGTACTGCAGGGCAACTCTAATAACATCGCCACAGTGGACATCTCAGCCGGCTTCGTAGGCCTGGAGACCTACATGGAGGTGCCGGCGGTCCTCCTGACGGCCTTCAGCACTTACACCGGGCCTCTCCTCTGGGCTTTCCACCTGGTGTCCTACCTCAGCTCGAAGCAAGACAGGTGGGTCCTCCCCCTCCTCACAAGGTCGTCACCCGTAACCCTGACCCTCTTTCTCTCCACAGTGCAAAACTCTCATCATTTTGGAAAGAGGAAAAACGCATAATAAAATCACGTCCCTGAAGTCTAACCTTTCACACTGATAGTCTAGACTTTTCCTGACACGGTCCGTACAGAGAAGTGCCGACTTTTATTAAGGCATGTGAAAAGACTATTCATCTTTGGCAGCTATTCATTAACAAACCATTACAGAGGAATTACTGAAGATTATCTTACGCCGAGAACATGTGTTACTCTTCCCCAAAGAAACCGGCTGATTAATTTGCCTGTTAAAGGTTGGTTTAACTTAATGAGAAAGACAACAGAATGTCAGCCAAAGATCTAGGAATCCAGTCAAAAACCTGAAAGGTCTATATAAATGGAGAATGTGTCAGGAAGTGAAGCCTTTTTAAAATGCACTGTTTACTTTCCATGCTGAATATCTGATGGTCAGTGGGGAAAACGTGTGTTTTCTTGCAACGGCCTCCGTTCATGGAAGGGCTTCCAGTCCTCCGGTTTACCGAGACTGATAACCGGCCTGAATTGAGAATGGCAGGTGGCCCTCCATCTACGCCCCTCCCCCCGCATTATTTCAGCCAGGGCCACCTCCCCCCCGCCACCTCCCACCCCAAACAGCTACTTGTTTATCGGCATCACTGTACCTGTTCCACGTGACAGCCAAGGTAGAGGGCGGACATCCACAGTCCAGGTTAACCAAAGGTATTCGTCAATATTGGGAATAGTCACACATTCCATCCTTCCATATTCTCCACATGTTCTCTTCTTAATTAAAGTTTCATGAATTATTAAGTAGTAAATGGACTCCTGTGAAGTGGCAGCACTATGTTGTATCATACCTGCAGGGTTTGGGGTTCGAATCCCTCTGAATGAGTGTGGGACTTACAGCTTCTCCCATAGGATGCTGAGGTGTAGTTAGGTGTACGTGCTCTTTGATGGACTGATATTCCATCCAGGATGTTACCTGCTTTGTGCCCTGTGCTTCCTGGGATATGCTCTAGGCCCTTCTGCAGTCCTGTACAGGAGGAGCTCTTGGACCTTGAAAAGATAGTCAGCAGTATCTGGTGTTAAGTCAGTATCAGTATCAAGACTGAAAGGTCACTAAGCCGCCATATTTGCTATTCTGCACTGTCTTTCTTCTTAAGTTTATTTGATTTGGATTCAGCACAGAGTCATGATTTACACCTAAAATTCATTTTTGTTATTTTGTTGTTTCGCGTTCCTTAAATCCTCTTTATTGTCTTGACACTTTTGGCAAGCGCTTGCCTTTGCGAACGGTCACGTCGGAGTGCTCCATGATAAGCAGGAAGCTGGAACAGTGTCTGTAATCGACCTCTGGGTTACTGACCAGTAGGCGGGGCCTCTCCTTCCATGATCTGTCTGAAGCAGACGGGGGGGCATTTCTTGTTCATATTTTTCAGTTTTAAGGCCTCATCATGGCTCTCACAATGGATCCCTATTGTTTTGCATCTCTCTTCTTTTGCTCCACACTTTTCAAACTTGCCTACACTGCATTCCACTCCTCCGGGCCTGATAACGGAGACAAAGCATTGTAACTCAGAGTGATTAAATGCCTCTTCACATCTGGAAGGCTGTGCTTCCAGATGTACTTGACCAGTTATTGTCTTAGCCTGATGTTCAGGGTGTGGAAGAGGAATTGATCAAGCCGGGGGGAACTCGTTCCTTTAAGGGTAGCGGCCACACTTAGCAGACGAGCCGCTAATCAAAGCGCCGGACTGACTCGGCGCTGACTCGAGACCTTCCCACACCCTCAGTCCTTCTGGTTGCTGAGGGAATGAGGATTCGGAGGCAAGGGGGCGTTGCCAGGGTAATATTCACAATGTGTCTAACTTGATTGTGGCCATTCGTTCAGGGAATGAAATGAGGACTGGTGGAAGTGGGGGGAGGGGAGATGACCGTTGATACATATTAAATCAATCTGGGAGCGTTCTGATAGCATTCTAAACTGGGCGTGTTCTGATAGCGTTCTAATTTCTAAACTGGGCGTGTTCTGATAGCGTTCTAATTTCTAAACTGGGCGTGTTCTGATAGCGTTCTAATTTCTAAACCGGGCGTGTTCTGATAGCGTTCTAATTTCTAAACCGGGCGTGTTCTGATAGCGTTCCAATCTGGGCGTGTTCTGATAGCCTTCTAAACCGGGCGTGTTCTGATAGCGTTCCAATCTGGGCGTGTTCTGATAGCCTTCTAGTCTCCGGCTCTTCCACATAGGCAGAGATTCACGTGCCTGCGCTCATGAGCTTTCCGAGTCACGGTTTCCACGGGTGCTGTTTTGAAGTTACGGTGGAACACTCTCAAGCGATCACGTTATTAATATATACGGGCTTTGACACACATTCTAGGGACATCTATATGTTTGTCCACTTTATGCTTCCCGGAGAGCTGACACTGTTTATTAACGTGAGAGATGATGCTGGTAGGGCCATGGTTGCCGTGTGACCGCCGTACTGCGTAGCTTCGCGGGACGCCAGCCCTTGTCATCCTCTTTGCTTTTTCCAAAGAGAAACCTGCTCATGCAGTCTATTTCATTTATTATTTATGACCTCCCCACCCGCCTTAACATTTCTGCATAACAGAGCTGTTGTGGATTCCAAACAAGATGTTTGTTCCCCACAAGTCAGCACTGCAAAATGGGCGGAGAATGCAATTTTTACAGCTTGTTGGAGGTTGCTGAGTCTTTGATATCATTCCTCTGCGCCTTGGTATTTTGTGGCATTAAAACTGTGCAGGGGAAATGTTGGGGACCATGGATGGTCTCCTGAGCCTCATTGATCTGCCAGTGTGATGTTTAAACCCCCTGAGGTCATGTTTCCCCCTTCGTGTACCTTGGTCCTAAGAGGATGCATGCCATTTTACTGTTAATAAACACAGTTCAGAGTGTTACAGGTCACAATCCGTGTCTGCCACTTTGGTGCTTTCCCCTCTCTCTCTTTTTCTCTTTCTCCCTCTCTTTCTCTCTTTTTCGCTTTCTCTTTTTGTCTCTCTCTCTCTCTCTCTTTCTCTTTCCCTCTCTGCACACCGGGCCTTAATGGTAAATGTCCCTGTGTTAATTGCCCACGCCATAGAATGATTGCGGCTAATGAAATTGGCTAACCTGCAGTGGCAGCGTGCCGTGTTGAGGGATGTCTGCCCAGCAGCTGTGTGCTGTGACCATATTCCTTGTGACCGATGACTGAAAGCCAGCGATAAAACACACCCCGCGCTCAGGGGCCTCCCCACGATGGCAATAATCATACATCAGGTTCATAACGTATCGAAATGGGGCTCGCCTCGTTTTTCCACAACACACAAAGTGCTTTATTGTTACACCGCCGCAGCAAGAGTTATGCAGACATTGTCATGTTAAGAAATGTATGAAATGCTGAGGTAATGAGAAAAAAAAAACACTTGGATGCAGAATGCAAGCCTTCAGAATAAAAGATTTCCAAACAAGGTTAAGCAAATCTGAGAGACAGAGCACTGAATTCGTTGTCTACGCCAAGAGACAGGCAAAATGGCTGCCTCTAAGCACCAAATGATTTTATGAAATGCAAATTTTTGCGGCGGCAAAAGGAAAATCAGATACATGTCGGGAGTCTGCTTATGGCTGGAATTGTGAAAAATCTTTCGTTTCTGAGATTCGACGAAACAGTTACACAGAGACGTTATAACATAGTGACTGAGAGGCCCAGTGACCCAGGCTGCAGGCCCTGTTATGACATCATAATGCACATATGCTCCCCCAGTTTAATTATGAATTACAATCAAGGGCCGAGCTTTAAAAATAGCCACCAAAGTCAGACTTGCAGCTCCTTTATCCTGTAATACAGAGCATCTTTCCGTCCCCCATAGCGGAATCAAAATTTTGTCCTTTCATTCTCTGAATGACTCTTACCTGTAGACTGAATGTCGCACGTATTTAATTGCTAGACACCTCCAAACCCTTATAGTCTGCACAACCACAAGGGTTTTAACATGGTAACATGATTACAAAAGCGGCACTGTGTTCCCGCTAGGTTGACGTTGCAAGTGTGACAGCTCCGCTGATTGTACGAGACAGTCCCTGACAGACTGAGGACCCAGCCCAAAACATTCCCTGATCACTGTTTTGAAGTCAACTATTCTGAAACCCATTTAAGTAGAAAGTCAATAAAATATCATTTAATATAGAACATTTTTTCAGCAAGAAAATATTTTGATAACATGAGGAAAACCAAGTATGCTCCCTCCTATAAAGACGGTGATTGAATAATAGTTTTGTGAAGTGTGAATAAAAATGCACTTCACAGACAAGATCACAGTTACACAGGAGAAAAGAGAGATGATCATGTCTGGTAACGATCATAATCATTCAGTCGCTGGGGGCAAAGCAGCCAGGAGAAGACTCATAACCCTCCTTTGAATATGGGGGATATTGCGCTAAGCCCGGCCTTCGGTCTGTGGTGGATGTCATTACCAAAGAAGCTATGAAGTATTTACGTTCAGTCGCATGCAATCGCGATAAAACCAAACGGCTGGCCTTCCATGTTCTTCCAGTAGCAGGAAACGCTGTCAGGCACAGTGCTAAAATATGCATACAGGGGTATGAATCACGTTAGCTTTTGATTCCATACATGCTGTAAATCCTGGGGGGGAGACACTATTTCAAAATTGCGTCAGTTATAAATCCAAAGCTCAAAGCAGTACTTTCCAGTCACAGGCATATCATTTCCTCCCATTAGGTTCGTAACTGCATGTTAAACTGATATGAAATATCCCAATTAATGTTGTGTGGCTGTAATTTTCTTGTGTTTCATGTGTAATTAACTCATTTCTGCCTTATGAATGTTTAAAACGATATGCAGCAATGCCCTGTTATGAAAACAAGTGTTAAAGAAAAGGAGTTTTAAATGTGTGACATTAATTACAGAGCACGACCATAGTCTGTAATTGTTAATTAGTGATGTTTTGACGCTCGCCGTGACTTCCTCTGCAGTCACTCTGCACCTTTGGGCAGGCGCCGTCTCTGCTGCAGCCGACGTTCAACGTTTGACATCGCTTGTAAGTGACAGCTTGAACCCTAGTCACCTTCGGCCTCGACACACACCGGAGTGTGGCTGATAAATTAGGTGGAGGTGGGGCTGAGGGGGTCGCTCTGGAAGGCACTGATGGAAGCATCATTAGAGACCCGTGGCTTCTGCTGACTCCCCTCTGTTTCGGGTCCTTTCATGATATGGCGAGAACAGGCCAAGGTCCCGTCTATCTTGACACAAAATGAGTTTTGCTGCTGTGGCATACTCCTCATTACAGTAACTCCTTCTCTCAGGAATACAGTTCCCTTGAAAATGAGTGGAGCCATTTACTAGCCCAGCTGTACCAGAAACCCATAGGCAGTACTGTAAGGGACCTCCTGATTGGGCTTCCTTGATAAACCCCATGCCTGGTGATGTACTGTAAGGGACCTTTTGATTGGGCTGCCTCACTAAACCCCGTGCCTGGTGATGTACTGTAAGGGACCTCCTGATTGGGCTACCTCGATAAACCCCGTGCCTGGTCGCGTACTGAGCTTTCTGATTGAGTATCATTGGTCCCTAGATTGTGTGGCAGCAGCCCATCTGAGGGAGCTCAACCAGGAATCCTGCTCCCTTTTGCACCAACCCACTGCTGGCAAAATGGCTGCCACTTCAAAGTACCGGCAAGTCTCTAAGCTCCTCAGGTCTTCACAGTTCCTGGTGGGACTCCACACTTTCTTTCACCAAGGTCGGGGAGGGCCAGAGCAGTGATATTTCGAAGCGCTGTCTGATCTTATGATAACTCAGCTTATGTCCCTGATCTGTTACCAACCAGTGTGCCACCAGGAGGGCCTGCGGCTGCCCCATACAGTAGATCCACGAAACATGGAGTTCTCCAACCCCCTGTTTGCCGATTTGTTTTGTTTTTATTTGGGAATGAAACTGAGTGGGTCTCCCCTCAGCAAGAAGTAGGTCGCATGGGCCATGCCGTACATCACTGGCTGGTTTATTGATTTGCTGGGGGGGGGTTGGTACACATGCAGGCCCTGCAGCAAGAACAATGCAATCCGGACCTTCTGGATACCAGCCGGCTGCTACCTGTTCCCTCTGAAGCAAGAAATGGAGCCAGCATCAAAGACGAATGCTGTCGTCTCTGCTGGCAGGAGGCCGTCCTCCAACCTCGGGCCCGCACCTAGCCAGATCTCTCAGTCCATTAGTGGCCGAGCAGATTCAGCTCTACAGCCCGTTGTCAGAACAAGGCTGAGGATTGCTGGAGATGCTTAGTGTCCTGCGGAGCTGCTTGGAAATGCAGTATCACTGAAGGTCGACTAAGCCCCGCACCTCGCCCAGGGACACCGAGGCCAGATACGGGCCAGTGTCATTGGCCACCGTGTCACATGTTAGCACCTACTTGGATGCACCTTGCAAAACGCCTCAAACACGTTCACCGTCAAGGTGCTTCTTCCTTGGTCTTTTCAAACGATTACATACGAGGGTCCTGGCTGTCTTTGTTTTTCTTGTCCAAATGACAGCTTAACAATGGTTAACAGGTTTCTCATTATTGCCATCTTGCCGGCAGATGACAAAGAAAAATCGTTACGTCGCCCTGCCACTCATTCTTTCATTCCCCAGTCTGGTATTTTAATAACACAGCAGCTTCCAAGGGACCCATTAATGCAAAGCAAAGGACGGAATCGACTATGTGCATTTGAGGAGGGTATGGGAGCATCACTGTTCTGCAGACCTTGTCTACGCTGCCCACGGTTTATACTGTGGGGCGGGGGCTCCTCATGTGGATGGCAGTTAAGGTCAGCGCATGTGGCTGCTGACAGGGCTGACCTTCTTTCCCCGAGGGCCACCATCCCCAAGCTTTCGACGATCTTACTTTAGCTCCCTGGATTTGGCTTTGTCCACTCAAAAGCACCATGGCAACCCATGTCGATCTTTTGATGTAGAGGCCCAGGACTGTAGGACAGATTCTCTGCTCTTAGTTTTCCCGTCCTCTGCTTTGATCGTGCTAACATTGGCTGTTTGTCACCATTCTTAAGGACAGTAATGTTAAACGACACTGAAGGGAGTTTGAAGTAGGGTGTTGCCGTGCTGGCTCAGTGTTGTCGCTCCTGAAACAAATTTAACTTTTATTTTCTAGCGCGATTAGAAAAGTAAACCATTAAGTGAGTCTGATTAGGTTTAATCAAGATCTCTGTTTGTCGCATTATAGGCTAGGTCGGAAACCTTGCTCACTGCTTCTCATTGTAACGATCAATCTTTTCATCTTTCTTTTGGCTCTGATTAAGTGTGTGTGTCTGTGTGTGTGTGTGTGTGTGTGTGTGTGTGTGTCTGGCACCTAAGATGATGCCCCAGAAAGATATCTCTGACCATGTGACATGGAGCCAGCCAATCCCAGATCAGCTTGAGGACACGGAGATGCTCCCAGGTCTCACTCTTTCCCATGCCTCTCCCCACAGCGGCCCCGCGGCGGCCTTAGGACATGGCTGCTACTGCCTGGCGCTGCTGCGCTCCATCCCCGCCGTGGCCTACATCGTCCTGGTGACTGCCCTGCGCTACCACCTCTTCATTTGGAGCGTTTTCTCCCCCAAGCTGCTCTACGAGAGCGCACACACGCTGGTGACTGCTGCCGTCTGCCTCTTCTTCGCTGCCATGGACCAGAAGCCCGGCAGCAGGCCCTAGGATCGGCGAGGACGCAGGATCCCTGTGGCTGCCATGTTCCCATGACCTTCCGGCTTGTACCAAACCCATACAGCTGGGGCTCCCTCTGCCTGCCCCACGGCTAAATTTCAGGATTCTCCTTTGGCATTTGTCTTTCCAGCAGCATTCGACTGGCTGCCTCTTTGGCAGCAGTGACGGTTTGCAGGCAGCGACCCGCAGGCAGACGTGATTTCGCCTCTCGTCAGGATCTCACTGCATGGCATTTAAAAATGGGCTGAATCTTGCACATGCAGCAAAATTGATGAATACCGTGCAGAGCTGTGATGTAACAGATTAGAAATATATTCATAATATATTTTTATTTTGTTCATGAAATTTGAAACGGCTAGAACCATAGGACAGGTGAAAATATTATTTAGGTTAATGTCTGGAAAAATTATGACCAGAACAGTCTGCCAAAGTAAATGAAGTGATTTTTTTTTTCTTCTTGACATATACAATGTTCATAATAGAATTCACCAAGTATGAAAAATACAGATGTGCCCAAATTCATATTTCTCCCCATTCGTTCTCGTTAGACAGCGGTTTGCTTAAATGGATACAGGGTTATCCGGTCCATATTTAGCACAGCCTACTGTGAGTGTGACTGTTCATGCAAGCTTTATGCAAAAGACACAATGTTTTTAAAAAACCAGGAAAGGGCTCTTTTTAAGCTCAAACTATCTATGCAGTCTTGAACGGTCCATTCTGTAAGAAGGAATCTATAAGCATTTATTTATTAGCTGGTGTATATTTTATGTATGAATTATAGGATTATTTCTCAATGATTGAAAAAAGGAGGATCTCTCAAGGGCAAAGGAGGGAGAGTGGCCTGAATTCCAAGCAGAATGTGGATGCACGGCAGCCGTCTGTTAGACGTGACGAATGTGCGAATCGGGCAGCTGGCCACGATTAACGCACACTGAACCCAACCACCCCGTCGTCGGACCTCCTATGTTTTGCCGACTCCCGCACCATCAGGCGGCCTCATTAGCCATAGGTTACTCAGCAGATTCCCTCCCTCACACATTTGTTTATGCATTCTGTTTGGATCACTCTCCAGTGCCCTTCCTGCTCCCACTTCCTTCTGGCCCGTAGGGCACCTGCTTTCATGTTCCTGAGGGGTGAGTAGGCAACGGAGTCTGTCGCTACCTCCTACCCCAGGGTTGTTGATTAGCATATGGGTGGTCTCCTCTTACCTATAGAAAGCATCACTGTCTCCTAAGGTGAATCATTTGGGGGTGGGGGGGATGTTTCTCTTGCTGCTTTATCTGGGCTTGCTGTTTACATTAGCGGTTGCATTTCCTGCCTGCAAACGATGGCATGTTTAGCATGCATGTTGATGCCAAGTGCAACTGTCACTGTCTTCCCTACCATAAATACGAAAGGGCTACAGAAAGACATATTTCACCAGGCACCAAATTTCTTAACTGGGATCCCAGGTTCTCAGCTCATTTCGTGGTGGGGGTATTCACAAGCATAAACACGGGTTCATTTTTAACTGTGACTCATCAAGGGGCGGTTCTCTGTCTCTGCTTCTCTCGTTTGGAAATATCACAAGTCAAAGCTTGGGAACAGAGGGTGGGGTTTATAGTCCTCATCTATCAAACACTAAATGCCCAGTGGCATCATGATTTGTCCACATTGTTATGACACTGTCATTTTTATGAAGTCCTGTGACACGTTTTTTAGGCTCTTGTTTTTGTTTGGGGTGGGGGTTAGCATCTCCTAAGGGGCATCTTAAAAAGACCCACCCCGCATATTGGCCCCCGTCACCCTGAGGGTCGGCACACACTGTTTCTACAAGAATACCTGTGGTTCAGGCAAATTAATGGCTGCAGCAGCATGTCTCTGCATCTGGGCTTGTGGGAAAAGCAGAGAAGATTTAGTTCCCTGTAACCTAATGATCTCAAACCAGAAATGAAATGCGTCACCATTGAAAGGTTGTGATTTGGGGGGTACAATACCAATAAAACGACCTGTGCTGCCAAGCTTCCAAGGCGGCAGAAAGGAGGCTGCCCCTCCATTGCGCTCAAAGTCCGTTCCTGCTGCACGAGTGCCAGTGCCGAGCTCATTTGCATATGATAGAGCCACTGAAGCCAAAGTAATCATTTCACGGCATGGTTGCCTGGGCGGTGCTGACATTCCTGCTCTCCCAGGAGGCAGATTTACGAGTTCCGGCATCATCTTTGAGAGCCAAGGATTGGATGGGCGTCAAAGGAGACGGCTAAAGAAGAGGAAATCGACTCGTTCTCTCGGCTCGTGACCTTAAATCGGAGTTATGGGGTTCGTAAGGTGGGGGAGGGGATAGAGGCTGGATGATAGAACATGCTGGAATTTCTCTGCCATGCTAATGAAGGATCGACTTTGGATGGGAAGACTATGACAGTGTTCAGGATTCTCTGCTAGTGTCCAGTTAGCAATCAGGTCAGGTGACAACCCTTCACCAGCCCCACCCTGCTGCCCCATTACCCTTTGCTTTCCATGATGACCCAACTGCCTGCACACCCTTTGTGGGGGGGAGCTGTTCTGGCTCTGAGTTTGGGAGATTAGCTGTTAGCTGAGAGCTTTCGAATCACCTTAGCCGTGCTTGGTTTTTGTCACCTAGCAGTGGGATTTTTCATCTTACTGATTTCCAGCTGAGTTTTGTGTGCTTCTGTTTGTTTTTTTGTTCAGGTTTTTGTGTCTCACCGTTTTTATTTATTTGTGCTGACTGTGATTTGTGTTGCCTATATTTTAATGGTTTATCATCTTTCCACTGGATTACTTTGGGAATTTTTTTTTTATTGGGGTTCGTCCGTATTGATGTATAATGATGGAGAATACAGGGCGACACTGCAACCATTAAGCTTCATCTTGCTTTATTCATTTAAATTAATGTTCTCAATGGGGTTTATGAGATATTGTGTTGAACAATAACCGTTTGTTTCCTGCCGTTGTCGCATTTTGTTGTCAGATGAGATACCAGCAGCATTGTGGTTCCCCACTCCCAATAAAATGACTTTCACAGTCTGGATGGTTTTGTTTGCTACACGTAGTTTCTGAGGAGTGGAAGATTGATTTAAGCACATATCAGACCATAAGTGCTGCGGAGTAGTACTCTCTCTTTCTTCTTTCACTGGGTGTCATCAAAGGGAAAAATTTTTGTGACTAAGAGGGAAGCGTATGGCTCAGCCTAACATTTTGTTGTGCAGGAGGGAGACGTGATTAATTCAGTTAGATAGTAAGGTTATCAAAATGGACCATGTGGCGTAAAGTGCGGTCTTATTTAAAATGTGAAACGTAAAGAACAAGGTCATTCAGAGGTCATTGTTGTCTGATTACATGTCCGCCAATGGTCCCCGTTTTGAAAAGTCACATGTTCTTTTCTTTACATTTTTCCTTTATAATGGAATATTTGCCACCAAAGAGCAATAGTGGAATCTCAGTGGTCTTTTGCAATCTGTCTGTGATATTTAATATTCAAGAGTCACGTGACACCCTCGTCTTTGACACAGAATGTTCAGCCGGGATAACCGGCCACGATGTGGAGCCACATGATTAGCACCATGTCATTCAAGCTTTCAGCTTTCGTCGTGTCGCTCCTGAAGTGAACGATTCTGAAGGGAGGCTTGCAGCTTAATGTAAGAGAAGCTGGCTAACCTGCCCTCCCACCACTAATACCCACTTCAGCCTTCTTCATCTTCTCTGTCTAAAACGCCTAATGGCATTTAATGGTGGAAGGATAGGACCGTGTCAACAGGGGGGAGTCATCACCACCTACTGAACACCGGAATGTTTTTCCACGGAATTTTATAGCATATGACTGTCGTTCATATTAGTTGTCTGTGTAGGTAGCTAGGCAGTGCCTGTTTTACCCCAGTGTTTGAAGCCCTAAAGCATGATATCAGTGATGTCCATGTTTGCAGACTTTTAGGTCTGCTTCTCTACGAAGTCTCTGTCTGCTTGTTTGTAAACATCCGAGCGCTGCAACCAAATCAGACAATTCATAAGCATAGCAGAAAGGGGCCAGACTACAGGGGCCAGTCTGTCATGCATTATCCACACGAATGAGGGAGCCTTTTCACATTTGCATGTTAATCCAACTGAAATGAGACAAGCACTATAATGACCATGATGCAGGTTAGTGCGGGATGTGAGGTGTTACCTTCTCATTACGGCTCGCCTATAAATCACTGCGGACTGTGCCGAAAGTCAACATGAGGTTATGGCAACAAAACCCATTCGCAATGCTTCTCCTGCACACACCAGCACCATGTGACACGAGACTAAACACCAGGATTTAGTCACGTCTGCCTGAGGAACACCCAGGTTTTTTTTTTCCCCAATTTTTTTATTGGATGAAAAGGTAGCCAAATGTCACATTTGCAAGTGTGTCGTTTTAATTACAAAGTCAGCACCCCCCCTCCCCCATACACTGGTACACTGAGACTTAATGAGAGATTCAGGAAAGGATACTCTTTCGGATATTTTTATTGTGCTGTTTTTCCATTTATTTGGTTAATTTAGGCCTGAAAATCAGCTGGAATGTCTAACTGAGGAAATGAAATGGCCTCTGTTAGTAAAGCAGTTACTTTAGATCACAACCAGGCTCACCTTCGTTTCTTGAACCCAAGCCTTCAGATCACTAGAGACTCACCACTCCCATAGACGAGGCAGCAAGGTCTCTAGAGACTCAGAACAAAGTTTGGAGGAACCTGCGAGGGGAACCAGAGTGGGCCATTTTAAACCGTGCCCTCCGTGACCGGCTGTTCTCAAGCTTTTTTATCTGCTCTCAAATCAGGATCTCTGGGGCAGCTTCTTCCCAGGCACCATTCTGAGTCTCATATAGTTTATCACTTATAACCAGTGACGAGCCAGTTCAAGGGTAAAGAGATACCTGCACAGCTGAGGAAGCCCTGTCATATAATTACATTACCGCGTTCTGAGTATACAGTACTGTGCAAAAGTCTTAGGCACCAAAAGAAAATATTTAAGGCTATTTTTCTGGGCAGGACGTGTATATTTGCTCAGGAAAAAAAAAACAGTTTCACATTAGAATATATATACATTAACATTGTCATCGGACAGACACGGACCACCAGAGTTGTGGGTGCGACTACCAGAAGGAGTTTTGGTCATTAAACATCACAGCAGGACAAACATCACTTACAGGGCAGGTGGACATCGGGGCGGAACAGGGTAGTGTCACATGGTCATTCCCCTTGGTGGGTGGCAGCCTCCCTTACCAATGCCATGATCCAGCCTGCCCCAGTGGGTTCTCCTGCATGGGCCTAACGTTGACTTTCCCTCTCTGGCTTTCTCCTGCTCCTATATGCCGTGAAGTGGCTGATTGCTGACCGGCTCTAGCTTTAGTTTTTTCTGCATTCCCCGTGAGCTCTGGTGCTGAGGTTCAGGCAGTCTGGGAGGGTGGCACCCCAAGATTGCCACAGCATATAAAAATAAATGCCTATAAGAACACAGCTTGGGTTACCTCACCTCTCCTCGAGAGCAGCTCAGTCATTTCATGTATTTGTTCATTTTCACCACCAGCTGACCTTAGTTAACTTTATGAGATACTGATTAGCCAAGCAAGGTGTGTTCAGAGCTAAGTTAAACAAATACACGGGTATATTGGATGGATAATTTGCAGGGTACTTGAGGGGGTTTTTCGAAATATGTAAACTGACACACTTTAAAAGACATAAAGTCATAGTTTTACAGCAGCATAAACATGACATAACCATAGTCTTCTTTGCCTAAGACTTTCACAAAGTACTGTTGGTGGATTCTTTAAACTGAGCCTTTGTAAAAATGGTACCTCCTACCTTATTATCCACTTCATGCTACACCGTATAGGTCATATCTGGAAATACACTTAGTAGCCACTTTTTCTGGTACCCTTATGTAGTAAAAGAAGGACCCGCTGTTATTTCAAACCACTTTGATGAAAGGAGAGGCGCACCACCATTGTGGTGAGTTGTTATTTTTATACTTGCGTCCTTCCTGTTAGCATTAACGATATTGGCCATTCTTCTCTGACCTCTCTTTTTAACAAGGTGTTGTCGCCCACAGAAATGTCCCTGATTGGATGTAGGCTGTTTATCACAGCGTTCTCTGTAAACTTTAGACACTGTAGTGTTTTCAAATCCCAGGAGGGTGGCTGTTTCGGAGATGTTGGAACCAACACGTCTGCCAACAGCAATCATACCAGTTTTAAAATTGCTTATATTGCACGTCTTAGCCGTCGTAATGCTTGGTCGAACAGTCAGTGAACCGCTTGACCCCATCGGCATGTTAAGAAGCAGGTCTACCTAATAAACTGAGTGTAGGCAAGTTTTTGAAATCGCCAAAGACCAGAATAACTTCCATTACCCAGTGTGGCTGGAATGTCCTTCCATGGTGTGGTTGAACCACGTTTTTCTGGTTTCCTCATTAATGGCACGAGTCTGCATTTGTTTTTCTTTTGCGTTTTACTTTCAACTACCACAAGATGACAGTCAAATTAAGATCCTCCCCCTTCAGTTGAAATATTCATCAATGGAGCCATTGTATAGAACATCTACCCTGTGTATTTCCGTGTTGGCATATGTGGTCCTGAGGTAATGTGGGTTTCATACATGTGACCACACCTCTGACTTGGATGCTCAGATCAAGGTAAAGAGCTTTTCAAACAGAATGCGTGGCCTGCCGTGCCTTGTCCACCACCTTGCTGTCTTTCCACATCTTACACGGTGCATTACCATGCTGGCAATTTCAGTCTTCCAGGGATCTTGGGGGTAGATTTTGTGATTTGTCAAAAGATAGATCCTTTTCCACACTAAAAAGAAAACAAGTAACAAAAAGTATGCCTGAATGGCTGTTGTGATTATCACCTTTGGATAAGAAATGAAGAGGCTCGCATGTCTCCATAAATTTTTCATATGAATTTGCTTTGAAAAAGCATTTGCCCCTGGCATAACAATTGGAAACATCTGCTTTCTGACACTGAAGGCCAATATTTTTCTTAGAGTTGCTTGATATTTGGATATATTCATGATAAGATTTGTACTCTATTTCCTAAGAAGATTCTTCTGGTGCAGTCAAGCACCAAGCTACTGTCTTTTGTACTTAAGTGTAATTTGAGGTTCTGGGCCAACATTCCCTGCATTTGCATTATTAAGCATCATCATGTCTGTAGAATGTTTGGAGCAGCTGACCTCCCCACCCAACTCCGTACTTGCTTTACTAATGTCCCCATTCTTCTGTCAGCTGTCGGCGATTCGGAGGAGCTTGATGCTTCCTCATTGTCTGCCTTTCAGCCAGCAGCCGGCTCAGGTATGTCTTGTGGAAGAGCTGGGAAAAAGCAGGGTAGTTACTCTGAAAGGGGACAAGGGTCTCATAAAAAAGACCTCACAGACCCAGTCTCGGTCTGACCGATATCCTTAAGTGAATTCTGCAATGTGCTCTGGCATAGCAGATAGGTAGTCTCATGCAGTCTCATGAAATCTCTTAGAACAATACTCACCATTTTTCTCAGCGTTTTTTGCTTCTTCTTCTTCTTATTATTATTATTATTATTATTATTAATTTTTATGAATAACAGTAGGGGACTTGACAGAGTAAAGTCTCAATGCCCGGAGGGAGGGAAAGCTGGGATGAAAAGATGAGGCAGTTATTCCAAGGAATATTCAGCAACTTTAAACAGAAGTTGAGATGGGATGATTTGTGTATGGTGAAGGTTCTTATGGATTTGTCATAATTTTGTTTGTTATATTATGACAGATTTCCAAGAAAAAGGATCATGTATTTTATGCATATACAGTTGTAGCTTCAGGTATGCATCTACAACACATTTGGTTACATATATACTGATTTGAACAGTTGGGACATTACAAGTTTATCTTCATGCCATTCGGACTGAAATTTCCAGACAGAAATACTTAACCCCAGCCACTTCCCATTAAATTAGTCTTGAATTAGATGCTTATTCAAAGCAAATCAGTTTCATTGATCCTACATGTGAATGTTATTTGTGTTTAATGTTACCTTACATTTCTGTTTACTGTTTGTCCTGTTCTCTTTGACATTCCATGACATTTTCAATGACCAAGGAGAGCCTTCTTACTGTGTGCGTGTGTTTATGTGCATGAGAGAGAGTGAGTGAGCATACAAATGCATACGTGCATACCCCCTGTTCTTCAGTGTCGAATAAACATGCCACCAACAAAGACAGGCCCACTATAACATCGTACTACATCACATTGATGCTCCATGCTCCTCTCATGATCAGAGGGCAGGCGGAGGCATGCCAGTACCGTGTCGATAAATATGCAAAGCCAACCCCCTGGTCGCCGTTAACCCAGACGCCGGCACACCACTTAATCTCCTATTGTGCAGAGCATAAAAACAGTATCCCCCATGACGAATAGGCAAGCCTGAAAAATCAATGCATGACCAGTGCTGGGCTCTTAAATAGAAAATGCAGAGAGTCAGACATTGTTGTGAGGAGCAGGGAGTCTGGAGAGTGAGCGGTAAGACCCACAATTATCTTTTATGTTTTTTTTTTTTTTTTTTAAATAGTTTAAAGCAAGAATCCAGTGAGTAAGGTAAGTGTCTGCCCCTGAAATGCACTAACAAAGCAGCAGACACATGGCGAGCAATAAATAAAATCATAAAGTCCTTCTGGTCATCTTCCGTGGTCAGAGAATTCCTTGGATCTGTCACTGAGGTTAGCCTTTATTCATTTTTTGCGCGTTGCTCATTAATTTGCCTAATTAGTATAGTTCATGGAAATTAACATCGAAAAGACAATGTTTCTATAGGCCAGATGAAAGCAAAATAAACAATGAATAAGGGTGACGTGTTTTAAGTCCTCCATCTGACCTGGGCTAGAATCTTGACGGTGTGGAACGATCGTCAGTGTAATAAGTTCTACAGCTTCCTCTCACTGCCGGTCTCTACACAGGAAGAATAGAGTCAAAATTTGCTCTCTGTTTTGATCAACACACTTCAGAAAATTCATTCTTCAATCACCTATAGTATACTGTTAGCAGAAGCTGTGTAAATCCTTTGTCCTTCTCATCCATTCTTGGCTGAGGGTCTTCTTTCTGTCTTTCCATTACCTTTTGGCATAACTCCAATGTTCTGCATTGTTATCAGCACCTCCAAATAGTTAGGTTGCAATTTCTGTCTCGCTAAGTCTGAGTCATGCTGAGCCAGAGTGGAGGGTGTCATCCTATAATAAGCAAAACCCAGACAATTGAATTTAAGTTTTTTTTTTTGCATTATAACAGCCAATGTTTTTGTCATATTAATCACAAAGCCACAATAAATGGTGTGTGTATGTGTGGTGATGGGAGGGGGGAGATGTTCCATCATAGTGAGAACGCACCATATCTGGAGTCATGATTTCCAAACTTTTCCCCATTGTGCAGAAGGATAACGTCATTTTTACGATGTTTTGGCTACAAAGGGGGAAAGATAAACTTAAACTCTACGTTTGTCTTATGAAAGGAAGCCTGTTTTTTTTTTTTTAGAGAGAGCTCAAAGGATTGGCCTGCAGAAAATAGAGAAATAGAATAAAGAGAATATGGTAAGTTTATACGGGACTACTGCTGCAGAGCAGCTGTGCTCCCAGGATCTTACTGAGTTCTTCATCTTTTTCATCTTACTGCTCCTTAGTTCACCTCATGCATCATTTATTTACCAATCTGCTGAGGATTGATTCCCACAATGCACATGAACCATGAGGAGCAAAGCAGGAAAGAGGAGCTCAGGAAATCTCATTGACTGAGTGTGCCAGACCAAATCTGTGATTCCCTCAGCTCAGCGGCTGTTAGAAGAGCTGTGATTCGACAGCATCCCTGCAGTGTGTCTGCTAGAAGAGTTGTGATTCGACAGCATTCCTGTAGTTTGTTTGTTAGAAGAGCTGTGATTTGACAGTTTGTCTGTTAGAAGAGCTGTGATTCGACAGTGTCCCTGTAGTTTGTCTGTCAGAAGAGCTGTGATTCAACAGTGTCCCAACAGTTGTCTTTGTGATTGACCTGAGAATTTTTACTTAATGGAAATACATTGCCCGTGATTGCAGTGCCGCAGTAGAGGGTGAGCTCAGTGTTGGAGAATTCCTTTTTGAGGTTCTAACCAGGAAGGCAATGCAAGTAGTCAGAGGTTATGGATTTTTCTGTTTGAATTTCTTTGGTCTTAGTTTTAACTTTTGATGGGACAGTAGCCTAAAGGTGCTATGAATTGTCTGATGTTATTACAGAAATTTGAGTTTATTGGGTTGATTACTAATTTATGACTATTAGCTAGTGTAGAAATTAGGGCACTTTTTTGTAGCGTGATTTATTACACTATGATTACTTGTTTGGTATAATAATGTATGCATAATGCACACAAAAATACATAATGGAACTGATGCATACAGTATACTTCCAAGCAAAACAGAGAAGGTAACACGTCAGTAACACGTATTTGATTGGCAGGATCTCTCTTTGGGGGAGGGAGGGTCTGAGATGACATTTCATTTCCAGCCCTCCCTGCTTCCTCACCTGAAAATTAATCAGTCCTGCTCTGGATGCACAGAAGTTATCTGACTCCTTCCCAGCTGCCTTGTCAGGATACCACATAACCCAGAAAGCCCCCAGATTTTCAGCTGTGGAGGCTGCTTGACTGGTGCTACTACACCCACCCGTATGGTGTGGGAGATCAAACTGAGAATCTGGGAAGTTACCATTTAATCCTGAAAATTAACAAAGTTTTAGAATGGGAAGAGACATACCAGTCCTCTACAGTGGATCGCTGGAAAAAGCGTTCTGTTTTCAGGTGAATCCAAGTCAGAGATTTATGGCAGTAAGAGAAGGGTTTATGTAAGGAGAGGAACCAAAGAGAAACTGATCTTGCAGTATATCAAAACAGCAATGAATCATGTGGGATCATTCAAGTCTGGGGGCGTTTAGGACCCCTACACAAAACTGACTACATCCTGACGCAGGAATAGTACCACTCCATTCTTCTGAGACAGGCTATACCCTCTGGTTTGGATCTTTGTGGAGAAGGATTCATATTGCAGCAGGATAATGACCCCAAGCATACCTCTAAGCTTTGCAAGAACTACCTGAGGCCCAATAAAGATCAAGGAGTACTGACTCTGATGGATGCTCCTCCAGAGTCACCTGACCTCAACTACATCAAACACTCAAGACCAAGAAAGCCAAGCATCCCAAGATGCTCTTTGGAACATTTTCAGATCCTGCTGGGATAGCATTAATCATCAGGTTTTACACAAAGCTATTGGGTCCACGCCAGCTGAAGTGCACGCTGTCACTGAAGCAAAATAGCGGCAGAAATGCTGAAATTCAAATACATTTTTTCAAAGTTTCAACTTCTTTCTCGAATTGTCATGCTGATATTGTACACTGTAACAAACAATTTAGTGTCAAATGAAAAACGAATGCAAAATATGGGCATTTTCAGAAGTGGTCTCAGACTCATGGAACAAAGGATATAGTATACACACATACTTGTGTAGCAAACCAAATCATAATGCCCATATAGCATAATTTATTAACATAAATATCACTTATTGGTGAACCCAATAAATATGCTGAAATTATAATTATTTTAATTGAGAAACCATTGAGAATCATTTCATTGAGAATCATTGAACAATGATAGATACATTATATCCAACCATATTCCATCATCACCTATCCAGTGTGGGGCCCCATTGAGCTTGGAGCCTGTCTCAGGAAGCACAGGGCTTACAAATCCGTCAAAACCACATGCTTCTGGACCACAGAAGGAAACCAAATTACCTGGAGGAAATCGATGTGTACACAGAGAGAACATGCAAATGGCAAGCTGAGCAAGGGGCAGGATTTATACTTGGAGATGTGAGTTTGCAGTTACACTCACTGAAAAATTAGCCCCAGCTGTTCATTTTTTTTCAGTGAGATCTGAGGCTTGGCATTGTAAACTTCTCAAAAAAAAAAAAAAGTACTCGAGAAACTTGTGTCCATACAGATGGTTTAAAGAACATACGTATGCAAATAAACTTATCAGGTATTCTGGAGAAGAAACATAGACTGAGGCATAAGTTTGAGAACCAGGAAGGGTCTAACTATTGAGTAAAATATTAATATGTGCACCACGATAGAAAATCGGTAGAATAATGTAAACTGATTTGCATAAAGGTATCTCGTAATTAGGTTAAATATTACATATAGGCCCAAACTTTCCAACGTAAGGTTCCAGTTAGGCAGCAGTGACTTTAACAAAGGCCAGCAGTGAGCAGGTTATATACTGCTGGGATGCATCAATGCTGGAAACTTTACAATTGCTCTGTCTCACCAGCAATGCGTATACGGTATATTACAGGGGGAGTCTTTCATAACGCAGTAATATCCAATATTACCATAGCAGCTTCTCAAACTCATTTTTCATTAACGGGTAAAAGTGCCGTGCGCTAGGCAAATTCTCAGTCTAATTCACGTTACAACCCAGAGTATTCATGCATAAGTCATGAGTTTTGTCTTATTCTGAAGAATTACGGTGAATTTAGTAATGGGAGAAAGTTGCAGAAGAATAATACTGCCCCTGCTGTAATAATCTCTCATCATAGCTAGCTTTTCCTGCCGCAGTGCTGTCCTCCAACTCTTAGCCTTACTAGCATGTCACTGCAGGTTATGGGAACTCACTGATGAACAGCTGACTTCTGTGTGGGCATCACTTAAGCTGAACACCTCGGAGTGAAGTGGGACTGCCTTTTCTCCAGGGTTTGAGAAGTCCCTCTCCTCCACTTCACACTAGGTGGACCTCCCTGATCCAAATCCTTCCTGGGCCTTCAGCACCATACAAATCCTTGGGGTGGATCAGTCAACCGTGTACCAAAGGTGTCCTTATTCCCTCTGGACTCAATCCATCAGCTTGTCAGTGCATCAAAAAGGGGCATTTCAACAGCGGTGGAATAGTCTTCTTCGTAGTCACCACTCACCCAATATTTGCTTCCAGATCGGCTCCCAGTAATGACGGCACCGGCGGCCTTGCGTTACCACCCTGGCATGGGAAATACTTTGGCAGCAGTTTGCCAGTGTTTACTGCCTACATCTGCCAAGCAGTGGTAGACAGTAATCTTCAGGCTTACGGTGAGATCAGCTTCTACCAGACAGTAATCACCAGCAGCCCATAGGTGTGTCTCGGGGGGGGAGTTTAAATTTGCCCTTAACTCTGTGTGACGTAAGGCTAACCAGGGTCACCGAAATGCAGATCGTTCTGTCTCAGGTATGCAATGGTAATGTTGCATTTGACAGCACCGCTGATGTTACGTGAAAGTGCTGTTCTAGTTCAGTGGAAGTTTTTCAAATTTAAGTTGCATAAGAATGTTTGCAAATTTAGTCATCCTTTCTTTGCCAAGATTCCATGAATGGAGCATGCCAGGTTTTATCAGACTGAGCCTGACTCTCTCTCCCGCATGTACAGGACGTGTACATGGTGAAGAAGGTAGGAAGTAGGAACGTGGTGAGATACTATCAGGAGCAAGTGTGGTTTGTGTCATTTAGAAGCATGTGTAATTAGCTGGGGTAATGATCTAATGTTCTGGATGCCACTTCTCTGATATTACCACAAGGAAGTGTTCTCTTGACCTTCAGAAACCGTTCTTCACTTCAACACGTTTTCATATGTTAATTCTGTGATTCATTACTTCCCTGTGGAAAGTTACATGCATACATTTCTTCTACTATTGAAGAGAAAAATGATGCCTCCTGTATAATTTCTCAATTTCTATTTTTTTCGTATTACCACTTTGCAGTTAAGCCCCCTTCCAACTGGATTTGTGCTGTCGTTAGCAAAGATAGCTAATTTTTTTTTTAGTAATTATGGTTTCACTGCCTGTAAATGTCCTCATTACCTTGAGAAATTAAACTTTAGCTTTATATGCTGCCTACAGAGGAGAAAAAAAATTTGAAAATAGATGTGCGGGTCAAAAAACTGAAGCTGAAGTTTCTGTTGTATAAAAGTCACCTGCAGGGAAATGCTTTAATCACTCTATAATTGTTTAATAATGTGCAAAGCAAAGGACTAAGTAACTGTAATTTTTCTAACTGTGGAAACAAAGTGTTCTAGTAGGATTTTCCCAGTGCCTCTCACCTGGGATAGGCTCCAGGTTCACCATGACCCTGGAAGATGGATGAGTGCACGTCATGAAGAACATTAATTTTCTTCTCATTACTTTTATGGCAGTCGGATTCTTCCCAGAACCCTTCAAGGTGCTTAGAACGGAACAATATGTTCCTGATTTTGCAGTCTGAAACAGATTCGGTGGCTTCAGGTCCGTGTGCCTCAAACTCGTTTGTTATTGCAAAGTTATTTGATACGACTCTACTTTCCATACCCTCTAAAAAGTCCATGTTGCTGCATAAGTCTTGAACTTGCCGTGAAATTCCAGAGCACTACACTAAAACATGATAATTACCAGAATTATACCTTAGTCTACAATTAATAATGAATAAGCTTATGTACAACATCACACATGCACATATTTGACATAATTTAAAGATGAACAAATTTTAATACCTCACTCGCAATTGCTTGTCTCTTGATGTGTCTTTCTGTACATCTAGCTCCTACTTCCTTTTCCGTTTTTTTCTTCCGTTTGTTTCTGATTTGCCCGTTGCGGTATTGTGTGACGTTGCTGTGAAATACTTCAAAGGAACAGTAGCTGGACTGCAATATTCCGAAGCCGATGTGCAGTAGGCCCTTTATTATTATTATTATTATTATTATTATTATTATTATTAATAGTAGTAGTAGTAGTAGTAGTAATAATAATAATAATAATAATGATAATATTTTGCATTGAAATATGCTAAATGCTCTGCCCTGTGCTGATCTCTTTCTTTCTCCTTCCTTATTTTCCCGAATAGAATTAATTCATTTCTGTCGGCAGCACACTTGCAAATGAGTTATCTGACTCGACAGATCTGAATTGTCCAGAGAGCTTAAATGTACTTCTGGAGGCGTGCTTGGTAATATGTGCAGTTTTGCTGCAATTCAAACCCCAGACACGACACAGACTGGTTGCAGCTGTTCTGATGTTACTCGCAGCCAAAGAGAACACAGTAACGTGAGTGTCTTGCATTTCTTTCCTTAGTAACACAAGAGTTCTAAGGTTGAGAACCATTGGTTACGGATGAGTGTACAATGTAGTACTTCTTGCTTTCAGCTAGACATATTACATATATCTATACATCCATCTACTGTATCATCCATCTCCTAGCCTCTTTTCCTAGTCAGGATTGTGTGAGGGCCTGAAGCTGTGGAGTCTTGTACCCAAAGAGCCATTATCTGGCACCTTAGGGCCCCAGGGTGGGGTACACCCTGGATGGAATGCCAGTGCACTGCACAGGGTAGGACCCACTTTTGCCTCCAGACCTTCTTCAAGGGTGGAAGCTACACATTTTGAGGAGATATTCTACATCCTACTGTTGTACTGAGCTGTCTCCTTTCTCTTCTGCCCCCTCTCATTAAACATGGTTCTTTCAGCCACGGAAATGCCCCTGAGTCTAGACACAGTAATATGTGAAAATCCCAGGACGGTGGCAGCTTCCGCCATACTGGAACCACCGTATCTGGGACCAATAATCACACCACATTCGAAACCACTCTGATTAGCCATCTTAGCCATTCTAATGCTTAGCCAAACAGTTACTGAGCCTCTTAATCCTGTCTGAATGCTGTATGTATTCTGTTGCAACCACATGATTCCCCGTTCAGCGTAGCAGGCTCTTCATATTCACAAGCAAGTGTATCTAATAAACTGGCCATGGAGTTTTTGTATATAAGCCATGTACCAGTGAAATGTTTTGAAAGTCATAATTGAAATACTTCCCACATAATCCTGTGAAACTAAATTTGTATGCAACTTGAAGCAACAACAACTGGTCAAACATACAGGAAAGCTACAGGGTAGACCTGTGAATACGGAAAGTCTGGGGGGACCTGACTTTTTAGACAGCCCCGAACCGACGGAATATCCACTCTGCTTTCTTTGCAAAGCAGTTTCCGCTACAGGCCTCGGTGATCTAACCTGAGCCCACGTCTGCTGCAGGAATCCAGCCAGAGGCGTTTCCATGGGGACCCATTTGCTGCAGGTCACAGAGCTGATTGTTGTTCTGATTAGGGAAAAGGGACAGAGTGCTGATGGGTGTATGTGTGCGGAAGGAGTGACGGTACTGGCTCTGTGGAGTGGGGGCTCACAAGCGCATGGAGGCCGCAGTGACTGGAAGTGCGGAACTGTTTTCCTCCTAACTGTTCTTCAACATCGTTATTTCATATTTATATTAACAAACTTGTCTTGCCTGTGCCATCCAGAGGAGGATGGGCTTCCCCCTCGAGTCTGGGGCCTCCCAAGGTTTCGTCCTCCTGAGGGAGTTTTTCCTCGCCACTGTCGCCTTTGGCTTACCCTCTGGGGACCCAGGGGCCCGGGACTATGTAAAGCGCTTTGTGACAACGGTCCTTCTTAAAGGCGCTATGTAAACAAAATTGAATTGAACTGAAAACTGTGCACCGTATAAATACGTTTGTGTTTTTGCAACTGGACAGGACATGTATAACCTAATATTCTGTTGCATTCAGATTTTTTTTTCTTTCTTTGGTCTACACAACTGTATACTTTATACACGAGAGGTAGTGAGAGGACAGCCAAATTCTGTTATCCTTCAAAGACATAGATCGCTTTCTGTTTTTTTTTAAATATAGCCAAGAAAAATTTGCTAAAGACTGTTGAAATAATTGATACAATTTCTAAACAATTTTTGCATTTTTCCCCTGATATTATATTACATGTTTTATTAACACAAACCGATGTACCAGGCAATTTTCTAAAGATAAAAATGCATGACTATAAAAAGCAGAGGTTCTACTTCCTGAAATTCTTGCTTTGTTTTGTTTACTCGCAGGATATTTGGAACCAACTAAACACATTTATAACTAGTGATGGGACAAACGAGGCTGCCCTCATCACTGAGTGGTAGTTTGGGACACTCCCGCCCATCACAAGTCTTGAAGGCTCATTTGTCCCATCACTATTTATAACCCTTCATATTATTACATCATGAACTATTAAATCAATTCTGAAATATTCATAACTGTCAGTGCAGAATAATTGAGGAACTTGAGGTAACAGGTCGAGGATCTTATTATACTGCAAAAGAGTTTCAATTCTTCATGAATATATGTGTAATATAAACTTTAGTCATGTCCTGTAGACTGAAGTAGGCATTTTATCTATAACGGAACTGTTGGCATGTAATTTGGGAAAAAAAAAAAGATCTGATCCATTATTCTGCCAACACGCCTGTGCTCCCCAGGTAGTCACACCTGTGTCACCTGAGACATGGGATTATGGGTAGTGGTGGCTGCAAGCTCACTATTAATACCTGACCTCTCCTATGGGACAAAACAACAGCAGTTACTCAGGAACAGACACGATCCCATTGTTCAGCATAATTCCATTGAAAGGAGAGTTGTGGCTGACAGGCAGACAAACAAACAAAATTGTACCATTAGAATGATTCTAGAGAAAGTCAGCACATTCTCACTCGGGAAACATCAGACCGAAATATGTTTTGGATGGTGTTTTGTGCTGATGCAATGCCTGGACAAATGGGTTAAAGGCCAGGAATGTCTAGACTCCTGACTTAGAGGAAATACTATTGCAGTTCGCCTCCAGAATGTTGACCACTGAAAGTTAGATTACCCCTTCTCTCTGGAAGTATATTTTAATGAAATGAGAGACTTCAACTCCAGTATGTGATTCAAATAACTTTTGTTGGAGTTTAGGTTTTAACTTTAAATAACCGGCCCAGCAGGTATTTGCCACTTGTCCACATAACTCAGCGGGACAGTCTGGGTTTTAAAACCAAAATCTATGGAGTGTTATACCACAAAGACTCTTCAAGACAGATGAGAAATACCTGTCATCTTTTACTGTCATTTCACCACAGCTTAGAAGTACAACTGACCCACTTGTCATTCCACTCAGGTGTTCCAAAGTGACCCAGAGAAAATTCCGGAAAACCGATACAGAAATGTGTCAGCTTGACCACGTCCGTGCATGCTACAGTCAAAATCACGCTGGTGGCCCTACTGCCCTGGAGATACTGCAGTAATGCGAGCATGCATAGATGGACAGTTTTTTTTTTTCCCTGTGAATTTGTAGCAAGATCCGGGGGAAAATGTAACTCCTGTCTGACACGTACAAGCGAGCAAAACAGCATGCTCTTTCATCATGCACTCGCTGGGGAACTTGAGTGTTCAAAACCAGGATGTCAGTGTATGCTCTTTGAAAAATTTTTAAAACCCCCCTGTCTTTGTGAATCATTACTCTCCATGCCTTTTGTGAAGATCGGGGTTTTTTGCCCGCTGTGACTGGTCTCTGCAGAAGGCAGTGCATTCATTCATGCGCTTCATAAATTCTCCAGCCACTTCTAAAATACAGTATTATTCTTCCATGCCAAGATGTTAAATTATACTGTAATGTCTCCAGAGGGCCCCTTAAATGTTTTTAATATTTCTAATCAGGTTCTGCCAAGCATATGAAAACTGCTTAATTGAGCCCAGTAAAGTGATGATATATGCTGTATTTTCAGTTTCTTTGGACTGCATTCGGTTACGATGTGGTTAAATTCAGAAAAGTCAGCTCCATTAGTGAGAGGGAAAATTGACAGGTTACCGTGGCATTTAAAAAGAATGTTGTCAGTATTATGGCACTAACTCTGGACGATTTCTACTTGGAGGTACCTGTCATTTATGACCCTCAGTTCTTCTGCCCTTCAAGCATGAAACAACATCTTTAAGGAACAACATCTTTCTACTACCGTCTTGACATCTTGTATTAGGAGTTTAATTCCCCCAAATTAATAACGACAAAGGGGTAAATATTCCTGATATGTTAAAGGGAGGCTGCTGGTCAAAACTGTTTGCTTTTATAATGTACAACTGTACAGAGACCTCATTTGTGTAGAAGTTTTCTGTGATGGACTGGCCTGCTGTCCAGGGTGTCTTCTGCTTTTGTCTCTGTGCATCTTGAAATAGGCTCCAGGGTTACCCTGGCCAGTAGGGAAAAGCGATTAGGGAAGATGAATGGATGCACGCACACTGGGGTCTTCATTTGCTGAACTACTGAGTAGAACACTTGGTATTTTTAGTATTTAAATAGCCTTGTAAGCTGGCTATGATATCACAACGACCTTGATAAAAGACTTGGCAGAGGCTGACTGCTAAACATTTGCACTGCAGCCTGCTGCACACCTGCTGAAATTGGACGATGCCTGCCAAGGTTTTAGTGCATCTATGTTTTATTTTTTTCCTTTCTTTCTTTCATTTGTTTTCTAATGCTGATGGACATTTGGGTGGAAAATAGTGAGTTCCAGATCGGCTTTTGTTTTAGCGTGTCTTGTGATCCACGCCCTCCTCAGCTCCACAGTTTTTATGCTTTTATTATTATTTAAAAGTATTATCTACTCGTTTTTATCAGACTCCTCGAAACAGCAGTTTTGGGATTTCCACTTGAAATGTACAGTATGGAAACTGCGTTGCTTGTCTGTGTTGGTAGGAATGTATCGTTATGATTTAGTTAAGGGAGAATATAAGATTTTATGTGATTTCATGTTTTTAATCACATAGTGATGTGTGATTTCTGTCAAGAGCGATGTGTAATATGGACAAAAAAAGAAACGTGATAGGAGCAAATGTCTTAATCTTTAAACAACAAAGAGTTATACATTTAAATTGTGTTTTGCCTGTGATTTTATAGCAGGGAGCAAGCAATGAATTTGACATGGAGTTGAGGCTGAGAATGCAGCTAAAGCACAGGATTTCCCCATATGGATGGCTAATCAGATTATTTTTAGCAGGCGTGAGAATGCGCTAACAATCCAGGCCTGCCATTGGATAATTAGTTTGCCAATTAGTATTATTAGGACCTGGGTTAGTCACACAAGTATCTGCCTGTCAGTTTGTTGAGAGCAGTTGATATGGAGAAGAGCAGAGTGATAGCCTAAGTGTGGAATTTCCAGGCATTTGTGAGAATGAACCAGTAAGGGCTCTTATGGGTTAGGCTAAGCTTTGAATGAAAGTGCCAGGAGGGTGTGGTACTCTCTGTTTGGGTGTGATTCTCTACTTTAGATCTGATGTGTCAAGTTCTTCTGAATTAGTTCGGTGGCTTTCTAACACTTGTGGGTAGATGGACTAGTTCACATGGGAGTGTGGCGAGTGGTTGGGACTCATCAGTGTGGTGTTGGAACATAAAAGCGAGTCCCATCCATCTACGAAAGCCCCAGAGCCCTTCTGTCCGTGGGCTCTTTCAGTGCTTTATATATCCGTTGCCTGTGTCTCTGCGGGCTCTGAAAGTGTATGAATATCACTGCTTATCTCAGAGACACATCGCATTATGTTGAATGTGGAAGTCGTTTATGTGCAAGTATGAGGTTTTTGCATTTTATTTTTTTTTAATACACGTGGCTGTCAAAAGGGCATTTAGGACAGAGCTTAATACAATACAGGGAGAAGAATGTTCTGGTTTTACTATGTACAATTGCTCGTCAACATGGAGTAATTCAGGTCATAAACTCTTGTTTCTGTTATTATAATGGGCATCAAGACCCTGTGGATGGGTACCTGAGGACATAAAAAAAACCTAAACTGAGGCTAGTCTGCTCCTGACAAAACTGCTTGTAAACTGCTGCAGAACCCTCTGTCCATCAAATTCCCTTCTCCCATGGTTCCTGAATCTGAAGGGGAAAAAAAAAAGTCTCATGTACAAACACTGCATCCTTTGATTTTCAAACTGTACAACCCGCAAACTTCTGTCACGTCATAGTAGATGACATGAGGTGTTGTCAGGCTGCCCTACTTGAGAACACTTGTATCCAGATTTCAGTTCTCTTCTCCTCATACAAAACAGTCCAGGGATGTGTTCCCTGGGGAAACCTAAATTAGCTGTACTGTAATGACGTTTGTCCAGCATCTTACCATTCACGTCCTCAACCTTCCTCAGGAAAAAGAGACTGCCCACAAAGGTCTTTAAATGCCGAAGATTTTGCATGTACGTTTTCACATTTTGGCCGACGTTCTAGCTGGGCTGAGATGAAATCAGCCTTTATCAAGTGTGCTATTGTGGTATACCTTGAGAAAATGTCGAGCTATGTGAGGTTTATTTTATGAATTGTTAATGCAGGAATGATCACCTTGGTGTGATAACTATTAAAAAGGAGAAATGCCTTAGCACTGTCAGGAATAAAGATCCTCATGGGCACTCAACACATTTTAAGCTCTTCCAGATAAGCTGTGCTTTTGAATTATTGCTATGGGTTTAGAAACTATTTGTTAATGTAAAATGAATGTATCACCGAGCAATTATTTGTAGGCCAGGGGTGTATAATTTGATATTTTGTTAAAATGGATGCTATATTTCTGATGTAATGCTTGTCAGAATGTTAATTTCTGTAGAAAATAAAATGATGTGCTCTGCTGTACACATCTCTTAAATGTATATGCCCCAGTATTGGGAATAATAATAATAATAATAATGTAAGCGTTTCTTCTGATATAACTGCTCTGTCTGACTCTTCTTCCTTGCTTTTCCTTTAAAGCACACGGTAATTGAAAGGTACGTCAACAAAGTCGGCTATGACACCATAACAATACAACACAGAGCACGCTGGTTAATATGGTGTATTTTTTTAATAAAGATCTGTAAGATTTAATAGCAATTGTTGATAAGGGAAAGTCGGACACTGCTGATTATCTTAGTTTATTTGGTTTAATTTTTTGTTGATTGTTTCCTGTATTATGATCAATTTCATTTCTGAAAGAAGTGGGACAAAAGCCCTTCCATAAGTAAAGGCATGTAAAGTAATTTTGTGGAGAAGAGCACAATTCACAGTACACACACACACACACACACACACACACACACACACACACACACACACAGCTACCCGAAGCTGCAGTTTAAATGAAATGCTGACTCTCGCAGAACACCGCGTCCAAGGTGGGATGAGAAAAAAACAGTAGAGAAACTGAGTTGTCTGAGAGAACATCAACTTTAATGGAAGCTCGTTTTCTGAAGGTCTGTTCAGCTGTTGGATCCCATGCAGCAAAGGGTACATGGCTGTGGTTGCACCCTGGATGGGATGCCAATCCATCACAGGGTCAAGACATGGACATGAACACACACTGATCATGCACTAAAGGCAATTCAGAGATGCCAATTAGCATAAATTGCATCTCCATTGGACCGCCGGTGCAAACCCCTATAGTACGGGGAGGTCCTGCAAAGTCCATGTACACAGAGCGGAGGTGACACATCCATTCCACCTCAATCACCACACGGCACAATTTATAAACCTAAATAACACCTACTGGTAAACCCAAAGCAGTAGCAGAACATACAGTGCTGTTGTAATTATTACATTAAGGAAATTATCCTGAAGGAACTCTGATGGACACTTTAGAACTGATTCTGTTCTGTAACTGCTTATCCATTACAGGGCCATTGTTAGAATGGACCCTATTCCAGGAGGTCCAATACACATGAAAGGGATTACCTTGGGTGGGATGCCGGTCTAATGTAGAGCACACACACACAGACTATCACACACCCCGGGCAATCTAGAAATGCCACTCTGTCTAACTGCATGTTTTTGCAAGAGTAAACAATATGTGTGATTCTGATTCTTTTTTTTTCCTTCTACTCTTGAATGTTTAATCGGTTTTCTGTTCCTGAAAAACAGCATTGAATACTTTATTTTGATGAATAAATAATGAGACGCTAATTTGTAGCCCGCCAGTGAAAAGGTACGCTAGGTGATCAAGTAGGAAGATCTGAATCTTGTTTCAGATGGTATCTGTTCTGGGAACGCTTGGATGTAAGTGACAATGCTTTTGTCAGTGCCATTTCATTCTCTCTGGCTCCTATTTTAAAATTCAGCCACATGAAAAGCGGACAGACGTTCAAAAGACACTGAAAGAACATATAGATGGGCTCAGAGGAGCAGGCAGAGAAGGTGCTTTTGAAATGACGAAACTCAGAATGGTGGTAAATAAATATGATACATGGAGGAATCTAAGATGATGACAGGATAAAATGAAGCCCAGTGAGATGAAACTGGTCTAGAAACAGAGAACCCAAAGAGGTCTTCAAATACTTTATTAAAAGCAAAAAAAAAAACAAGCTGAGAAACATAGAAATAGTGAAGAGTGAGGGAAGATCACAAAGGCTGAGGAGGTAGATGGCCAGACAGAGTCGGAGGGTGTGAAGAGGAAGGTCTGCATTTAGGAGCAGGAACAAAACGAACAGCAGAGGGTGAAGAAGCACTGCCACGCATCAGAATAGCTGACTGAGAAAACGTGTAAACTTAGCTTTCAGGAGGAAGCTTTTAAAAAAGGGAAAAGCAGAGGAGGGCAGAAAGACTCAGGAGAATGGCTGACAAATTTAGGAGATGGAGAGGGTGGCTGAGATGCAGAAAGGTGGTGCAGGACCTTGTTTAAACATGCTAATGATGAAATATTTATTATTTAAATAATTATCATACCGCATTATAATATTTGTACACTCCTATACTAATGTTCCTATGATTATAAGACCAGATATTAGCTTATAAGCGGCAGAAGGGAACGATGATTGTCAGGTTGGATTAATTACTTATCCCCTCATGCAGGCCAAAAGTAACTTCTGCTGAGGTTACTAGTCAAGGCCACAACAGCACTAACCGTTAGATTTGAACCAGAAGGTGCAGTTCCTTAACCACTGTGACACCAGCTTTGCACGCACTTGCGTGTTGATGCACCCCGCACCCTCGCTCGGGGGAGCGCGTTAACGAAACGCACCGTGTCGGTTGGCACTCGTTAATAACCCTTAGAGAAGCAGGGGTGCTGGGAGCTGATGAGACACTTTGGGAGTTGAAGACAGGAAGGGTAGGGGTACGGTTAAAACTTCAAAAGGAGCCGGACTCCATAAACAACATCTGGTCCCAGGCGCACTCAGCCATCAGCGCGGTAGCAGAGGTTTGCTCCAGGGCACCGAGGGGCACTTCCCAGCACATCATGCGTTTCACCGGAGATTGTTAGCTCCTGCACTGCTCTGAGAAGGTGGGAGTGCCATTACAGCATAACTATCACTTTGATTTGATTTTGCCTCATCTAGTCGCGGTGGCGTCCAGGTCCTCGAGCACCGGGAGAACAGAAGTAATGTCGTTAACAGTGACGTTATTGGTCACCTCATTCCCCGTTCCGTTTCACCTTCTGTTCAGAAATTCTCCCCACGATGGTTTCTGTCACGGAGGTGTGGAGGACAGCCAGGCCGCTTGTATTCTGATCTGCATCCTGATTTGCAAGTTAAGTAGTCTCTCCACCCGCCAGCTTAGAAGCGCGCTCTTGACGGTCGTAAACTTAGTACACCGGCGGCCTTGCTCTGGCAAAATAAAGTATTATTATTATAAAATGGAGGTCAGCCTCTACGGATGCCGGCGACTCTAAAAGCTGATGTTTTTTCATACGCTCTACACGGGGTCTGCTAGCTAATGAATTAGTGCCTACCCTTCAGAGAAAACGTAAATAGAGACGGTGCTTTTTTGCTCGCGGGCTCTGTAGAGGTGATAAAACTCATTGAAGTGCAACACCATAATGGCCTCGATGTGAGAGTTAGGGCAGGTAGAAATAATTTAGGGGCCATACGTTTATGCGCATGAATCAAATTTTCCTGTTGCTGGAAAACAGCTTACACCTGGTCTCTACAAATTCGCTCCCATCTGCTGGGAGATTTCTTTCTGCTCCTTAATCACAACCTACGTGTGTGTGTGGTGCTCGTACCAGTAGGCCCAGATTCGTGACGGTGTGGATAGTGTTTCTCGGAAGCGCCGAAGGATTGATGGATTCACGGTGGCTCCTTTCTCCTTGTTCGGTAACATGCCAATTTCACATTTCACACTGATTTTCAGTGCCATTGTCAGTCCCGCCCACAGACGGTGCCTCGTCTCCAAGTCTTTCTCCAGCCTTGCGGCAGAAGGACACCTGCTTCGAAGGCCGCATATGCTGTGAAAGTGTGAATGGATTTACAAGGGTAGAAACCATATGTATATCTCATTAACACCAGAAGTGTTTGGGGATGTTTTTTTAACCAATCACCACCGGAGCTCAGAGGATTTCTTATCTCATTGGCTCAAACAAAAACTTGCTGAGTCTAGCAACCCTTATGTTCATACGGTTTCCTCACAAATGGTTTGCTTTGTTATGTACTGCCTACTCTGCCTCTGTGGCATTCAGCTCTGAGGCAGCAGAAGATTATCCTGTTATGCCATCTTAATCAACAAAAGAATGGAGTTGGATGTATCATCCATCCATCCATCCATCCATCCATTTTCATTATATAGTCATCCATGCTAGGATCACAGTGATGTCACTTCAAAGTTTCTCCAAATGACCATCTATCTAGCAATATGCATAATTATATTACATGCTAATAAAGATTATACCGCATGTATTAAAGGGTTTTGTCATCTCTGTCATGCACTGATTGGCAGACTATGACAGTCAAACTCACATCATACCGTATGATAACATATGACATTAACATGATATTTTAATATCAAACTTCCCTCCTCTCCTTCATAACGCATATACTCACTCTGCACTTTCCACTGGTTTTCTACAAACTATACCATACTGACTAATATCTACCATTTTTGGAGATTAAATGTAAAGCTAATCTTTCATTTGAAAAAGAACTTTCTTGTCAAAGATATTACCATTAAGAGGTGTCTGAGCAGGGAGTGTGCTGCATTCTGAGAATGACATTTATTTTATCTAATGTTAGGCATTATTTTGTTTGAACAGGAACGGTAGTCTAATCCATTTAAATCTATTTCATAGTCTGTTTTATTGGAGTTTTTTCATTAATTTCTTGGGTTCCTCCTTATTTTAGCCTAAGCTAAACTGCTACATTGGGTGGGGTTGCCTTTCAATTTCTGGTTCCAAATCTATAGTCTGCCTTTTTCTTTCTGGGTTTAAGAGTTAGGCTGTACATGAAATCACTCCCAACAAGAAAAAAGCCCCATCTTTCAAGTGGAAAACCAAGGCTACCTCTCACCTGAGCAGAGAGAAAGCAGCCAGTGTTAATGTGGCTTTCTTGAAAGGGCCAGACAGGTAACAGGGGCAAACACAGGGTGGTAGGTGTGCACAAACCTTGTTTCTCAAAGCCCCACACGAGTGTGGTTAAGGAGTTCCCTGGAGAATGAGGAACAATGTCTTAAGCAATACTGACATTTGGCATTTGAGGAACATATGCTGATAGAGCAGACAGCTGCCTGACTCGAAAATAAACCGCATCCAGCTCAAAGAGATGTACCTGTGAGAGGGCTGCTCGCGCGGAGGACATTATCTGGAGCCGGCTGCAGTAGAAAGCATGCCGGTAATAAATGTGTCACCATTGTAGTGATGTCCGAAAATACAGTATGTTCAGACATACAGAAAAAAAATGCTGTGAGAATGTGATTGGATCAGCCAGACAAACAAGATGGACTGTGTGTGGAGGTAGGGTTATGAAGAAAATATTTATCCACAAGCTGGTTGTGTTTCATAATCTGGCAACATGTCTCCCAACACCATCCAGCACTGATTCTGTATCGGGTTAACGGGGGCGGGGGGGCGTAGTATGTAATGGGTGGGCAAGTCTGTAATTGGAAAGCTTATGAAATGCTTTTTGAAGGGCACAGAGAAAAATTAGGGGTCAATTCCAACCCCAGTCTTTCCAGTGCCAGCTGTGCCTCCATCCCTCACCGAAGATGAGGCCCCAGCTTATCAGAGGTAATGTTCTCGGGGTTGGCGAGGACACCCTACAGTGTCTGTGACACAAGACGACCATCGGAAGCTCGATAATACACAGAGGACACAAAATCCTAATTTAGCTCCACTGTTATAACAGAGCGACACCCCACCCCCACATAATTAAGGCAAACCTATTCTATACCTTGAGTATAGAAAGTGAGTCTTGTTCTCATTTTTCCATATCTCATGAAGTCCTTCTCCAGTATCATGTCTGTTAGTTATATTTGGGACAACGTCTGGTAGAATGGGATTAACATTTCATAATGAAGTCTGACTGATAATATATGCTTTCTCAGGATGAGCCTCTTTGCGTATGTACACCCGGTTGGCCACCAGCTTTATATGAGCAATGTAAAAATGTCACCACTTAAAACGTGAATACATTTTTATATCATCAGTAATGCAAGCCTGTATTAGCATTTACTCTATTCATCGTATAGTTACCCTTCCAATGCTCAGAGCCCCGGTTTACCTTCTAATAAAACCACTGGTGATACCAGGTGGTGGACAGTTCCCTTGAGCGCCCGGTGGTCCTCTGCACAGCCAGTGACATACCTGCTGCTCCGATGTGCTGTTGCCTGGCAACCAATCGTGTTACAGCAGCTGCCTGTAAGGCTACGACTGTTTTTACTGCATTTGCCCCAAAATCACAGTCCGATCCTTTCCCCTGTGTAACAGGAGCCACAGATAGTGGCGTTAAATCAGCGTGGGTCTTTTGTTGGACTTCAGGCTCCAGACTCCTAACTCTGGAAGTTTCGTATAAGAGGATACCTCAGGTTGAGATCCTTATAGGGTCATCATGCTTTTATTGGCCAATTGTACGTGTGCATTGGAATTCTTTGGGTTTCACACACATACTGTACATACAGCTGAAGCCTGAGGTCAGAGTGTAGGGTCAGCACCCAAAGAGAAGTTTCTTTTATTTTGGGGTCTGGATCCCCTGCGCAACGGCAAAACAGTGATGTGATTGGTCTGCCAGCCATGGGATTCACACCAGCAACCTTCCAGTCAAAAGTACAGTCACCTAAGCCACAGAGCCACACACAGCTGGTTACACTGGTGCTGTTGATTTAAAGCACATAAGAGACCATTTTCCACCAGCAGTTTTCAGCCGTCAGTGCGAGCCAGGCGAGAAGAGCAGCAATGTGTTCTGAAAAGAAGGGATTATGAAAATGTGTCACTTTGTTTTGAAATATTTACATTTATCAAAAGTCCAATATGTCAGGCAAGCTGTGGCATCAATAGGCTTATATCAAAAGACAGCATCCTGTGTATCACTGTCACTTCTAGTAATCATTTAACGTGGTAACATTTGGTCATGTATTTCATAAGGATATCCCTGCTATCTCCTCCATTTCTTCGCTTCAATGAGAATCCCTCCAGCTGTCCCCCAGAATGGCTACGTACTTTCTCAGGAGCTCCACACGTCATTCCATTTGCGTCACCGAGACGGAGCGTCATCTAAGGCCACATGCATACTCCTAGTCTGAAGATGAACTGAATATGCCCCCGAGAACCCAACAGAGTATATATTGTCTGTGCTAAACAAAGCCAGGCTGTGTAACGAAGTTTTTCTGTTTTTCTGTTTCATTCGTTCGTCGACTCAAATACGGAAGAGAGAAGGCCCACAACTTTCTTTGAAATGATTTTAATTATACATCACAAACTATCAAATTACTGCAAGGCCTTCTCTTTACTTTTGCATTTCCAATGTCATTTAACACTAATGGTGACTGAATAACAATGGATGCTTTATTTAATCAGCCAAGATCATAGCCTTTGGAACTACTGGCCTGTAATATTTGATATTTATGGGCAATTATAATAATTCTGATGATTCAACAAAGTTAGTCACCAGCTTCACCAGAAAGGTGCACATCAGCAAACAAAATGACCCGCACTCAAAAGGGCAAGGTTAACATACTCAACTTTTAGACTTCTGAGAATCATTGTTCTTGCAGTTTTTACTGTCCCATGCTGTGTAAGCATAATGATTAATGATATTGTTTATATAAGTGGATCACTGTGGGTCATTCAGTGGCAGATTTGCATTCCACAACAATGTAGATAGCAGAAGCAGAATAGACTCCAAGATAAGAGAAGCCTCAGAGAGAAGATGATAAAACACCACGTGGAGGTAACAGCTTACCACAACGCATACCACTTCAGGTGTCCCTTCTTGGTCAGCTTCATCAGGCCACCTGACGATGAAGAGAACATTGACACAACGGCCAGCCGTACCCTTCCAACCCCAGGAAGGCCAATATCTGTCTCTTTGTCATGGGGCAGGGATTTTGACTCTCCTAATGGTCAATTTTTAGGGGCAGCGATACTTCCTAATGGCCTGCACCTTCTTCTCCTGTGGATGAAGCAACCCCTGCCCTATCAGAGAGCCCAGGCAAGAAGCCAAGGTGGCATTTGGCAGGGAGCAGTCAACCTGGCACAACACATGTCATCCAGCACCCTGTATGGTCGAATAAGGTGTTCCTTCAAGTTCTGGGAGTGGACTACCACATCATCAAAGTAGGTGGCTGCCTAGGTTTAGTGTGGCTACAGGATGTCATTCATCATCCTCTGGAATGTGGCAGGTGCTCCATGTACACCGAAGGGGAGAACATGTTACTGTCAGTGGCCACCAGAAGTACTGAAGGCTCTTTTTTTATTTTTTTAGTTTTAGGGGTGCCAACACCATTTTGTGAAGTATAAGGTACTAATATACTATGCTTTACCTAGCTGCTTGCCCAGCTTTTTGACTTTCGGGGGGGGAAGCTGAGAGTAGGGAGATGGGCTCAAACCAGTACTTGAGGAGATTCACATGGTAAACGTGGTCCTCCTGTTGCTGCCTCAGTTGCTTTACCTAATAGTTCATGAGGCTGACCTTCTCCACCATAGTGAAGGATCCTTGCCACTTCACCAGCTACTTGCAGGTGCTGGAGGAGATCAGGACCAAGATGCAGTCTCCCAGCCTGAACTCCCATGGCTGGGTCAGTCAGAGTTTGGTCCTGTTGGGCCTGGACTGTGTGCTCCTGGACGATTAGCCCGGACATGCTCCACCACTATCTGGCAGGGGGATAGCAGCTCCTTCCAGTAATCCATGGGGTCGCCTGTCAAATAAGAGGATTGGAGTACCTCAAGGACTCCAAACAGGATAAATGGTAAGAGAATGTCGCATTCCAAGCCATTCTCCGTCATAAGCTCTCTCTGCATTTGCTTTGGGGTTTAGTTGAAACACTCAGAATTTGTTTATCTTAGAGTGGTACAAAGACGTGCCTTTTGAAGTGGAATAGCCTTTGAATACAGGTGGCATAGTCTACAAAAATAAAGATGTACTCATGAATCCATGCTGACCATGGGGAAGGCCTCACAATGTTCTTCCCAGCCTGCTTGAAGGGGACCTCGATGATGTGGTGTAAGATTAAAGGACTCTGTGGTGACGCCCGAGGCACGGTTCACTGGTACATTGGGCAGCACTGCCAGAAGTTCTTGACTTCTTCCATCATGGGCAGTAGGTACAGTTCTGCGCCCTTATGGATCCCGGTCCTGGGGTCATAAGGTCCTCCTTTTCCAGCTAACTTCCGGGTATCAGATATCGAGAGGACCTAAATCCTGGGCCAGTCTCACTGACGCTGCAGGCCTCAGAAGGTGTTAGCCCGGAGGATTCAGTTAGTCCCACAGGAAGGGCAGCAGGTGCATCCACAGCATTTGGGTAATTAGCACGGTGCTCGAGCAAATGACCTCTCACTCTGGTCCCCAGCTGTACTGAGCAGGGCGGCTGATGTGGCCCTGGTCTCTCTGAGAGGGAACCCTCATGAGCCGCTGCAGCAGTAGTGCGGACCCACGCTGTAGCCTGTGCTGGGGGTGACCTCACCAGGCAGTCTTTGGGAGAGTATAAAGGAAGCATTCCATGGCCACTTTCTCAGCCACCTGCTGCAGTGTGTCCTCGTTCATTGGGATCAGAGCAGGGTGATCCATAGTCAATCAAGGACCAGATTGGCTGGAATTGCCAGTCATGGAACTGTTGGGCAGCTGGGCAGCTGCTGTGGGGGAAAAAAATTGCAGTACACCTAAAACTTTTTCTTTAGTGTGTCATAGGCCTCCAGAGATAGCTAGGTTAGCAACCTGTGCCTCTCTACTAAAATAGGGGGCTAGGATCTGGGCCCAGTTTTTCTGAACCATTGCTCTCATTTGTCTGTTTTCTCAACGGTGACAAGCTATGCTTCCATATCATCCACGCAAGCTAGCTTCACCATGGGCTTCATGCCAGGGCTTCTCTCTGCTACCCACCAGCTGTCGTGGGGTGAGGCAAAATCCTGGGCACATGGGACAGAGGTGCAGTGAAAAAAAATGTACTTATTAATTAGGTACTGTGGTGTGGGAGAATGAATGGTGCAAGGAGCAGGGGCTACTGGTGCAACCATAGACACCCTCCAAGCTGGTGTTTGGTATCCAGGGAACTGCCAGTGGCAACAGGACAGTTACAGCTTGGCGGCAGCTGAGGCAGAGATTTGGACCTAGGCTTCCAGGTCATCATGCGAAGGTTTTTCTTCAGGGCTTTCTCGGTTTTCCAGAGCAAACGTGGGTCTCACCTTTTCCTCACAGCCCAGCTCCAAAGAGAAAGGAGGATGCCGACTAGCTGTGCCATAGACAGCTGTGCCTCAGTGGTGGAGTACCAGCCACGTTTCACGGTGTATGACTGGGTGGGGAGCAGGCGGATTTCTGACGGCGTCCACTCACAAATCTCTGGTTGCACTGTGAAACGCAGCAAAATTATCTCCCACTTTGCTATCCAGAACGAGACAATTAATTCCGTTTACTGAGTAATGACTCACCTTCCATAAGACCCGAGACCCGACGGTGGTTCTCACAGATCACAAGGTTCCATCTGCCCAAAAATGCGTCTTTCAATGAACGTATTTTAAAGTGACAGCTGATCAAAAGAAGGTAGTGAGGCAGGTTCAAAAACAGCATGCATGATTACAGATTCTGGATTTCACCACAGAAAAGCTAAGAGGTGTCAATGCAGTAGACACCAATGGATTTGCAGTGGACCCAGCAGCAGCTTCTTGGCGTGAACATCTGCTGGCTTCAATCCAGCCTACCAACTGGCATACCTCCTCCTAAGATGGTACAAATGAGCTGTTCTTACTCAACACTCAGTCCAGTGAACAAAGAGAAACAAGGCATGGCAGGCGGTCATGTGTTCCTGGTCATTCAGCTTGGGCCAAGAACACCCACTGCAGCCATAGAAATCAGTCATATCTCTGAAGGCCTGGAAAAGCAAAATTTCCAGAAGAATTTATGATTTCAATTACCTCCTGGTGATTTCTTTTGGCTACATGTAGGCTTGTCTTTCATCTATCACCAGAAGTCAGTACGAATGACAGATTAATGATTATTTACTTATTTAGTTAAATAACAATAGGTCAAAGCATGTGAAAAATTTAAGACATACCCAGATTATTCGCTTTAGTTCATTTTAAATTTACTTTGCATCTTGATCAATGTTTCTGTTGTGTAATATTATGGAAAATTATAACTAGAAAAGAATGTAGTGCGAAAACTTGGGTGTCTTTGTGAAAAGATCTGGGTGGCACATGATTTAAGGGATAGAACAGTTTTTCATGCATTCCCTTTTCACAGATGGATAGGAGAAGGCTGGGGACAAGACAAAAGACCTTCAGGGAACAAAAATGTAAAATTGCTATTTTGACAGGAAGAGGACCTAGCACTCCTCGGCACATCCCTGGGTCACTGGAGCCAAAACAACAAAAAGCACAATATAATATATTGACAAACACTAGGAACAAGGGACAGGCAGAACAAATCAATATGAATAATTGAGGTCACCAGAGTCTCCTCCCAAGATGGACAAGTCTGTCCCCTTTCTCATATGCTGAAGCGTCCTGTGAGAAATCTTGCACCAGGTGGATGGAGTGCCCACTTGGTTTCCCTTTTCCTGATCGGTTACAGCATGCTGTGTTAATATTCATAATTGGTCAAAAGTGTGACAAAAACACACACCTGGAGTTGCTCTGGGGGGCTCTGTGACTCTTTTTATTAATCTACTAATCTGTCTCTTACTACTAAATATCTGACTGAATTCTTCCACACCTGTTTGCCTGTGGAGAGGCATAAGGATACATGTGCATAGGTACATGTCTAATCTGCAACAGGATGCCTTTGGCTCTGCAGAAGGATCAGCGTACTTATTAGGGTGGACAGAGTGGATCCAAAACAAACCTTCGAATGGACCAGCGGGGTACCGCAAGCTGGAGGAACGCAATACAGCAATACAGGTGGGGGGGTCATGCGACTACTCCCCTGCTTTGGGGGTACGGTGGGGTGGGAGGCACTGCGGGGGAATTCAGCAACAAGCTGAAATTATCTGCTGTATAGAAGCCATTCTGCATTCAGAGCCTGAAACGCCAAAAAAAAAAGAAATGTCATTCTGAGGATAATAATTCCTCGCACCACGGCCTGAGGCTCCGTCCTCGCAGTTAGTTTATTTATCAAGATGGGAACATTAGAGTAATTGGACACACTCGATTAGGTTATTAAAAACTGGCATTTTTTTTCAACCTGGGTGTCATTTATCAGATCCCTGCTAAGACTGAGGACTCAGAAAAACGTCTTTGAATGACACAGGGAGATTCTTATTTTGAATGCAGCAAGAATTTGTTTCTGTTGTTCCGCTGTAACAGCGACATCCCCCTACACATGCACACAAAGGACAGCAGCCGTGAGAAGTTGTTTATTTCATGCAGTCTGCATAAAAACCCAGTACTATCCGGTGAGTGTTTTTAGGATGCTACCTGTGGCTAACAGTTCCTCATCCTCTGAGAATATTGCAGAGTTTGTTTATGCTCCGGTCTTGTCAAATCTCACACCGAATATGGCCTGTAAACACGAGAAGATGACTTGTCTGGTTTTGTTAGTCAGAGGTACCAGGAAACCTTGGTCAGTAATGTCAAGCTCTGACCAGTACTTCCAGTGTCGAGGATCTGCATGATACACAGCATGACAGGTGAAAAGACCAACAAAAGAATGGCAAGATGACATGAAGAGGCAGGATCACAGTCAAACCAGTGCAACAAAATATGCTTTCCAAGAAAACTGCTGAAGTTGTGTGCTAATGAATGAGGCCTTCCTTTTCCTCAATGCTCACTCTCGCTCAGAACAGAATCATTATACATAAAGAATGTTTACAACGTTTACATTTCATGCATGTTGTTTCAATTCTGCCAAAAATAGTGGCAAGACAACAGTTATGACTGTTAGAGCTTCAAAGCTTTTTGTTATGCTAAGCTGGAGTTATGTGAGCATCTCACTAAAGTGGGAGGAAACTCAACCAACTCCTACTAGAGCACAGAGAAGAAGCAATCAGACGTGGGCATAATCTTGGCAGCACTGTTAATTATCATAGGCCGTTTCTAGCCAGCTACAAAGCATGTTCTTCACCTGACAGTCGGCATCCACAGGAAATCTGTGCTGAAGGTCATAGGCTTACAAGAACAGATGCAGAGGCTTTGGAAAAATTTTCCCCCTGAAACCCTTGATGGCGTGGCCCAGTTTATCAAGCAGTCCTGGTGGACTTGTCAGTCGGGTTTTACGCCTCCCGTGATGGAAGCCTTTACTGGGCCATTCGCGAGAACTGAACAGCTAAGAATGAAGGCTTATTGTCATGTTGTTTGTCCTACTGCCTGAGAACACCACAATAAAGACAACTTCATATTTTTTTAAAGTTTATTCGCCACTAATCCTGTAAGACGATTCGTATACATGAGGATGGATATAACTGTTATAACCACAGTAATGTCACTCAGCTATTTATGACTGAGTCTCAGGATATCCCTTCTGAGGTGGCTTTCTTTCAAAGGCTCAGTGCCATTGATAACAGGGCCTCCTGACCCTTGCTGGGTTGCTCAGATTTGCCGAATTTGTGTGGCACCATTCACTGCTGGAGTTCATGTAGGTGTGCCTGACAGCCAGACAGAAAGCTCTGTCAAGAAACCAGTAAGGGGAACATTTTCACTGAACCTTCGGTCGGAAAAGAAACTTATCCAGTGTCTGGGGTCAGAGTTCAAAGCAATCAGGGTCTACTTCATTCGTGTCCTACCATGAGATCTCCCTCCAGTACCCTAGGAAGGTGAAAATATGTAGTTACTTTGCTGGTATGATTATAACAGGAACACCCTTGCTAGCATCTCTCATCAAAATCATAGCATTCACAAACTGTCTTCCAGGGGTGTAGACCCCAGCCATATGTTTGTGGATGCATGAATACATTCTTCAGCTAACAAAGACATCACTGCAAGTGTTTGCACACAAGCAACAACAATGAAAATTATATAACAATTCCTCCCTTGCAGCCAGAATTATGAATCACCCCCTACTGTTAACCTTTGGCATTGACTGATGTTTATACGGTACAGCGCCATCTGTACAGTGCTGGCTTAAGCAGGATCTTCATAGTAGGAATTATGGAAGGACTTTAAGGTCTTTAATTAAATAATCTCAGAGTCTCAGAGCTCTGGGCTGTCGGTACTCCACTGGGCCATGGGAAAATGCGTTAGTAGCTAACTGTTATGGGGAATTAATTGCCTTATCATGACATTTCCGTCCTGTAATGCGATGAAGAATTCTCACAGATCTGCTCCGCTTAGCGCACGCGACCGATTTAATTATGTGCCGGGACTCTGTTCTGAGTCCCAAATGGTTTGGGAACCACATAACACCCATCGGTTTACAAATGAATAGAATTAAATTTACAAATTGACCTTATGGTCTTTGAACATTTTTGGCGCAATCAGATTCAAGGTGACCAAAAGCAAAGCTAGAAAATGTTTTTGCCTGATTTTTCATAATAAGACAAGTGAGGCTTCAAAACTGGTGGTGGGTGGGAATTCAGTCTGATATTCTTTATTGAACCAAAGTACTATGTGATTTAACCCCAAAAAAAGTACAAAGAAAATCAGTGCATTTTTACTAAAGCATACATGACATGGACCCTATCTGCTTCATTAATGCCTTTTCTTGATAAATATTTATCTGATTAATAAAAGCTTTATTTTTCAAAATGATCTTTGCCCGTTCCATGAAGTTTTATTTCCTTGGTCTCTGTGCAAGGGGAATTAACTGGAAAAAAAAATCAAACACGAAATGCTTTTGAAATTAATTTTTTTTTTTTTTTTTTACCTTGCAGAATATGTTTCTGGCTGTGAGCGTGAAATCAAAATTGTGTTACCCCTGAAATACATTTGCTTTTTGTATCACAAGAAATGAAATGGAAGATGCTTTGTCCCATCTATGACATTTCCTCACTTGTTTGTCATTCAGGCAAGAAATGAAATGGAAGATGCTTTGTCCCATCTATGGCATTTCCTCACTTGTTTGTCATTCAAGCAAGAAATGAAATGGAAGATGCTTTGTCCCATCTATGACATTTCCTCACTTGTTTATCATTCAAGCAAGAAATGAAATGGAAGATGCTTTGTCCCATCTATGACATTTCCTCACTTGTTTGTCATTCAAGCAAGAAATGAAATGGAAGATGCTTTGTCCCATCTATGGCATTTCCTCACTTGTTTGTCATTCAAGCAAGAACACAAGAAATAAGAAAATGATTTCCTGTGGTGGTGACTTGTCCTCTATTAAGTCTCCCTTTATCTGTCTTCCTCTCCCTCTCTCAGTCTTCCCTTCTTCCTGGTCTCAGGTGTTTGCCAGCTCTGTGGGGGATGTTCCATGGAAATGAATTATATTGCTTTATCACTTCATCCATCATTTTCTGGTAATGAAGCGAAAGATGCTCGCTATTGTTATGGGGCTGAGGAGGAATGTTTTCTCATTCTCTGGAATCACAGGCTCGTGACTTCAAGGCAAACATGATGGGCGCCTCTGAAGCCGCTAGATTAAATAGCTCAGAAGTTAATAAGCAAAAATGTCAAGCTTTCCTGCCCAGATTCAGCTTGAAATATTTAATCTTTTTACTGGACATCTGCAGTTGCCTACTCAAAAAATTGCATCCTTGATTATATAATAAGATGTTCTAATAGTAGTTTGAGTTTATTCCACACTCATGTTAAACGGCTCGGTACTTTTCACTGTAGTGTTCCACCGATACATGCTTTCTGTAATATATATTCAATTCCTCCACAAAATCTCACCTTCACAGAGGACAGCTAAGTGGAATGGACACGTTGCCACCGAGGAGGGCAGGAAAACTCAGAAAGAGAAGCATTTGAACCAGAGCAGCTTTCATTATTTCCATTGAGGTTAACTTCTCTCTTAGTTCCCTCCCGAGTTTCGCTAAAGAAACTTTGACGTAGTCGATTTGAATAACAAATAAGCTGTCGCTCCATTGGGAGCCGCAGGATCATATCGCTTGAGATTGAGCTGCCGGCACCTTGCCAGGGATGCCTCACGTGAACCTTGTGGGTTGCTGCGGGGCCTCCCGAATGTTTAAAATGCCACAAACTTCAAATTCAGCAATTGCTTTGCTAAAAAATACTGAGTTTCCACTAGACAGGCTATTGCAGTCAGCGGTTATGAATTGTGCCTGCGTGTGTTTACGAATGATGCCTCATTTCACACACGAGCCCTTGTCTGTCTTTTTGAACTGTCAGGCAGTTTTTTTTTTGGAAATGGGATATAAAAATGCAATGGCCGTAATAATTTCTGATTATTTCAAATGCATTTATGCAAGGGTGGCACAGTGGTTCCGTGAGCAGTGCTGTTGCCTCACACCTCCAGAGTCTGGGGTTTGACTCCAGCCTTTCCTGGATGTGTGTGTTCTCTGTGTGTGGAGCGGGGCTCCTCTGACAGTCCAAAAACATGCAATAAGGCTAATTAGTAGTATACATGTAACGATCATGCTGTGGGACACACTGTCCCCAGGAGGAATAGATACCTGTTACTTCATGGGGACATTTGTCGTGTCCCCATTAGGGAAAGCTCAATTTAATGAAAATCTGTGAATGCAATCAAAAAACCTGAATAGCCAATAGACTTGTATTTTGTTGGGGTATTTATAGGCATCGTTCAGGCTAGGTAAGGGTTAGGGTTGTTATAGTTAGGATCAGAGCCAATAGAAATTAACGAAACCCTACAGTGTTATAAATACGTGTGTGTGTGTGTGTGTGTGTGTGCGTGCACACCCTGGGATGGACTGGCATCCCATTCAGGGTGTACCCCAGTCTTGTGCCCTGGGATGGACTGGCATCCATCCAGGGTGTACCCCAGTCCTGTGCCCTGGGATGGACTGACATCCCATCAAGGGTGTACCACAGCCCTGTGCCCTGGGATGGATTGGCATCCCATTCAGGGTGTACCCCAGTCCTGTGCCCTGTAGTGTTTCAGATCGGTTTCAGACACGCCTGTAACCCTGACCGGGATGAATGGTTAGAAGATTGATGGATGTTTATGCAAATATTATGGTAATAGATGTCAAGATTTCAGCACTTAATTATGTACGGTTCACTTTTTTTTATTTCTACAAAATATCTCTCTCAAGTGCTAAACAGACCCATGACTGATGCTCTGAGTTTATGTTTTGCCACATTGGATAAGAGCTTTCCAAAGACATGAAATGTAAATTTGTTGTAATTTACTGGACATTGACAAGCAAACCGGTCACTTGTCAGCCATATGTTGTAGTTATTAGCTGTATCTTTTGACATTATGGAAGTGCCTTGTGTTATTAATTGCTATATCTATTACCTCGTGTAAATGTAATATTTCACAGCTCCTCATAGCCTTTGCTATGAGCAATGGCTCACTGTGTCGTACTGGAGCCGCCCACCTCCAAGGATGGGGGGGGGGGGGTTTAAATCCCGCCCCCATGCTCTGTAGTTTACCGTTTACGAGCTCTCCCTCTGCTGCGTGGGTTTCCTCCAGGTACACTGATTTCCTCCTTGAGTCCAAAAACATACGGTTAGGTGAGCCTCTGAAGAGCATCTTCCTCCGTGTCTCCTGTGATAGGCTGGCATGATGTCCAGGGTGTTGCACTGCCAGGTTCGATGCAACACTATGTAAAATATGCGGGTGGAGTATGGATGGATAATAAGTTTTGTATTCAGGACTGCAGCTAGGAATTCTGAGTCCCCTGAAAGAATATCTCTCTGGGCCCCCATATATACACAGTTGTGTGCAGTGTACCTTTGGGCATATATGTATTCTAGGTCTGTCTCCCAAACTGTGGACCCCTAGAATGGTCACCCTTCACCCCCCACCTACAGTCCTATCTGGATTTCCAAGCTTTACCAGGGCTGGTGAATATAAGTATTACATTAACAACCATACCTGTGGCCCCCTCTGTCCTGATTCCCCACACCAAGTGCCTCTGAGATGAAAAGTAGCTGAGATCAGGGAACTAAAGTGGTTGACCCAGCACCACCAGCGATTAGAAAGGACCTTGCGCTGAGCTTGAATAAAGGTCTTTGTGGCGTACTTCATGTCTGGTGTGGCCACTCAGGAGGTGGAGGGTGACAGGAGGGAGCGACTGGCATAACCGCCGCTCCATCTCCGTGACTAACTGATGCGACATTCCCAAGGTATCATCCTCACGCACACAAAAACACATTTCAGTATACCCTTGTTTATCTGGGATACAGCTAGGTGAACTCTGCAATTTCACCATGAGCCTTCGGAAATTTCATGGATTGCATACTGCTACTTTTGACGTGATGCGACAAATGAGGCTTCAAAACCCATGGTGGGTGGCAGTATCCTGAACTAACCAATCACTGCTGGTGCTAAATGAGGCTTCAAAGCCCGAGGTAGGTGTGAGTATCCCAAACCACCACCCACCACAGGTTCTGAAGCCTCATTTGTCCCATCACTAGTTTTATATATTTTATTTAAGCCAACCAGTATGTATTCCTATGCAGCGTTTTGGTCCTTACTGCATTCCCAGGGCTCTGCCCTGCTGATACCAGCAAATCTTTGGGGGGGTAAAAAACCGACACATTGTAGCCCTTCAGCCTTGGGGTAGAAAAAGATCTGCTTTACAGCTCCCAATTACAGATCTTTCTTTGGCTCTGAGGTACACGACTGAAAGGGCAGTTTAGAGGCTCAGTAGGTAACACCTTCAGGGCTGGGGGTTCGAATCCCATCAGCACTGTGTGAAGTTTGTGTGTTCTCCCTTTGTGGACTGGCATCTCTAAATTGTGTGTATTTGTGCGCGTTGGCCCTGTGATGGACTGGCGCCCCATCTGGGATTGTATCCATGCTTTGTGTTCCTTTTGCTGAATGGAATAGGCTCCACCCCCTCCACCTGAGACACAGAGAAGGATAAACAATTGGAAGATGGATGAGTGGTACGAGTAAACAGTGTAAAAATAATTTTGTTTGTATGTTAGACGGTATCACTCTGATTAAGGTTCTGGTTAGAGTGGCAGTCAGCCGGGTCTCCATCCATGATGAATCGCAGTATTGGTGCTCCATGCTCAGACAGCGGCTGGCTTTCTTAATCCACTGGGAGTGCTTCCACATCCAGTTTGCTGCAGTGCCTCTGCTTGGATAAATGGATATGTGTTTGATGAAAACCTTTCGGAGGTATTGATTTTCCTTTCTGCTAGTGTTGCAGGATTTTACCCTTGAGCTTTAATAAGTCCAGAGAGGGAAAATTTGCAGCTGTGTACAAGCATTGCCATATGAAATATTTTTTTAATGAGTACTCAAATTTCGCAGGGAGTTTCTGCTCTGAGTGGATGTTGGAATTCACTGGGTTTGGTGAACATTGCCAGAAAATGCTTTTATCATTTGGCCCACAGTTCATCCGCTGGCCAATCAATATCTAATTATTAACATACTCTCAGTGCCTGTGAGTAGGTTTGAGAGGTTTTCCTATAATGCATTCGCTAATGTGCTGTTATTGAGGTCTTTTAATTGATCGTGTGACTTCTAACTGTTATGAGTATTATATTAGGTTTTATCTGTAATCAGTCACTGTAAAGTCTCTCACCAAATGCCAGCTGAATCAGTTGAGCCCTGTTTCCATCACTGCAGTGTGACTGTTTCCTCAATTTGTTCTCATTCCCATTCACCACAGTAATGCAGTTATTCCCGGTTTCCCAAAGACCGCCTCTCATGAACGTAGCTGGGCGTGGCTTGGCCAGCTTTGCAAGTCAGCAGTCGCAGTACAGGAAATCCAGGCAGAGCTGGGAGTTATTAACCTAATGTACCACTCCCAGAAAGCAAAGCCATAAGATTTAAAAGTCCAGATCCTTCAGCTAATGGCTTTCTCCCTATTCTTAATCTTGACATGGCTTTGCAGCTGAATCTGAATTGTGGTTACAAACTTGTCTATCTGCTTACCCACTATCTAAATTTTCTGTGAAGGATTGATTTCTGTGGGAACTGAAATTCAAAAAGTTATATGAGCAAACTTTCAAGCTTTGCTTAACTTCTCTTCATAGCAGACATGGCAACACAAAGAGGTTCAGGTTTCAGAGGTGTTGATCGCATTTCTACTTTGTGACCGTTGTGGCTTGTTTTGCAAAATTGAAAAATTACGGAGAAACCAGACAGTTCGGAATTTGCTGCTCTGCAATCAAACACTCATGCAGAAGCACACACACGTACCGTATTACAGGTGTCTCATCAAGAGGGGTGCCCCTGGTATCTCTCCAGTGCCTGTCATCAAGGGATTACCCCCTACCCCCCCACCCCCGGACAGCAAACTGAGACATTACCTCAGCCACCCCGAACAACAAGCTGGAAAGAACATTCCAATCACATGGACAATTAATTACAGGGATAAGAGCATATGAGGGCAATTCAATTAATCAAGTAGCCACTGCAATACGTGCAAGGATGGCATTAAGCAATCTGAGGTTGTCTGTACTACAGCCATAGAGAGCCAAATTAATGAAGTTTGTTCTGCTGTTTAAGTACCGATGATGCAATTAGATCATTACTATTGCTGGAGGGCAAAAGTGTGTTTGGTTCCCTTTTCTGAAGCATTTCTCTAAAAATTGCACTGCCTGGCACAAGTTATTGAATGACTATGTACAAGACTGATTACAAAGCAACATCGTGTGGGCCTTTCTTCGCGTTCTTGCATCACTTTGCTCGCCAGGAAAAGCATCACTTTGATCAGGCCAGTCAAAAGCATATGACATATGCAAACATATTGCTTTTATTAATTTTATTAGCAAAACACTTGTGCCCATGCTCAAGTTTAATTCATGCCGGCTGGGTTTTGGAAATGTGTTCTCCGGTTCTAAGGTATCCAGTATGGAGATCCTGGTTCAGACTAAGTACCTTCTTTGAAAGGGCTGTCACTTTCACAAAGCAAGGCTCTTAAGTCATTTTCATCACCCCATGCAAATCAGTAGACAAACTCATCTCTAGGGCAGGGTGCTTGTGACACAATGTAATGAGGCTTAGGATAACGCATAACAGCGATCAAGTATTTTGAAGTTATTGACTCATGTTAACATAAAAAACCAGTATTAGAAAGTGACACTGTTTTAATTGTATATTATAAAACATCCGCTCCAGTCCATTAGCTTTCATTTTCAAATTCAGTAGGAAATAAAATTTGTTGCAAATCAAAGTTCATAATAAACACCTTTGAAAATCATTTAGGCTCATTTACAATTAGAAACTAAGACTCCACAAAGAACTGCTTAGCTTGGTAATACTACTCAGCAGCGTTCGTCTTAATTAGCAGCACCAAGTCCAAGCCAACCAGTTTCATTCTGTAAAATGAGACCAAATCTTAATGCCAAGAAAGTTCTTCCAAGAAGTGTAACGTGCTTAATCAAAGGTTCAGCATTGCCAACCAGCAATGATCATAAACTGCTGATCGCATGGCGTTTCTTCTAGACTTTTCCAATCATATTTTCACCAGCCAAATGAATGAAATTAGAAACTGGGGGACACGGTGGCTGAGCGGTTATTGCTACTGCCATGCACCTCCATGTGTGCGTTTTCCCCGTCCTTCATAGGTTTCCTCCCACAGTCCAATGACACGTGTTGTAAGCTGAATGTCCATAGCGTGTGATTGGGTGTCTGCATGTGTGACTGCGCCCTGCAATGGGTTGGCACCAAATCCAGGGTGTCCCCGTGCTATGTGACCTAAGGCTTCCTGGGTTGGCTCCAGGCAGAATGTGACCCAAATAGGTTAGTGGTGTGGAAGATGGATGGATGGATGGATGGATGGATGGATGGATGGATGGATGGATGGATGGAAATAAGTATCTGACTTAGACAAAGCTTTTTCGAATTTTCAAAGTATTAATCTGATGTAGCTAATTAATCTTGGTCAATGTTGAAAGCTGGTAGAAACACTAACATTCACGCATAACTCCAGGAACTAAAACTGACTCAACTTTGGTGAGAGCGCTTCTACACACAATTTTTATCTAGGGAAAAAAAACATCTGAGCAACCAGCCAAAAAAAAAAAAAAAGACTAACTGAAATCAAAAGAAGAAATGGGGTTTAAAAACTTCCACTTTCTGTTGGAAGGTACTCCAGATAAACAGAGGAACACCATTACTGTATTGTACAAAAACGAAAATACAACTGGACAAAACGGAGAAGGAAAGGGTAATGTTCTACTCCTAGAACCCAACCTAGAACTCGTGAGAGTGTCATGAGTGTCACAAAATGTTGGCGTTGCAGAAGGTGTTTCTGGTACAGGTGTAGATTTAAGTAGATATGGTATGAAGATGTCCTGACCAACTTTCAAGAAAGCTGAAAATATCCCTACTAAATTGTGCACGCCTAAGTGAAGCAATTGGTTCCCAATCAACGTTCAAGTGAAGCCTAAGCCCCTCGATTCTTGAATCTTATGATGCTGAAGCACAGAAAACTTCACAAAAGAGACATGCATTTGCATGTTGGACTTTTTGTCCTACCGTCTTTGTGCTGGCATCAGTATTTTATTAGAAGCACACTGGTTCCTTGGCCCACGTTTCTTTGGTCATAACATTATTTCTTTAATGGACCCTGGTATGGTTCTGATTATTTGCTATATTTCTGAAGAAGGCTATTAATTATCCTCTTTGGTTCTACTACCAGAGATGAACAGAAGTTCCTACTAAAGGGCCTCCTGAAAGTAATTGCCCATATATGATGGAACACGAATGAGCAGGAAGCCAATATTACATCTTTGTTACATGCCATTTCTCTAAATCAGATTCTCTTGTGTCAAATGACTTCACGAATCCACATTCCCTTGAGCCCCATTGGATTAATCTACAATTAATCAAAAATCGGAAATGCCCTGAAATTTTTATTTAAAAGCTGCTGCAGCTCACATTTGCAATTTCCCCAAGACAATGCACCTGAATATTTGTAGAATCTTCTGCTTCTGAGAATCTGATCATGGAGAGAAGCTATCCAGTTCTTCAGCAGATACCATATTTAACTCTGAAGAGATGCAGCTACAAAAAAAAAAAGCTCTGATTTTTAATCTGTTATTTTTGACTCATTTCACCTCCTGCCAGAAGTCAGATAATTGTTTACCGAGGGGACAAAATGGTAGAAGCAACTGATTGTAAGATGAGTATCGCATTCAGGGTGCAGGGTGAGTTTGCTCTGGAGGGGGTCATAATATATTAAAATAAGACTGGTTAAGAAAAAATAATTTTGTTGATAAAAAAACAAATCCTTTCCAGGAAATCTGAGCTGTAAATACTACTGCTCCTGTGAATTACCCATGGGTCTTTCGTTTCTAATTTGTATCTTCCAAATACTCACAACATTTCAATAACGTTTCAATATTCTTTTTTTCCATCTCTCTGTGAATGTCCTGGCTTCAGTCCTTTTTGTCTTCCTCTAACCAAGATTTGACAAAGAGGTGACTTTTAAATCTTGTACTGTGACTCCTTTGATTAACCAAGGGACAATCCTGATCAAATGAGGTAATGAGTGACATTGAGTTTTTTTTCTGCTTATTTGCAGAGGTACAAATCAGGGACTGGTAATCCATAAACTCCATCTATTCCTGTTTCAAAAACTTCTCCAGTACATGATCAGGGATACCTTGGAGACTTAGCACAGAAGTAAAGGACACAAGAGGGGAACCCCTGGACAGGATGGCAGTCCATCACAGGGCGCAGATCAGCAACAGATAATCAAGCAAAAAGAGAACGTTTTTACCAAATGAGCAGGACAAATTCCCCACAGAAACAAGTGGTTACACTTGGCAAATGTTTTGCTAGCCTCAGGATGATCAGAACCACCAGTGAAGGGTTTAACCCTCCTGGCTGTTGTCTAGTAGAGTCATTTTCTCCATGTAAATGTGGGCCTGAACAGAAATTCCTTCTTTGCAACAATTCACTGAATACAGTTGACTGTATCAGCAACCATACAATGGACAGACAGATGGATGGATGGATAGATACTTTATTTATCCCTTGAGAAATTCGGGACAATAAATAAATCCAGGAAATACCAAAAAGCACCTGCAACTTCCACTAAGCCCAGAATTGTCTGAGAAGGATGAAAAATGTACAATAAATCAGGTGAGGGCAGTACTGAAGGAGGGGCCCCATTTTCAGACCCATATTCTGCAGATTTGATTTTGTAGTGCCCACATCTCCCGGCAGTAATCCACACCTGTTTGTGTTGCAAAACGAGGTCAGAAGTTGAAAATCCTAAAGGACAACGTATATATATATATATATTTTTTTTTTTTTCCATGTTGGTAACAAATGCCTTGAAGCTTAAACCTAAAAATATTACGAACACTGTCATTCCTGCCACATCGCCACCAGAGGGCGCACTAGAACCTCCCCTGGACTTCTGTGTAATTATCACAACCTTCATTCACGATACAAATACCTCTCAGTTACTCCTAATCCTCATCCTGTCAGTGAACCATTCTATGTTTCCTCACCAATATGTTCTCATGTCTCTCCGATTATACTTTACTGCCCCGTTCACTGTTCCCAGTACCTGATCCATCCTTCCTCCACTTGTTCCTCCTGCTGTCAGTTTACCGTCTCACTACGGATCCTCCTCAGTGCCCTACAGTAAACCTTCAGAACTGAGCCTTGCACTATATCAGTTCTGCACTTGAACTCGATCTCAGAATCTGTTGTACAATCCTAGCCTTATTAACTACCTTTCTTCTCACGTTTGCTTGGTGCCACGCATTACGGAAGGATTTGAACTCCACACCCTTGCCCCTACCACCTTAACGAACATCTCTATGGCTCATCGAAAGCAGAATTTGTACTAATGAGCCCATTTTAAGGCAAGTTGGGATTAAATTCATGAATCTTGTCATCGCGCAGCACACTTAAATTTGAAGATGTGAAGCCTAGCCTTGTTCAGTCATTATCTATGTCATGGTGAGGACACCAGACCCTAACCTGCACTGAAGGTGAACGAGTACAGACTGGTGAAAAGACACTGGTGAAATCCCCACACGCTTTGCCGGGCTGCAGACAAGCCGAGATTTACTTCCAAATGCATGGGTTTAGAAGTGCAATTTGCATCTGTTGGACTCTAAGCTGCTGAAGGTCATGGGAGGCAGTTCATTCTAAATGCAGTCTGCGACGGTGGATCGTTTTATGGCCTTGGGTTAACTTAGCCTCATTATTTGACAGGTCTCAGGAATGGTCAGCTTTTATTAATTATTCATGATTATCTGTGCACTAGATGCCCTTGTCCAACGCTATTTTGAAAATGTCCTTTTTTCCCCACAATGAACCTGTATGATTATTGACTGTGATATGTATTATGATTAACATCCCATCTTACTTCTGTATAGTTTTGCTGAAACTTTCAACCATAGAATTTTAATTTTACTCTTTCAGTTTAGGTACATTGCTCGAGCAGAGCGCCCTCAAGAATTTTACTGGTGAACTACAGGCTACTCATTAAACCAGCCGAAGCCACTCCACTGCACCACCAGCAGCCCTGCCTGTGTCTCTCCGTTGATATATGAGCCTTTTCTGTTGTACCCTAGTGCGGTGGTGTGTCTTCAGCACAGGCTCTTTTGACCTAAATGAGAAGCCGCGATGGGGACCCTTTCATGGACACTTAGCCTGAAGATCATATAACAGAAGCTCGCCACAGATCAGTGGCTCTAACAGGCAGGCACTTTCCTTTGGCAAAGTGTTGCCCATATCCCCAGAGAGACAATTTTTAATGATCAGAAAAACAAAATGTTTGTTTTAATGCGATCTGGCATACATGCTGTGCTCCGTATTTTTTCAGATCAGCACTATGTACTTTTGTCCTGACCATATGGGAGTACCATTTAAGAGGGACTCATCGTGAGAAATAATTTGTTGTTTTACCCCTCTCATCTTCTGAAGCCACAATAGATCCATATGATTCTGATTTCAGTATTTTACTTTGTTTAATTAAAATGCCAGACTGTAGTTGTCTTTCTTGTATTTCCTTACCAAAGTGTTACATTTCTAAAGACAAATGCTATGGAGAAAGAGAGAGAACAGACAAAGCACGCCATAAAATTGGAAACACATACTGTAGGACAAAACAATTTTGAAAAAAACAACACAATGAACATGCCAAATTAACATTTTGGACTTTGTTGCACGGATGAAAAAAAAAATCCAGCATCCAGGGAAATGAAGCAGGCCATTCTTAATTTGTAGATTTCGTCTTTTGTAGTGCTGCAAATGCCAAGCCACTTTCACCTTTGACGTTAAACCTGGCAAAGAAGACCAGCGTTGAGTAATATGGCTGAAGTTGTGAATAAACCAACACATGCAATTTAGTGCATCAGTAAATTTACAGAAATAAATCATTTTAATGACACTTAAAATGTTCTCAAAATAACTAGATGAGGTCGGAAGAGCATCATCACTGCCATTCTTCTCTCTCTAACACAGAACGTCTTTAGAAATGGAGGAGGAATTGAGGTTGATTTGTGAAAATGGGGAACCTTTGGTGGCCTGGGCTGTCGCTTTCCCCACCAACTTTTGCTACCGTGCATTCAGCCACTTTTCGAACACAGGATGTTCCCAGCCCAATCAGAAAAGCTCCTTTGAATGAAAAGAGACCCACGGCTTAACCTGAGAGACACTGGAGCAGCTAGGCTGAAGAGTTATGGTGGGCAGCCATTGTTTTACTCTGACAATTGGGACACGGGTGCATGGGTGGTGTCAGTGACATAAGAGGATTACTCGCAGAGTGTGGCTGGGGGCTATCAATTCATTTGTGAGCTCATCCACAAATGCCTGGATTGTGTGAGGCTGCAGAGTTTGGTCTATGGTTTAAGAAATTATATTCCCCCCCAAGGAATTGAATCCTGAAAGTAAGACTGAATTAGATTGTGATCTTAGCTGACATAAATCCTCAAATATCCGTCTCATGCACCTCCACTGAGGTAGACCTCTCATCGACAGTGGGGTAATGGAGTAATGATACTGTAGACAAAATATGCTTCTGCAAGCAAGTGAATTCTATAGTCATCCATATATATTTACAGTCGTCAGGTGCCAGACTAATGGGATATCTCCTTACTACACTTTAGTGCCACTTAGTGTAAGAGATGTTTAAAATTGTATCCCAGTATCCTACTTGATAAATCCCATAGGAAGGCAGTCTTTTTCTTATGAATCCGAGAGAATTTAATTATCATTTTGAAAAGCTGCTGGTATGTCCCACTAAAAATCAATTTAAAACAATCCAATACATTTCTTTTTGTCATGGTCACTTTAGTAATTGCAAAGATTGAGGATGAAGGCAAACACTAAAGTACATTTCATCAACTAAATTATACAGTAGTAAAATAACCAGAGGAAAATTTTGTCTTCAGAAGAACAAATCTAGTTTTTAATCACTCCTGCTATTGAAGTTCTCGGTTGCAACCTTGATCATTGTTTTTCCTGACTTCATTTGAAGGCCTTCAGCCTACTGCGGGTCCTGTTGTAACTAACTAAACTAAAACTAAAGGTCTAACTAAATCAAGCACCTTTCGTACATACGATGGCATATTTAATCCTTTGTGGTACTCAGCATTTGAGGACTGCTTTAATTTTAAATTGGATTTTTTTTTTTGTAATTGCAGTACCTTTTACCAGAATATTCAGTTCTTTCAATTTTTACCCCATACATGCTCTCCAATTATATAAATCCTTTCAAAAATAAAGAATACCAATGACAAGCCAAAAGACAGATTTAGTAGATGCAGAGGACATCCGTTCTTTATCAACTCTGGAAATCACGTCCTTGGTATTTTGACTGGATTGTTCAACAGAGGAAATCACTGAGTTGCCATTTTTCAAGTCCGAAAGTCGAAATTTAGTGATCATGACGGCAATGAGGACCTGCAATATGTTCGGTAGTACAGAATACCCTAACGCCATGGGACATGCCAACCGCACAGATGTTGCAAATCACAGTTGTGGTTCATTCATATGGATTTAGAGCTGGGTGTTAAATTTCACTTCCAGTCCCCCTTCAGAGGCAGGTCTTGTTTGTAACTGCCTCCAAAAATAACCGCTAACTCGATACATTGTTTAGATGCATATACCTATGGATGTATGTACATGGTTATAGCCATAGATCTAATTCAAGTAAACATTTCAGTAAATATGATATACAGGTGTTAAATGTAAGCTCTATGCGATGCACGCCGACAGGATGTCTTTATTTAAAGTTTTGTGTTTTGCTACCGTTTCCATTTTAAACGCAACAGCATTCGAACCCAGGCTGAATGCTGAAACTTGGTATTGCTTAAGTCTCTATATAGGACAATCTGAAAATGCTTAAGGTAGCTGCTGACATAACCTTCTGCTATAGTGTCACTGCTCTCTCGTGTGAATGACAATGACTGATGTACACATGCACAGAAGAAAAAAAAAAAAGAAATATTCATCAAAAGGTGGTATGATCCATCTGGGATGCGAACCCAGTTCATTTGCAGGGGCTGAATCTGTGCCAGGACTCTGGTTTATTTTTATTTCTAAAATAATCAAGCACGTTGAGCTTCTGTTTAAAAAGACTCGAGTGACTTGTTGGCTACTTTCTAGTGCTGATTTTAAAAGGCAGCTTTTCAGATTCTTTTGTTTTGTCATTATATGGCATTGTGACTAAATGCTTTTTCGCCTGTCACCATTTCTGATCATATTAGATATAATCTTATATGCCATTGCAGAATTCACAGGCATATGCTTTTACTAACGTCAAGTGGGAGCAGCACACACTTTTATTCATATTTTAAATGTATGCAATATGTAAGGGAAACCATACAATAACAAACCTTGAATGAGACGGGGATGCAGATATAAGGAGAAAAGCAAATCACAGCGTCGCTTCAGTGTTTACCACGTGTGACTGTTTCTTGATCTTTTCTTTCCCAAATAATAAAAACATTCCGTTTGACTCGATTCAAGCGGCAGCATTATTTGATAGACCAACGCACTGATGCGGCAAAAAAAACAAAAAAAAAACAACTGTGAAAGTGACAGAAATGTTTGTATGCGCTCTTGTGTTGGTTATGATAAATAATTTTGCTTTTCTAGAATAGATCTTGTAACACATCTGTCCAAACAATCTCATAATAGCATGACTCCAGATTGAAGGAGACGAGAATGATTGTCACTGCAGGTTTTACGAAAGTTTCTACGCCTCTCAAAGTAGTTATTTGTTACTCGCTTCTCCGGGAAAAATGTCTTCATATGCCGGCGGTAGTTCGTTTGGGAGAGGGTAAGAAAATGGGTAGGAATGGTTCAGTTCGGGATCCATGGGCGAGTAGCCCGGCAGCTCGATTGAGGGGTGACCCCCACATTGTACTTCCACACCCGCCTCGTCGAACAGGTGAAAGACCCCCAGGTTGATGTAAGAGACCGGCTGTAATTCCGACACGGTGAAGTCCTGATCCTCATTGAAGATGATAGCCCCCACACTCTGCCTCTGCGATAGTCTCCGTCTGTAGAACTGCGCCGCCTGGTACCTCTTAATGATCACCAGGTTCACAAGACCTAGGAGGCATTCCAAGGTGTTCAGGATAGTTGATAAAACCAGAGCTCTCTGATAATCCTTCAGCTGCTCGCAGATGGGATTTAATTCCAGCGAGTCCAGGCAGTAGTGGGAATATTTGCGCTCCACCAGCGACACGGTGTCGCCGTCCACCACGGCGCCCGAGAAGGCGGTCAGAACTCCCAGCATGAAGACCAGGATGCCCACAAGGAAGAAATTGCGAATGCCGGGCTTTCCTCTGCAGCAGAGCAGGGCGAAGCCGAGCAGCACCTGGCCCAGTCCCACAAGTATCCCCGAATAGAAAGCCCCTGCCGCCGAGCCCAGGTGGAAATGCACTTTCACCCGGGAACCCAGCGAGAAGCATCTGAACCCGACGGCAACCGAGCTCATGGCACAGATGAAGAGGAGGCTGCTGGAGACGATGGTGCACAGTCCTTTCCCACTCAACTTCATTATATCCCTCCTCTACCTCTCCCGCTCCCTCTCCCTCCTTCATCCTCCTTGGTCCTCCTCATCAGCCCTTCTCCAAGTGCCGTCAGATTGTGACATGATGCGCCCGATGATCGCGGCTCAAAACCAGCATCTCACAAGCCCCAGGCTCTCTCCCCTTACCCGCTGCTCCACAAATCCAGGATTAATTATTGATAGGGAAAGCGTACCGGCTGTCCAGATTAAAACCCGAAGGTACCCGTTACCCCCATCCACCACCTTATATAAGCATCGGCACATCTAAGCGTCTTCCTGACAATTTCGTCGTCTTCTCAAGTTTTTTTTTTGTTTGTTTTTTTTTTACTATCATTTTCCGATGAGCTGGGCTTAATAAATCGCGTCAAACGACATGCTGCAGAAAAGGGCCGGAGAATAACTTATAAAAGGCGCATTTTAAAGTTGCTAGATGATGCTTTCGCATGTCGAGTCGCGGATTCGAACTAACTTTTATTCTCCTTGGCTCAGATAAACTTGACTAAACTTTAAGTCCGTTTTACATTTTGATTGCGGAGCAACGGTGGCGTGCTTATATACGTCTGAAATATGCAAGGTTGGCAAAACAAACAAAAAAAAAAACCACCATAAATAACATCATAACATCCACACCCGAGAATGTAAGTTTGTAACCTGAACTATTACGTTTTTTTGTTTTTTTTTTCATATTTTTGTATATATGATAAAACTCTAGATTGTGCTGCCCAGGCTCGAATACCATATTCCATATATTCTCGAATGTCCAGTTTATTATATTGGGGTAACCTGTCAGATAATAAAGATCAGGCTGATTATGTTAATATCTAATCTGTGCTGTGTATTTTTTCTATTAAATATAATCGGTTTTAAATGGACAAATGATGTGAAAAAGCTGGCTTTTGCCTGTTTTTACATTTTTCATCAATTCTTCCTTTCCTAACTTAATTCAGAGACACATGTTATTTACAGATTTGCTCGAAACATGTTGATCAATTCTTATTTAATATAGACGAACGTGATTAGGTGATGAAAATGGTTCTGGCCGATTTTGAGCTCTTAAAACGTCTATAATGACTTAATCAGTTGTTAGATGGTAGGCTATTTCAGTGCATGCCTCTGTTTAAAAAAAAAAAACTGTGAATCTTTTCAGCTCATAGATGAATGAGATAAATTCTTCATTAATGTGACGTTTCTGGTCCTGTCCCCTCCGGTGCCCACTACAGCCAACTACAAACACTGTGCCTGATGAAGTAGGCTAGTAGAAAAACTAACTTTGCTGTTCAAATCCGGGGCAAATTCTGGTTCTGGCGATGGCTTTGTCGTTAGCTGTGACCTTGCTAAACGATAGTTAACTTCAGCAAATAAGAGATCAATACAAAGGTCGGTCTATAGCCTATATTATATATATATATGGGAACTGGGCGCCAGCCGGTGAAGCACAGGCTGTGTCTGGTCTGCTTGCGAGAGCCGTTAAATTACGTTCTGTAGTGTGTGTGTGTGTGTGTGTGGCTTAAAAACAACAGTTTGCAGAAGGTACTCCGTCTGAACCTCGGGTGCGAAACACCACTTTGAGAAAAATTGGCTTGTTAACTCCAGGGCCCCCTGCGACCCTGCCCAAAATTAGCGGTTAGAAGATGTAACGGTGGGTTCGTTAACTGCTGACAGTACAAAAACTTGAAGAATACCGATGCATTTTTGGAGATCGGTATTGACGGTAGCAGGAGTCCAGGGTGGGAAGGTGTAGTAAGTCCCAGACGACTGCCTTAAATCTGCTTTAATCGCGAGAGCGGCTTTCAGTTTGGCGGTCGCATTTAGGCCTCGCATCCTGAGCATCTACGATGTGCGTCTGGTGTGCGGGTGATTCATCTTGTGCTTGAAATGAAAGAGTAGCCTATTTTGGGGAACGCTTTTGTGCCTAACGAAGAGTGACGCCGAAGGGGTTGTTGGAAGCAGATCAGGAGCATTTCACAGTCCCGAGCTTAGGCTTTTGCTTAGATGCTTAGACTTGATTCGGACAGAAAATTGCCTTTATTGCACCTCTAAGTGCTTCTGTCTTCCTGTCTCGATATGAGAAATGGCATGCTCATACTCATTTATGAGTGCAACCTTTGTCTCATCGTGTATTTTATCCCCTTATGCAACCTCTTGTGCCCCATGTGATGTTTCCTGAGATGCTTAATTTGCAAATGCTTACATTCCGAAGGGTGACGTTTTATGCAGAGAGGTGCTTCCATTCTAAGTTTGTACAATAAAAGTTTTATCAGATAAGTAAATTGAACCAGAATGGCTAATATAGGATTTTTATCTTGTAAACACAGACACACACAAAACAGTACAGTTTTGAGTATATTTAATATCCCTCAATAACAAAGTGCCATAAAAAGCGGGTTCAATCAGTGCTGCTACTGCAAACAAATGCTGGAAAGTGTGGCTTGCTAATAAATATTTGTCCAGTGACCCCCAAAGCATAACAGTGATGCCCATTGTGATGCAATAATGAAGGACAGAGTAGGTATTTGTGGAATATCAGGGCTTGCCAAAATGATCTGCTTTTTGAAGAGTGTGTTAGGGTACTCCAAGTGTAGTATTGACCAGTGTATTTAACCTGTAGTGCAACTACGTGAGAGCAAACTGAACCTAAACCTGAAATAACCCAGATGAACAAATGGCTACAAGTGAAAAAAAAAGCAATGCCTCTCACTTTGGTTGTGTGTCCACTGAGCAGCGCAATTCCAGGTCCTGGCTGGCAGCTCCTATGCATGAAAATGCAGCATATATTCTGGAGAACCTCATACATTCCCCAGGCATGCTTGTGACTTCTCAGACCTCAAAAAATTTTCTTTGAATAAAGATTAGCGTGCTTGTCTCTATTCCTCAGCTGCCCAGAGAACTAAAGTCAAAGACTTTCCTGCTTGACCCAGATTTCCCCTTGCAGAGTAGACAAATGTGACATTAACCCCCTGGCCATCAGAATCTGACATGAGGCCATCTTTAGAACCTGCCTGATGATGCAATCAGTGGACGACATGTAGCAGAACATTTACGTGGGCAAACGGTACAGATTGATAGCATCGGTGTCACAGCTACTCTCAGGAAGGGAGAATGTTTCCTCCATGGAGACAGATGTATGACGACAAACTGAAGTCTGTCATTTTGAAAATACCCCCTTAAATGCACCAAGTACCAAGTTTCTGCCAGTGGAACTAACAATTATCCCTACTGAGCAAATAATCACAGCAATTAGCTGCTGATCCTCATGTCAGATTGACTTGTTAGCACCCGCAGTGTGACATCTCAATTGCCCTGCAGTTGAATCATCTCATACAGACCTCTCTGATCCATCTAGTGATACAGACTGCATTCTGAGCACATTTTTTTGCCCTCTCGTGTACCGACAACTAACGTCACTGGAACATCAAGAGGGAAGTAGCAGGTAGCACTTTAAATATGTATGTGTGTGTGTGTGTGTGTGTGTGTGTGTGTGTGTGTGTGTGTGTGTGTGTGTGTCCTACCCCAGCCCTTGGGTGTCTATGCTGGGCCAACCTGAACAGCAGCCAAGTTCAACCTTGCATTGCTTCATGATGTTTCCAACACATGTCTGTTCTGGAGACAGCTGGTAAACAGGAACTTGGGAGCAGACAAGAGATCAGAGATGCTCCTCCATCTGTTGTCACAATGCAAAGATCTCATGCAGGCTGTGACACAGGTCACCAGGGGCCATCGGCGTGGGAGCTGCCACTTCATGCACTTCATACACTGGTTCGATTCCAGCTGCGAAGCTCCATACTTAACAGGCACAAATTCAAGAGAGGTCCTGTCCTTTCTATGACCCTCAATTTCTGCTTGTCCGTTTCTGAAACAAGATTCTGTGTCTTCTGCATGCTGACATTTCTGTCTTACTCTTTGTGTGTTTTTTTAATCTTCTGCCTTACTCACTTTATGATCCCACACATACTTGGATTCTCCAGATCTTCTCAGTCCTTTGAAAGTGTGGTCATTTCATATTATGCTCTCCATCTGTTTTCTACAGACTTTCCAGACCAAGAAATATCATCTGGTCTCTACTATATCCTCCATTTTTTTTAACCTAATCTGTTTCATCTGATAAACTGAGCCTGATGGTAACATGGTGACTCGGTTGATAGCATTATGGTCTGGCCTCTCTATGGTTGTGGGTCTGATGCCTGCCCCTGTAAGGGTGTAGATTTTGTTTTTTTCCATTTGCTTAGGTTTCCTCCCACAGCTCAAAGACTGGATTGGCATCTCTACGTTCCCCTTGTGTGGATTAGTGCCGAATTTCAGGGTGTGTCCTGGGATAAGCCTCAGGCTTGCTGTGTTTCTGCACTGTATGGACAATTATGGAAAAAGGATGGACAGATGGATGGATGTTGACCTGAGAGAAGCAACAGTTACTGCTCCTGCTTATTATTTCTTGCAAAGCTCTCTGTAATTTGATTTTGGCAAAAATGCATACGTCCGATTTAATTAAATTGCCAGTCAAGCCACTACCAAGGGCTATTTTATACAACGTACATATAGCCACCCATTCCCTCAGAACATAAACTGGAAGGCGCCTTTGACACAACATGTGTGTGTATGTGTGTGTGACAGTGGTGAGCGAAGGAACAATAAGGAGAAACTCGATACAAAGATGTTGGCATTCTTTTCGTTGAATCTAAGATAGGTTGCCATGGCGGCGGAGTGAGTGAGAGAAACTTTCTTCCAGCTCAGAGTACAGCTAAAGTCTGTCATATTGCTCCGTGCACACATAAATCACAGTGCCCGCGTGCACCAGAAATAGGCTTCTTCCTAAACAAAGAGGAACAGAAGTGCACCGAGCAGTCAACAACATGGCTTAGCCTTGTGTGAGGAGCGGCTGCTTTGAGGGATGCAAGAGCGTTCACGTGACACTGCCCCAAAGGCCCCTGCTGCTGGGTTGGAGTGTTGATTGTGTGGGTGTTGACGACGGCACACTCGGTTCTGTAATGGGGGCCCATGTTCAATGTGGCCCTCGAAGCACAGCTGGGTCAGACAGACCTCATAATCAGCTGAAAGGGTCGCTGCAGCTGGGGAACAAGGGATGTCCCGTTATCATATGACCATCGCGTGGTCTCCTCATCAGTCACTTTGTGCGGAGGGTGGTGGAGTCCTTGTGTCAAGTCACATGATGTAAAAGTGAAGTTAAATCTAGCGCTGCTGAGAGTAGCTGATAATCCATTTCTGATTATTTTCCTCCACACCAACCTTCTCCAACCTAATTGCTTTTTGCTTCACAGCTATAGGTTTTTCTGACTGCCAGTACACTCGGCTGACTTGAAAACACAAGGTTAATATTCATTTAATTGCCTTTTACATTAGCAGTAATACCCGTAAGGTCATTTATCCATGCCGGATTCGAACAGCTTGATTGGCCAGGGACAGGAGATGCAGAACATCCTTGTGTTGTCTTTGGATGAAGGCGTTCCACGTCGTAGGGAGCGTCGATGCCCTTTTCCTACAGACGAACCTTGCGACCTTTGTCCTGTCGGCCAACTCTCTCTGGCTGGCAGCCTGATGCACAGCCACGAGGAGGAGCATGATCTCTGCCCCTGTTACCGTCTGCTAACGGATCGAGGGTGGCTGCGCAAGTATGAGCAGAAGGGGCAATTAGGAGACGACTAAATTAGTGTGAAGGGAAAAAGGCACACACACACACACACACAAAGCTGTTGGATGGCATAGCGGTGACTGAGCAGGAGACACACGTCGACTTTTGCGCCCGCCGGTCATTACAGATAGGAGAGTGCAGATTGGTGAATTGCATACCAATATATGCTTCCTTGTTCAGAAGTAAAAAATAAAGCAATTCGTCATATGCACACGCAGTCTGACGGGATGTGAACACGTCAACAAGACCACGGCAGTGGAGAGTTCAGCGTTATCTGCTTTACTGGAGGCAAGTGATGTGGGCCTGGACCCCCAGCATGCCTTGCCATTCTGACATATTTACTGTCCAGACAGATCGTCTCACAGGGAAAGTGACGGACACGAGTATCGAGCATAATGATAGGTCGTGTCCCATTGAGAGGAGCTGCACCAGAGGAAACAGATTATGTTGCGCTTTTTTTAATAACAGCAAGTCCGCAGTCAGAAGGATGCTGATCATTTACCAAAAGACCACGGGTGAGCACTTTACATACGCTTAGTCATTAGAGAACGTGGGGATAATGACACTAATTTATTCTCTTAATTATTCATGTAATTCCTGTTTGGCGACTGAGATGCCCACTTCATGTGAGAAGCTAGTTATCTGGCATTAGTACTGAAGACTTGTTTACGGTTAGGTCTCTGTTGTTTTGGGAGTTTAATTTGGAGAAACTATTGTTTGTAGTGTATTTAATACCCAGAAGCTCCAGGGCAAATTTTAGGCCACAATGGTGCAACACATAAAAATGAAATAACGATAATCACTTCCAACACTGCCCGCTGTTGCAGGTATCCCCCCCATGATGGAGGGTAGTGCATGCTGTCAGTGTTTAGCACTGTGACGTAGCACTCCTCTGAAACACGTTACCTATCCACAATACACGTGTCAAGCAGGGAGCTGGCAACTGCCGGTTAACACATTAGCTACACCGCGGCGTCTCCTGGGCGGTGATGAGGGAAGGCAATAGGAGTGGCAGGGTGTTCCATCACTGCATGGTTTAACCCCATGGGAACCAAGTCGACAGGATGTGAGTTAAACCAGTCAGTGATTGACAGGGCAGGGGAATCCCGCCCTCTATGGGTCGGGAAGCATTTGAGTCTCCTGTGGCAGGAAATTAGCGGGATTCTGAGGTAATGATTGTTCATGCTGATGTGCAGTAAGAAAACAGGGGAACAGAGTAATGAAAGACATCCACGTGGGGACCAGTTAATGGCGAGCAATTTAACCATGGGGGGCGGGGTCATATGTGTGATAAAATCAGTGCTGAGCAGTTTTATGAAGATTTCACTTTCACTGTTCACCATACTAAAGGATGTTTGTCTGTTTTTTAACAGTCTCCCAGTCTCCTCTATCTGTACACGTACACAAACACACACACAAACACATAGTTTCCTTTTGTAATCCGTCTGCAATCAAAAACTATAAGGGCCCTTGCAACCTGAAATAGACACTGCAAAGTTTAATAAGTCACACAAACCGAACAGACTTCTGATCTATACTCCCTAAGTGAGCTTCTTGGATAAAGGGTTACCTGTGCCATGAGAAGGTGAAGAGTGAGCTAGCTGCTCATGTGTCTTGAAAAGTCATTCTGTGGCTCAGCGGCGATGTGCTAATGAGGGACACTTCAACTGAGCCTCACTTCGGGGTCGCTAGGCAACCATCGTCTCACCGAAGTCTAAAGAAGGGGCAAGAAGCCTCCTTTGTAAAGTTAGAGAACAACACGGGCTGATTTCAAACACCTTGCACTCTCTTCTTTAGTATGTATTAATAGTATAACAAGCAATATTGTTGCGTGATGAAGCTTTGAGCAACACATAAAAAATTTAATCAGAGACAAAGTGTCGTCTAAATTTACAAATTAAAAAACAGACAGGTAGTACCTAATGCAATAAACTCTATGGTTTTAGTGGAAATAAGACATGAAAATGTCTAGGCTGATTCAATTTTGGCATAATGTGATAGTTACTCAATTTATACATTTATTCATTTACATTTGTTTTTCCCTATACATTTCTGGCAGGAAGGGTATACAATTTAAAGTGTAATAAGTCTGACTCAGTTAAAAGCTTTATGAGTATATATTTCTCACAATATTTTTCTCATTTCTTCCCCCGTATTTTTTCTGAAGTGCTTGGATAGCCAAGTCCACAGTGTACAGTTAAGGTGCGATGGATAAATCTCATATTTCATCTGTTTAGAACTCGACAGGGCGCTGCTCAGCTTGACCCCTAGTCCTGCTGAGAAATGTACAGCCGTGATTGCGATGTGGACCGACTGGCAAACGTAGAAGGTGCAAATCAAACTGACAGGACTTTCTGGAGCTGTCATATGGGCCTCTGCTCTCCCCCAGCTCTCTACACCTTAGCCGACTGACATGTAGGACAGATCGAAGACCAGGGAACTTCCCTGAGGTTTGGACACAGCCCGGGTCGTAGGCTTTCTGAAATCCAGTTGAATGGGCTGAACCGTCTCCTAGTTGTTGCAGTTTTTGCCTCATTACCGGGCAGATATTGTTCTTCTGCTGGACCCCGATGCCCTCGTTGCAGCCACAGAGATGTTTGTGCCCCTGTCACACAGTCACATTGGCTTACCGTGACTCAGAGCTCTACCCAAGGTGAAGGTAACACACGGTGACCTGACTACGAGGCAGCTGATGTCACAAGCGTTCTACGGTGTGGCTTTTATCATTTTAACCTCTTTGGTCCTGTCACCATCTCCAAACAGTAGATCTTTAATCTGACAGCCAGCTACACCCAGTGTAAAAAAAAGAATACCAAAACAGTGCATATCCTTGAGACACCAGTGTCATGTTCCACCTTCCTTCCAATTCTCAGACCACCTGTAGTCTGGCCAGGAGTGAATCAAAGCCAGGCATAAGTTTCTAGCTTCATGGACATCATCCCCATGGGGGAATAGGGGTAAGGTCTTCATGCTTCAGGTCATGGACGTGACAAGCTAGCTTCAGTACTTTCATAATTCTGTGGTTATGGTTATGCTGTTTGCTGTACTGGAATGTTTGTGGAAACTGTGGCTACAGCATTGTTTGGGTTGAAGAACACTGAAAATTCAAGATTCTTTGTCATTCCTTTCATGCGACGTATGACAGGCGATACTCATGCCTACTAACTGAAGAAATGTTTTGATTTCCCAATCGAACTTTGACTCGTTTTCAAAAATTCATTTTTCTGACTATACTGAGTTAAGTGTGGCGCCCTCTTGTGGCTGCATTGCCCCCAGTTACCCCTCCACACCACTGTGATCACCAGGGGCAGGCGCTCAGTCGCAGGGCAGCTGCACCTGCGTGCACACGCACACACACACACATGCACGTACTTCAGAGGACTCTGGGAATTCTCCTAGCCCAGGAGGGAAACATCTCCTATACTGTTCTGATCCCCAGAAAGCCACACATTGCCTCAAAGATACTAGAACAGGTATCAGACCAGAACTGTTCCAGATCCAGTGGAAAGATGTCTGCATTACTGGCATCCCAAACCAGAAACTGAGCCATGTACTAACAGTCCATAATTCTTGGAACGATTCTTTTGAAACACTTGTTGTTAAACACCTGAAGTGACTAATTTATTGATGATTTGAGTCCACAAATGCTAAACATTTTGAAAATATTTTTAATCTTCATGTATTAGGCTAAATGTGCTTTTGAGACATTAAATACTTCTTTTGTGCAGGTAACCAAAACCCCCAAAACGAATGCCCCTAATATCTTGAGCATAGCTGTTTTTTCAATCTAATTTTTAAACTGACATTTCAGCACGAGAAGACTGTACGACCCGCTTCTTACCATCAAACTCAGGAAGCAGAACAGCTGATTGGCAGTGGGGCCTACAGGTCATGCTCCCTGCATTTTAAATCACCCCCACTACTCCAACCTCCTCCCGCCGCCTTAAGTATTCCTCTTAAAAGGGAAAAGGCCTAATTAGAGAAGCTGCTGTGTGTTAATTTTGTATTGTTTGCAGTGCAAAGCTCTAAACAAGCCTGTGATTAATTACGAACAGACTGCAGCGTCTAAGGGGAAGTACGCGAGGAGGATTTAGTTTTCCGTTACGTTTGTTTTTCTGCCTCTGCAATTCCTCTCTGGAGTCAGTGGTATCGTTCTTGGCGGGATCTGACACCTGATACCTCTGGTTATATGTGGTGATTTTTTTAAATTCAAAAAATACTCCCTTTTTGCCGTGGAGAGGACCGAGCTGCCCCGAAGAAATGCTACTTTTATCAGTCGTTCCCTTTCGTATTCTTTCATCTTTGGCTTTATAAGAGAACCGGTTTAATATCATGGGTTCGAAGATCCTGGACAAGCCAAATAGATGGCATTGGATTGGGGCACCTGAAAATGCTTGAATTAAAGAGGCTGCATTCAGGTGCACAGGCATGATGAGATGTTAAAACTTTTTTTTTTCTCCTCTTTCATTTCCACATTCACTTTAGAAGAACAGGTCTACAGTACAGCTATACGTGCAGTTGGTGCGATGTAATGCAATATTCATAGTCATAATGCTTTTGTTTTAGATCAGTGGTAGTTTGAATATACTTTATGAAATATTTACAGTTTAAAGGCGTGTACTTCTCCTATGATGGGATGGTGAGGACCAGAGCGAAACCCCACTGGTCTGCTGCCCTTTAGGGGACGCTATAGCAACCCACTCCAATTGGTGTAGATGATTTAGGATTATGACTCAGAGATTATCTTATGTACATCTGGGCATCATCCCACGGCACCATAGCACCTGTGCTGATTTTAAGAAGCCCACTTACTAACATCCCCAGTGACTCAACAGGGCTTTCCTGTTTTATTGCTTTGCTGTAGGAGTTCCTTGCTGTGTCATTAAAAATGCATTCTTTGAGTGGCCACAAAAGTTCAGCTCATTCAAAATGCCAGTTCTAGTACATTAGCACTGGCTTCCATTGTGCTACTGAAACCTAAAGCCAAGCCTTTAAATCTGTGCTTGTATCCCGTCTGACAGTGTAGAAATTTGCAGACTGCATCTGTTTGATCTGGACATATTTCAGCCTCAGAGGGTGGAGAACGACCCACCCCATCCCTCTATATTGGCTTTCTGTCCGCCAGCCAGGTTTTCACGCTGAACTGTGGAAACTTGATAATGCACACGGGGAGAGGCATCCCGGTCGATGTAGACAGGGTTCCCGGACGTGCCGGGCGGGAGACGGCTCAGAGTGGCGTGTTGGGCCGTTTCCCTAGTAGGACGTTCCATTTAATGGAGAGCTGAGCCATCTACAATGCACCTGTTACCGTTTCTGCCTCCCTTCAACCGAAAGGCCTGCCAGCTAAACTGTACATTGTACTTAGCAGGGATACAGGACGTCAGCACGTAGGCTGACTCCCAGCTGAGGTCTTGGTGAAGTGTCATATTCTAGCAAGATCATTTCCCTGATCTGCTCGCTTATCAAACATGCTGCTGGAAATGCAGTAAGGGTACTGTGGTGGCCAAGCAGGTAAATGTAACATACAAAAGCTTGTGTTACTTAGCCATAGAAATTGTGCTCAATTAGTAGCAACTAACTTGTCAGAGATATGTGTGGCATCCCAACAAAGTTCATCCATCCATCCATCCATCTTCCAAGTGCTTACACTAGTTGTGAATGGGATTGGAGCCTGTCACAGACACAAAGTGGGCTACACCCTGATTGGGATGCCAGTCAAAGAAGCTACAGCAGACTCAAAGATGAACGCTATAAATATTGTCAAGCAGCCTGGTAGAGCATCATTTCATTTTCAGAGCCGTTTTCTGCTGTTTCTTTCCTTTCCCATGATCCTCTAGGACTGTGCTTTTTTTGATTGACGTCGTGACTTCAGCATGGTAGCGTCTGTTAGCATTAGTTGATACGGCATTATTAAAAGCATTAGTCTTCTAATAAGTTTGCACGAAGCATCCTAATCCTGAACCTCAGTAGTTGCATTTCTCTTCATTTTCAGGTCAGCTTACAAGAAAATCCCAATTGCAAAACAAATAAACTGCAAAAAAAAAACAGCCATTCTATTTAACTACAGCTTTAATGCCATTGCTTTCCTCAGCCCGAGTCTCAGTGTGATGTCGACTTGGCTGAAATTAAGGCAATAAAACCTTTTAATATGTGAAAATGCCGGCAATAATCTCCAGGCCATGCCATACAATGTTTCCCTAGCTAGATTAATTTAGATCTTCATAGGACACCAAAAAACCCTGATCTACAATTTATACACTGACCAGGATAACTTTCAGAACCACATTATGGCACGTACCTGTAGTTTATCCTCTTCATCAAATGGAAGTAAGAGCAAATATTTAAGTTACACAGCCAGCCATTACTATATTTTTATGGGGTCCCCATGCTTCTTCCAGAGAAGAGCAAGGAAAGACAAGGAGGAGTTCTTAAATGCTCAATGCAAAGAAATAGAAGAGGACAATAAAATGGGAAAAACAAGAGATCTCGTCTAGAAAATCAGAGTTATCAAAGGAACCTTTCGTGCCAAAATGGGCATGATAAAAAACAAAAATGGTAAGGACCTAACAGAAGCTGAAGAGATTAAGAAGAGGTGGCAAGAATATACAGAAGAATTATACAAGAAAGATCTTAACATATC